>REGM01000003.1:1951234-2002462 GCA_004194415.1 Aurelia aurita
GGGGGGGTACATGACTTGTGGATGGACGGGGGTCTGCCGCCCGGTTTTCAGAAAGCCACCCACTTTTATGATGAATTTTGGTGGAAAAGCACCCATTTTTAGCCATTTTTTGGCGATTTCAGTCAAATCGACCCATGTTTATGGAAAATCTGCCGAAAATGACCCTTGTTTAGAGAATTTTTGGCCCAAAAACCCACCCATATGGGCGGCACATACCCGTACCATCAACATGTTATGTACCCCCCCCCCCGGGTTTTTAGCCTCTTTAGTTGTATGTAATAATCATTGTATATAGTAGTTTTAAGGTCAGGTAAAGGTTCATTTGGAACTGCCACTTTGGATTATAGCCTGGAGTCAATATTCAGACAAAAGGCAACATTTTCGTTGACGTCGTGAATTCTATTCTGGACTTAAAATGTCATAAGCAACAGAAGTTGTCTAAAAATTTGGTAAAAGTATGTTATTGACCATAGCTTATTGAACAAAAAGGGTGACAATATATATCTGTTCACACAATGTACATTTAATGATCCTCGAACTACTTTTTAATGCTAATTTATGTTTTTTAAGGCTGTGCATAAGGATCTTCGAGATGACACTCACAACGAGTTCTTTCAGCCAATGGCTAAGTTGGTGAATTTACGTTGAAATTGAATATATGTCATGATTTCAGCGAAACTCTTTCTGATAGTTTAAAGCGATTTGCATAAACTTCTTAACACTATGAAGGAGACCGAATTGTGATCAAAACTTTAAACCGATTCTATTTTCTTGTTTAGCTTCGAAGTCTGTTTGCCGCAATTTGCGAATCAGAGGTCATCCAAGCAATGTGGGATGCATATTTACAGGATGGCGATCAATTCCTCGTTTTCTTTTTAATGCTTGTTATGGTTATGAATGCCAAGTAAGTCAATGTTATTTAATTTAAAATCATCCAATGCAGAAACATGCACCAAATTTTGTTGTACTAACAGTAGCTTGCCTTACACGTATTTTTTTAATAAGAAACCGCTTATAAGAAACTCAACTCTCAGATCGCCAAAAATTAAGAAACTCCAGTACTGGGAAAAAGGAACTATTTATTCTAATAAAAGAAATCCTTACCATATTTTTACTTTTCTTTTGACTTGTTTCCTGTATATTATTACTCGGAAGGTACTTGGGTAATGTCTAAACATTGGAGAGTCTTCAAAAACTTTGTGTTAAAATTTTCACGAGGGCACAGGTAGTAAACATGAAGATTGTTATGGAACCTTTAAAAAACTCGTAAGGAACTCTGAGTACTGAAAATCTGATAATTTCAAGAAACTCTCAGTACCGGCTAAAATTCTTAGTTTCTTATAAAAAACATAGGTGTAATCATAAATTCATTCGCTATGTCTAATGGGAAATGGTAGCAGATACAACTATCACCTTGCAGACTCGATGATAGCAGGCCTTGCCTTTGAGGGGGCAATTGTTCCAAATCTCTCCTTGGCTCTCACTGGCTCTCTTAAATGACTAAAGAGAACTGTTTTGCTGTCCTTGCTTTGTGCAACTAAAATATTACAAAAAATAGGAATATGAAGATGCATCGAATGGATTGTCAGCGCTCTGGATGCAAGACAAAAATGATCGTAAGTAGAGGAGGGATTGCAGGAAGGAAAGACACATACAAAGAAAATACATCTCATCCACCATCGAAAATGACGATGATGTTGGGTGACCCAACATAGTGGTAAAACGAGTCAACATTGCTTCCAACATGATGTTGGGTGAAATGTTGGGTGAAATTTTGGATCGTTTGACCGAGGCTTAAGTCACTAAAATCGCCTTAAAAATAGTTTAGAACATGCATCATCCCAATTCCAGGGCCGTAGGAAGCATCTTAAACTTGGAGGGGCACGACACTTCAAGGGCACTTTTTTCAATAAGCTAAAGGGGCATTTCCTGAAGAAAAAGGGTACTTTTTTGCTTATTTCAAAATCTTGGGGGGCACGTGCCCCCAGTGCCCCCCCCGGTTCCTACGTCTTTGTCTCAAAGGCAACAGATAGTGCATTAACAAATGAATTTCTCAGTGATTTCCTTTCATGTCTCCTGCGTGCTATGTATTTCATTTCATTTCAATTTATCTTTTTGCCCATGGTAGCCCCTCAGTCAATGGGCTGATTTACAGGGGGCCATGCTTAAATATACAAAAATACAAATTAAATTTCTAATACAAAATCAAACTAATCTAATTACAATTTCGAAAATATTTAATATAAAATAATTAATAAGGTAAAGAAAAGGAAAAGCAAAAGGAAAGATCAAAGTTTCTTCATTGACAGATGATCATTGTATGGCTTTTATGAGATTCTTTAAAGTTGATGTATTTTTAGCCTCTTTAGTTGTATGTAATAATCATTGTATATAGTAGTTTTAAGGTCAGGTAAAGATTCATTTGGAACTGCCACTTTGAATTATAGCCTGGAGTCAATATTCAGACAAGAGGCATAAGCAACAGAAGTTGTCTAAAAATTTGGTAAAAGTATGTTATTGACCATAGCTTATTTATCAAAGAGCTTGTCAATATATATCTGTTCACACAAGGTACATTTTGTGATCCTCGAACTACTTTTTAATGCTAATTTATGTTTTTTAAGGCTGTGGAGTATGGGGATCTTCGAGATGACACTCACAACGATTTCTTTCAGTCAACGGCTAAGTTGGTGAATTTACGTTGAAATTGAATATATGTCATCATTTCAGCGAAACTCTTTCTGATAGTTTAAAGCGATTTGCATAAACTTCTAAACCCTATGAAGGAGACCGAATTGTGATCAAAACTTTAAACCGATTCTATTTTCTTGTTTAGCTTCGCAGTCTGTTTGCCGCAATTTGCGAATCAGAGGTCATCCAAGCAATGTGGGATGCATATTTACAGGATGGCGATCAATTCCTCGTTTTCTTTTTAATGCTTGTTATGGTTATGAATGCCAAGTAAGTCAATGTTATTTAATTTAAAATCATCCAATGCAGAAACATGGACCAAATTTTGTTCTACTAGCAACAGTAGTGTTTGCCTTAGTCATAAATTCATTGACTATGTCTGATGGGAAATGGTAGTAGGTAGTAGATACAACTATCACCTTGCAGACTCAATGGTAGCAGGCCTTGCCTTTGAAGGGGCAATTGCTCCCTGTCTCTCCTTGGCTCTCCTAGATGACTAAAGAGAGGTATCTTTGCTGTCGTTGCTTTGTGCAACTAGAAACATTATAACAACAAAAAACAAATAGGAATATGAAGATGCATCGAATGGATTGTCAGCACTCTGGATGCAAGACAAAAATGATTGTAAGCAGAGGAGAGATTGCAGGGAGGAATAATACATAAAAAGGAAACTGAAGCAAAGAGTAATAGACAGAAATTTACTGATGGAAAAGGAAGGAAGGAAGGAAGGAAGGAAGGAAGGAAGGAAGGAAGGAAGGAAGGAAGGAAGGAAGCAAACAAACTTCTCTCGAATCTTATTCGGGTAGAGAAACTATCGTTTTGGAATTATTGGCATGCTTCTTTGATCCCTAATATTTCCAAATTTCGATTGCAGGGATGACTGAGATGGTGTGTTAGCTGTTTCACGGTTTTATTATTATTATATTTCAATTCATCACAGTTTTATTTCTTTCAGCCAAAAAATTGTTTTTAAATCTATCTTTACATAGTTGCTACCTGGTTTGACGGCGTTTGAATGTGAATCATAATAACATTAAATGTGACTTTTTCTACTCTAGGGATAGAATCCTTGAAATGTCAAAGAAAAACAAGTCTGCTATCATAGGTATGTAAACAATTTATGGGTGGAATAGCTTTGTATGCGCAGAACTGTTCCGCCCATTGCTGGGCGCGGGCTTTGGGATTTGCTCCGCGTCGTGTCGGGGTTGGGGGTATTCCGGGTTGTATTTCGGAGCTGGTGTCATTGCGAAAGAGGTATATCCTTGTTCTGTGGAATCTATTTTGAGACACACTTTAGCTTCTTTAATTTATATTAATTTCTCTTACTTTTCTTTTCTTTTGTTGAAGTTTATTTAAAGTTGAAAATTGTAAATACCATTCATAGCCAGAACTCGGTTACTCTGTGTCTTTTTTTACTATGGATGGTACGATGTATTGCAATTTTTGTGTTTTTAGTTTTAATGATATATATGAAAAAAGTAATTGATTTAAGGCAATTATGCAATTGGCTTTAAACGGTAGAAACCAAAAAGTTATACCCCTTTTGTGCGGCTGATGGGGAGGAGCTGTAACATCTGTTGTCCCGTTTTTGATGCAGTTGCATAGGATAAGCTTCAGCTTGGAGTTTGAGACCTTGTTTGGGTCAATCTGACAAGTGGTTACTGATTTATTGCACGAGAAAGTGAAAAGAGTGGTTGCTTCGAAAACAACAGTTCCTGTGTTTTCTAACAATATTCCAGCAATATCTAGCGCTGTATTTGAATTTTTTCTGTATTGAAAAAGGGTTCATTGATAGCACAAATGTCAATCTGCACATTTCGGCAAATGTCGAGCGATTTTTTGCGAGACGCTGCGATACAGTTAAAAGTCCCTGGTTATTTGTTCTACCATAAATTTCCAGAGCATGAGTTGGAAAGTTCACGAATCCTATAGCTTACAAAAAGTGAACTATTTCATTCTAACACACGTCTTTTCTTCGAGCAGATGCAGTTACTATTTTATAAATGCTGCTTTATTTTTGCAACTTATTTTATTCAATCCTCAATGTTGCAAACATTTAAATCCTTCAAACTTGACAAAACCTCATTGTCTTCCTTACCAAGTTGAAATACATGCAGTGATTTACTTGAGAAGTTTCTAGAATCATGATTAACCTTCACTTTTGTATTTCGACAGAAATGATATCAAGTTTTCCACATGATCTTGGTGCAGATGATATTGAAGATTTCATTATCCTTTCAAAATATTATGCAACAAGAACGCCACAGTCGTTTAGAAAGGTAAGTCAATGGAAATTCCTAACTCCTTTATGATCAGTCCCTTTCACAGAAATGTTGTTTACATCTAAATACCTTACTGAAGAACTGAGACCAGGTTAGAATAATAAAGAACGGAAAATGTTTCCAGTTTTTTTCAGTTTCAGTGCTTTTCAGTTTTTTATTGGCTCCAAAATTGTATCTTGGAAATTTAATTGTGAAATTCCATACTCGTAGGTGATTCAATTAGCAAATTATGCCAGCATTTGAGTAATCTTGACCACATTTCACTTTAGAACAGTGCCTATTGAGAAAATTCAAATTGAGACCCTCCAAAGTGGCAAAATCGTGCTGCCAGAATTGTTACAAATAGCAGCTATGATGTTTCATCAGCTAGTCTGATTAAGAGGCTGAAATGGCCAACAACTTCTGACATTATTCAAACTGAAACAGCGACTATAATGTACAAGTCAACAAATGGTCGTGCTCCGGAATATCTGTCCAAGCTGTTTATAAAGAACTCAGCTCATAATACACTGAGGCTGAGAAACACCGAAACTGACTTGGGTGTTCCACTTTTCAAAACGTCAAATGGGCAGAAGTCTATTTCATTTCGTGGACCTAAGCTTTGGAACAAATTAAGCTTGGATGTCAAACATGCACCCTCTCTTCCTACCTTCAAAAAAGGTTAAACGAGCCATTGCAGAGAGTTTGATTTCACTTTTCTTTTGATTTAATTTCGTATAATTTTGTTATGGACATTTTTGTTTCTTTTATTGCTATTTAACTTAAGTTAGCAACATTTGTAAATTAGGCTTTTACTTTGTAGTATTTTTGCACGACCCCCTGTAAAGCAGTCTCCACAAGACTGACGGGGCTACCGTGGTTAAATAATATAAAATGAAAATGAAATGATTAAGTGAATAGAGTAGTTGTGTTGTGAGGACGAAAAAAGCTCTGATAACCCAAAAAATTATTGTTTGCAAACTGAGCTGAAAAGAATTCCATAAATTTTCTCTTTTATATTATCTCACATTAATCAAGAACCCAACGGTCGAAGTTTTGATTTTTGATTGCAATAAATAAAGTTGACAAAATTATTAGTTGCTCTGTAAGTTTCACTGAAATATCTGTAAATCTGGCCTAATATGCACTCAAAATTCATTCACGTTAAAGTTTATAAGTTCATGTTGACAGCCTTTCCGGCTAATTACGCATAACTTGCCCGAGACAGATGTTTACGGTTCTGTAATCTTCCATTACTCATCATTTATGAACGTTGATTTTTCCAAATATATTGAGGTCAGCTTAACATTCAATAAATTGTTTAAAGGATGAGATGCTGAGATCATATCTATGGAAAATGACGATAAAACCAATTCATGTTGCTATACGATCCTGTGACCTAAGATTTAAATGTCATAAGGGTTGGTTTCAACTGGGAATGAAAAATAGTTGTTACAGCCTGGAAGGGTCTAGCCTTGAATCTATAAAACTTTCTCATCGAGAAGAAATTCCATGGTTATAGATTTTCAATTCGACGCAACTGCATATCAGATGAAACACCTGGTTCTAATGATGTGATAATGTGGGAACTTTTAAGCTCTGTTGTGTTACAAGTGTTGTCACTCTGTTTGCGATAGCCCGGTGCACCCAAAAAAGTTGAACAAGTTTGGGAATTGGTAGCACCTGAGTTATGTTACTGATGTGGATTAACTACCGGGTACGCCGGAATAAGGTATCCACGTTTTACAGGCCATGATAAATCGTACACTAGGCTTATTTTAAAGATTGATAGCTTAGTCTTTAGTCAAAATCCCAAATAATACTGGGCAATTTTTTTCGATTTTTCGGCCGCCTACTTCTAGCGTTGTGGGCGATTTCTTGACAATTTTTAGTCTGGAAACAGCCTAAATTGTAGCCTGCGCGCAGCCTCAACTCCTCCTCAAAGGAACAATAGATTTTATCTATTTATCTGTCTATTTTAAGAATAGATATATTTTTCCTTTGAGGAGGAGTTTGAGGCTGCACGCAGGCTACCTAAATTGATGGGAAAACATCGACCAGATTTCTAAAGATGGTGCTAGACGAGAATAGGGAACTCTTAGAAACGACTTCTTGGGAATTAAGAATTTGATTAGTTATGATTAGTTGTGATTAGTTGTGATTAGTTATGATCAGTTGCACGAGTGGTCGCTCCATCCTTGCATAAACCTTCAGTATTACTTTTTTGAATTTTAAAAACATTTTCTGTTCATAATTTCAATGAAATCTTTGCGTTTTTAAAAAGAAATAGTTTTTTATTGTCCTTTCAAGTTCAGTCTTGAAGAAATTTGATCAGATGTTGTTTTATCAATTTTGTCCGTCTCCAAACCAATGATTTTCAAGGAATCATTTGTAGCTCGGGATTTAGGCCGCCAAAAAATCGCCAAGTACTATTTGGGATTTTGACTAAAGATTGAATCACCAATCGTCAAAGTCGCCCTTGTGTACGATTGTATGATTTATTGTGGCCTGTCAAAAGTGGATACTTTTTTCTGGCGCATCCGGTATTTTGTGAGTTGTCATATAAAATTTTCTAAAGTCAGGAAGTTCAGTTAGTCATGATATCTTACAAATACCAAACAAGAACCCGTATCAAATAGAAATGTCTGAAACTTTAGCAAGGTCAGAATCCCATACCAATAAAGCAAGCCAACTTAACCAAAGAGAAAGTATATAACCAACATTATCTTCGCGAAGAGGTCTGTGAAGTTGCATTCGTGAGCCTGGATAGTCCCTCTGTCCTAGTCAAAGGTGTGGTTACTTTTCTAAAAATTCTAAACAACCTCTCAGAGCGCTGCGCTCACTTTGAGTAGAAAACAAGGCCCTCCCTCGTTGAAAGGGTCCTAAACTGTTTTGCAGCGTTCACTAATTGTATTTCCTTGGATTATTAAACCTGACAAATGGGAACTCCAGGAGACCATCCAATCACATAAATATTCAACAGCAGAGAATTACACATGTTATAGTTAAAGCTAGCGGTAACCAACGCCCTTAGATTACATTTTGTTACAGATAAAAGATTTAGGTGAATTCTTACAAATAATGAACGGGAGGTCTTTCAGAAGCATTTAGAGGTTATTCGGGTCCTTTATCTTGTTAAACTTTTGATGATTACTGGCGTAATATTGTTAAAAACAAGTTTTTGTAATATCCGCCGATTTTTTGTAAATCCATGACAATAATCAGACCATGTACAGGGTATCCCGAAGAATTGCGCCCCGTTGTTTTGAAGATGTTTTGGAGGAGTTGTAACTTCAATTGTCCCATTTTTATACAGTTGCATAGAATAGGCTTCAATTTAGGGCTTGAGACCTTGTTTGAGACGATCTGACAAGTGGTTGTTGATTTGTGGCACATGAAAGTCAAAATAGGTGGTTGCTTTAAAAACAGCATTTTTTTGTTCTTCGACAATGCCAAAATCAAGTAAATATTGCAAGAGTATGTTCCAGCGTTGTATTTGAATTTCTTCAAGATTTGAAAAAGGGTTTATAGTAATGTGTAGTGAATAAACAACGTACCCTTTCTCAAATGNGAATTGCGCCCCGTTTTGTGGATGTTTTTGAGGAGTTGTAACTTCAATTGTCCCATTTTTATACAGTTGCATAGAATATGCTTCAATTTAGAGCTTGAGATCTTGTTTGAGACGATCTGACAAGTGGTTGTTGATTTATGGCACACGAAAGTCAAAATAGGTGGTTGCTTCAAAAACACCATTTTCTTTGTTCTTCGACAATGCCAAAATCAAGTAAATATTGCAAGAGTAGGTTCCAGCGTTGTATTTGAATTTCTTCAAGATTTGAAAAAGGGTTTATAGTATTGTGTAGTGAATAAACAACGTACCCTTTCTCAAATGTAGGAAAATTCATATACAATGCTAGAGCGCTTTCTTGCCTATTGACAGCCGTTATAAGTCGCATTTAACACTAAAAGTCATCTGTACTTTTCATTTTTAATCTAATTATATTCAGCCACACCCCCAGTCAAAGATTTTTACTATACAGTATTGAAATCTTGTTCAGTGCTTTTCAATACAAGATTTTGGTGACCATATTCAAGGATTTCACAGACAGGTGGATTAGCCCCCCTATGGAGAAGGAGCAGCGGCTTTCACAGGGCTTTCGAAAATTGTCCGGATAAGGCCAACCTTTTTTGTGTTAATGTGGACAAGAAACTTCTCTCTTCACTTCAAAAACAGATGTCGTCTTTTAATTTGCTTAAATTCGCTCAAAAGACGTACACGTATTTTTTTTATAAGAAACTAGGAATTTGACCAGTACAGAAAGGTTTTTACATTTTTCATATTTTGAGTCTTGAGAGTTGCTTGGGAGTTTCTTGGGTGTTTCTTCAAATCCTCGTTGGTTGCATTGGCGAAGAATCTCCTGTGCGTTCATGAACACCTCATAGCGGATTTTATGACCTAGTGCCCTAGTCTCGACATTACTCAAGCAATACCGAGTAGCAGTACACGAAATAAGCAAAAATATGCTTTGGATTTCTTAAACTTTTGTAAGTTTTTAAGTGGAGGGCCCCTCGGAGGGCCCCTTGAAAATTCACTAGGTTGAAGGGTCACCCTCCTTAATATTTTGAAATATGAAATATATATGAAACACTATTAAAAACAGTTTCTCGAATAGCTTTTCTAGTACTCAAGTTTCTTTTTCGTTGGTATTTTCAGACTTTGGTTTCTTATAAAGAGTTTCTTAGTAAAAATTATGTGTATTGCTGTTACTTGCAGCATTACTCGCCTGTTCAAATTTCACTGAAACCTACCNTAGCGGATTTTATGACCTAGTGCCCTAGTCTCGACATTACTCAAGCAATACCGAGTAGCAGTACACGAAATAAGCAAGCATATGCTTTGGATTTCTTAAACTTTTGTAAGTTTTTAAGTGGAGGGCCCCTCGGAGGGCCCCTTGAAAATTCACTAGGTTGAAGGGTCACCCTCCTTAATATTTTGAAATATGAAATATATATGAAACACTATTAAAAACAGTTTCTCGAATAGCTTTTCTAGTACTCAAGTTTCTTTTTCGTTGGTATTTTCAGACTTTGGTTTCTTATAAAGAGTTTCTTAGTAAAAATTATGTGTATTGCTGTTACTTGCAGCATTACTCGCCTGTTCAAATTTCACTGAAACCTACCAGATGTGCGGCTCATTTACGGATCATTGTATACATGGAACACTCACTTTTGTGGCGAATGTTTTTTACGATTTTTCACCAGATATAGCATATATTAGGTCATGGATCCACCCCTTGGCTCTGCCACATAATTTAGTAACACAGTATTTCCCAAAGATTACTTGACGAAGATAAACATGAGCCTTTTTACATCTTGCTTTTAGCACATTTGTTTTGAGGCTGTTTTTGTATCTGCCAGTTAGTGAAAGGCTTTTGAATTTATGGTTACCTGGAATACGTGACCGATTGCAAAAAATTGGTTAATTTTGCATTTCTTTTATATTTTCTTAATTTTTGTGTAGTCAATAAATGCTTGAAAAAAGACATTTTATTAATTGAAAAAGCTACAAGCTTACAACAAGGACACTTTGCTTCAATGTTAGATGCGAGAAATCAAGTGACCAAGTTGCCTGAATTTGCTCAAGTCGTCTTGTAGGAAAGAAACGTTTCTTTCTTTCTTTCTTCCGTTTCTTTTTTACTAGACGACTTGGGCAAGTCCACAATTTGCCCCGCTCCACGTTAACTGCTAAGTATTGAGGTGAAAGCTATTTTCAAGCTGGTTATGTTACAGGCACGTCCAGCATTGAGCATATTTACAGCACATATTACACTTAGGTATACGGACTAATCGTTTTAGAAGCTGTTGACCATAACGCAACCTTTAGGGATTCAGCAGCTGATTTTACAACAAATATTTATGCCTTGGTATTTCAAGGTTATGACTGCTTAAAAAAGTAACCAAGAAATTAAGATCTAATTCGAAACAGATATAAGGAAGAATATCATAAGCTTATCACTTAATTCGCGTAGATCTCTCTCCATATTATCGTATCATGCTTTCACAAGGTCCTGACTTTCAAAGACGATATCAGTTTAGGGGTATCAGGTGTAGATTATCTTGGAAAGCAGCCATGAAAAGTCAACTAATGTGACGCTTCAGGGAAATGCTTTGTTAAAACCTCTACCTGACGAGCAAAAAAGTTGCACTTTTTGGAAGCTTGCAGGAGCTAACCGAATTGAGCGATGTAAAAGATTCTTACGTTCACGTTTTTAGGAAAGTCTAGATTTTTAGATAAGCTGTTGGTATCTATATCACAAGTATTTGCATACCTTTGTTCATGTCATTGTGCCCCAGCATTTCAAGGATATAAATTTAGAGAGATCGCTGTGCTCAATTTTTAAAATTTGAGAGTACCAAAGTTTTTGTTTCACCTCGGAAATGGTCATATTAATCGTAATTATTTCTTTTTTCAAAGATTTAGTTTTATTGCTGAGATCAAGAGATGCATCATTTATATCTTAGTTTTGTTTCATTTAGAAGAATATGCCTCTTGTTTGACCTCACCACAGGATGAGCAATCTTACCAAAATTACACACACAAAATTAAATGTAGTTAAAGATGCAGCAAACTTAAGACCATCATCGATATTCCAAATAGGTTGAATTATCTTGCTTCACGATATACGATTTCAGGCATTTTTTAAATGATTTTTCTTTCATTCTCTACAGGACTTTCAGCCTGTTCTATTTGGCACAAAGATCGCTAATCCAGAAACATCATACAGTTCGTTATGTCTACAGATATCAGCTGCAGAAGTCATGGAAAGCTATCAAAATAATTCCGTAAGTTTCACTCGGATTTTTAGGGTTTTTGCAACCTTGAAAATTGAATTTTGATTGAATTTTCAAAATTTCAAATTTTGTTTTGAAATTACTAGCGGATGTTTCAAAATGACCAGAAAAGACAACAATTTTCTATGTGAAGTAAACAGTGTTTTGCAGATGAAGAACTAATGGTGATAAATAAAAAAATTTTTTTATCGTAATTTTAGGAAGATGCGATTCATTATTTCTTGGTGGATTGTCGACCTGCAGAACAATACAACAGTGGACATTTACCAACGGCATTTCATCTTGATGCAAACCTGGTATGAACACGTCTATTTTTATGAGAAGCTAAGAATTTGACACAGTTTTGAAAGTTTCTTAAAATTCTCATTATTTGAGCACTCAAAGTTTCTCAAGGTTTCTTAGGAGTTTACTGAAGTTTCTTTACTATTTAGTGATCGGAAAGTTGATTTTTTTTATAAAGAGCTTCTTAAAATAATACGTGTAGATTCCAATGAAACTTTATGGAGCTGTGAAAGGAGTTAATCATGACCAGCTTTTTGATGATACACGTGCATTTTTTATAAGAAACTTGGGTCCGGATTTTGTGCCAAGTTTCTTAAATTTGAATGCAATTTTCCTCCCAAAAGTTACTTATGAGTTTCTTAATTTTTTAACTATTTGAATGTATACTTAATTTATTTTTTGTCAAAAACGCTTTTAATTCGACCTTCAAAACAAGAATTTAGAAGTCAATTTAAATCAATTTAAAAACTCAACTATTTACAGTAAAGCATCGAACTGTTTGAATGACTAGAAAAAAACCAAATCTGCAAGTTTCAAAATTTTTCTTAACTTTTTAAACCCACGTACGACAATTTCTTTTTTTCTTGAAAATTGCTAGGATTTTTTATAAGCGGTTTCTTATTGTAAAAAACTGAAATTTTGAAGTATTTTCAGTATTTTCTTGACAATTTGTCTAAGTTCTATTTTTTCATTTCTCTCAATTTCTTTAAATTTGTCTAATGTAATTATCTCGAAATTCTTCTGTATTCCAAAACAAAAATGAATAAAAAATGTTGCAAAAAACAACCCAAGAAATTAGGAACATTTCAAAAGTTATCTCCCAAAATTACGAAAGAATTTGCTTGCTTTCTTTAAAGTGCCAGATTTTATCACCATCTAGTTATATTGCAAAAGAACTTAAAAAAATTGTACGAACAAAGTTAGCAGTGGATCATGTATTTGAATTTATATCGAAATTAAAACAAAAGTTGAACAAAAATGTGTCAGATGTGGGATTCGAACCCACGCCCACAATCGTGGACCAGAATCCTCAATCTTGAGGAAGATTTACTCTTGAGTCTGGCGCCTTAGACCGCTCGGCCAATCTGACATGTCTACTCAAGCGGAGATATCTTGGGCAATATCTTCGATGTTGTAGTCTTTTAAAAAGATCCTGCATTTTTTTCTATGGACTGTTCTATTATTTCAGAAAAAAGAATTGTTTCACACTAATTTTTATAAGAAACCAGTTTGTAAGAAGCTCTAATGAGAAAATTTATGAAACTCAACCAGTTAAATTAACAATAACATCTTATTTGTTAGAAACTTTCCAAAACTATATAGTCTACCACGTTAACTGCTGTATTTGTTGGTTCCGTCTAATGCTGCAGAAATTTCTGAGTTCAGTTAATACTTGTACAGTGCAATAATTTGGGGGAATTGAAGGGGAGTTTGTGGTCAGTTTTTCAAAATTTGATATTTCTTTTCAGATGCTGCAAGCCCCAGATGAATTTTCAACAGCAGTCCAAGCATTGTTTTCATCACAACAACAAGCAATGGAGGCAAAGTCAGTAGCAGGAGGAGAACATCTGTGTTTTATGGGATCAGGACGCGAAGCTGAAGATCAATATGTTAATATGGTTATCGCTAATTTCTTACAGGTTGGTTAGATCTGCTTGATTTGATTATTAGAACAAGGTGTATTCAAATTATTACTGTAAATACATATACAGCATAATCAAATTCAATATTTTTGAACCCGTATTGCTTGCTTAATGTTGCCAATGTGTCAAATAGATACTTGAGACTTTTAAAAAGAATGCATCTCCTTTCTTCAATGCAAACATCTTTGACAGAGTTTTGACAGGAGACAAACTAATCTCAATTTACAAAATTCTATCGATTTCAGTTGGACACACTAGTTTCAGAATTATTTTTCAGAGAAATGATTCCTTTTTCCGACTAATAATTAGAAGGCCTCAAAGTTTGATATTTCAAGACACCTATGAGAAAAGAGGGTAGGGAATTCTGTAAACTCTGAATTTATGACTGATTTTTTCACCCGTCTCTTCCATCTGACACTAAAATACATCCTCTGTCATATATTGCTAGATGCCAAGCAAGGATTTGTTTATCTTCAAGCTCTATCTCTTTTAGGGAAATCTGGTTACATCCCCGTTAGAAGCTGAATTCCCACTCCCTAATCATAGCGGACAGATTTTGCAGCCATAAGTCATATCCATGTTATATGCATGACTAGCCGGGATGATCCGAGGGGCAAATCACTGATTTTTTTTCGTACACCTTCATTGAAATCACAACAAAATCGCACAAAAATCACACAAAAACTCACACAAAAATCACAAAATCACAAAAATATCACAGAAGCACAAAAAAATCACAAAAAATCACACACAAAATCACGAAATCACAAAAATATCACGTGATTTTAAAATCACAAAAATCACGTACACTATTTTGAGAGGTGATTTGCCCTTCGGGATGATCTTCCTTAAACATTATTCTTTATTTTATTTTCAGCGAGGAACTCATTTTGTTGGCATTGTCAGAGGTGGTTATACAGGTAACTGTGTTTGTATTCTTTGTATCTTTGAAAATTTCAGCAGACTGTTAGAATACTGTAATTATCACAATATGATTTGCATGAAGTCATGGCAAAAGGCACCAGTTTCAAAATGTTGCATTGCATGAAATAACTGCTAGACGTCCGTGTGGCGAGCCAAGTTAACACTCACAAGTCGTTAAAGGACAATTCCGGGGTTGGTATAATTGATGATAAAATGAAAGATTATGCTGTTATGAATGGTGTATCGTACTTTTTTCCACTATTTTTCCTCTTTTCTCTGTTAAATTACGTATTAAAAAGCGACCACTGCGAATTGACGTCATAAAAAAGTGACCATTGCGAACTGACGTCATCTCAAAGCCCTCTGGGAACGAAGCTGCCCTATTGTTTTCTCGCCGCTGAATCGTGACTAGACTCCTTATCGTGGACTCGTGGACAAAATGGAGACTGATGGAGTAACATTTGGCCTAAATTACGAAGATATTTATTGAATTGACAGATGAAACAGAAGTCTAAATGTGGGAAAAAGTTTGTCATTTGATTCTGGGGATGGTAAGTTTGTTTTCTAACATTCATTTAAAAAACCCCGGAATTGTCCTTTAATTTATATATCTATCGTATTATTCTCGTAACGAAAGAGAATGAATAAGATTAATAAATGATGGTATGTTGAAATTTTTGTAAATGACATGTTTATCTTGCTTTGTTATTTGCAGCAATTCATGATATTCTGATTGACGATTTGGCCAATGGGCTTGCTGATCATAGTCAACATGGATGCATTGTTTGCACACCCGAAGCAGCGAGTTCTGAAGACGAGGTGAGATTTTGAATTATGTTAAAGCTGACTTAGATGTGAAGGTGTATTTCATTATCTATAATCCGTCATAATGTTCCGAAGTTGTTTTGGAATTGTTTTAAAAAATGCTCGAAAATTTGATGGAAAGACATGATATAAAATGTCGCGAACTTTAGTCGTCCATCCAATGTCCGTAGTGATTTGTTCACAAAAATTTGGGAAAAGGACATGAACAATTTCAGCAACAAAACAAAAGATGTCAAGATTACCTCCATTAATTTTTTCTTAACTGTGATGTCACAAGATGAACATAAATGACGTGAAAAATTCAACCCAAAATGTAATTTCATACCGTATTTACGTTGTGATGTTTTGGAGCGCAATAGTGACATATGCATTCATTTATTTGGTTATCCTGCGTCCGTCTTCTATGTTGGCATCATTAGTGACAAATGAAGATTGTTTCGACCTTAAGCAACCATAGCTAACCATGATCCTTTGCTGCCCCAAAGTCGACTTTCATATGACATGAAAGTAATTTCTGGCCTACGTCCTTTTTGCTTTGTTTTTCATTTGGTGCGCAAAGGATCGTGGTTAGCAATTGGTCTTTAAACAAGAAGATGAATTTCTACTTTGATCGTAAGTCTTATTTAAATGTGTTTTGAATCTTTATTTTCAGAGCCACGAAATGTCAAGAGGTGAACACAGTCCCACATCCCCAAAGGTAGATAGCGCTGTTTTCAATTTATAGGCAAATTATTTCAATATTTGAGACTTGAACCTTTCAGTAATGCGGAATCTCTTTCTCCATTGAAAACTAAAAGGTTTCTAGGCAACTTACCATCTGTATTTGTTACCAAACAGTTCTGTCATAGGACTTACCAAACCTTATGCCATTTGAAAAAGTGCTGGGAGCAAAAAATATTCAGGACAAATAGCTAGAAAGTAGAGGCTGCTGAGAAGGATGCATATTTTCATCTCTTTATTATATTCAACATTTATGATGTATTTCGTAAACAACTGAGATCTATCATAACCCTGAAAATTAAACTGATCTTTCTTAGAACACGTTAGTGGAGAGGCTATCAACGACAATAAGATCAAGAGGTGCAAACATGAAAGAGAGGCTTGGTAAATTAATAGAAACTTCGTCTCGTGTACCGGAACGGTAAGATTTTTTATCCAATCTGTTTTTGTTATACACGTATTTTTTATGAGAAACTAAGAATTTGAGCCAGTACTGAAAATTTCTTAAAATGATCACATTTTGAGCACTCAGAGTTTCTTACGAGTTTCTTAAAGGTTCGATCTACCTGTGCCCTCATGAACATTTCCAAACAAAGTATTTTGAAGCCTTTCCAATGTATAGACATTACTCAAGTAAATTCCGAGTAACATAATACAGGAAACAAATGAAAATAAAGTAAAAATATGCTAAGGACTTCCTTTATTAAAGTTTTCCAGTACTTGAGTCTCTTAATTTTTTGGCGATCTGAGAGTTGAGTTTCTTATAAGCGGTTTCTTATAAAAAAAAACGTGTAGGGCTAGGTCTAATAAATCAAATGTGTCAGGAGTTGGCTGCAGCGTTTTGAGCCCATTTCTTTTGCTACAGATGCACCATATCATTCAAAGCACATCCAGGTTTAAACATGCCAAAATGAGCGTGGGTCTAGTTTTGCCGTTGCTTCCTGTTTTAAAAGTGCTGTCGAGATTTCTTTCTCTTATCACAAGAACACGTAACCAGTTGCGACTTATTCTCTGTATAGTGACATTTTTATGATGTTGAATTTTTTTATTACAGACATGTTAGTGCTACTGACAGAACAGGAAAACGGTATCGCAATGTCAATTTGGACATATTCAGTATTGGAGATGATGAAGGTACGATCAACGTTTATTTATTATTGTAATATGTGGCCCAACAAAATTCTTTTTTGAAAAATCACTAAAATGTGATCAAGCTACTAAATTGAAACTTTTTCATTCTTGCTCAACTCTTTCCAGAACACATTTAATTTGAATTTGCAAGGTTAGTAGTAGCAAAATCGAAGCTTGCAATTTTTCAAAGAAGTTTCAAGAAGAATGAGAAGCTGTGTTGGTAATATTAATCAATTTTTGCAACTTTTCAAGACGTTTTATTTATCTTGGGTCACCATGCAGCTTGACTAGCATCGTTTGATTTGATTTTAATATAATATTCTTTCCAGCAGTTATCTTAGATCAGCCATGGGAATTTTTTATTAATTACAGATGAACCAATTTCAAGTGAAGATGAAGGGAGGAAGGAAGCTGTCAATGTCAACACATGGTCCAAACGAAATGACGTGTTTGCTACGTTCCCTTGCAGTGAGATTACAGAATCTGGTCACATGTACTCAAGGTAAATTTACTATTGAATTGAATGATTAATTTTGTTCACGAATTTCTACTTTGCCAGCAAAATGCAACAATCATTTGCAATACCGGGTTTGAATAGATCGATAATATTTCCGTTAAACGGAGAATTTTGTCCTGAGTGTTCATTAGGTTGCGTTGCTAAGAAAAATAGAAGACAAGTTTGTGAATGATCCTATCTTTGAACTTTTTTTGGTTTTCTTAAAAAATCATAACTCGCAAGTAGAGTGAGACTGATATGCTTTGCAATGTTTCAGTTGAATATTTGTTGTAGTGCGTTTCGTTACGACCTCCCTCGACTTTTTTATACTCGTCCAAAGATGATTGTGACAGTATCTTCTTGCAATATTGTATCGGGTAGCTCCATTCTTTTGAAGCAGGTTGTAGTAGGTCAACAGATAAGAGACAGGTTGTCAATGAACACAATGTATAAGTATATTTGTTAATCTATAAGTTGCAGGGCACTGGTCAAATGTCTAGCTGAGTCAGTCGAGTCTCTTTCCTCTGGCCGCCATCTTTAACCTCCCTTCCATGTTCCCGCCTCGCTTCGGCCATGCGCCTCCGCATCGCTGGTTCGGTCATCACACAGGTCATTGACAATGTTAGAGTATCTTTAAACATCCCTCATGTTGTTCTTTTTAGCTAATTGTATGCTTTTCATTTCAGCTACATATTACTTACATCAACAAATCTATTCATTCTTCGAGAAATCATCGATAAACCTGGATGGGCACATATTCTAAGTCGACCACATTTAACATCAATTGTCAAAATCACATCGAAGAGGAAACATCCACAGCTAATAACATTTAGATATGGAACAAGCGATGGGGACTCTTATCACGTGACTGCAACACAACGGTTTCTTATTCCAGATGCGAAAAATGCAACCAAGAAAATTAAGGAGAGAATCGTGAAAATTATTGGTGAATAATTTCCATGGTAGTGTAGTCCTATCGTCTGATCTATCCGTCCGCATTCTGTCCGACCTACCCGTCCGAATTTGTTTGCGTTCTACTTGACGTCCCCCTCATTTATCCCGTAGATTACCAATGATTTCACCTGGGTTGCCTATTGAAAGTTCAATAGACCTGTTCTAAAACTACGTCACTTCAGCTTTTGCCTCGATATAATGTGGAACTAAATCCTAAAAGCGTGCATTGCTCTCAGCAACACACGGAATGGTTTTATTCGCGTATTTGCATCATAATAGGCACAGTGTAAATTTCTAGCTGTGCTAGGATTTGCAGCCTTGGCCTCGAGTTGAAAATAGTTTCAGAGAGGTTTATTAGTGGAAAATCAACGAAATCGGATTTTACTTCGAATCGTCAAATGCAGTTTTGTGCAACCTTTTTCAGCGAAAAATTAAATTCCATACATATCCGCGCAGCTCCTTTGGGAACTATGTATTTGCGATCAAATTAATGGCCCTGGTTCTGCGAATCTTTGAGGACCAACAGGCCACTCGAATTGTCTTAAAATGCGCCTTTATCTGCGATGACGCTCTGGCTAAATTTGTGCAAAAATCGACAGCTTACAGAATTGCAGACTTCCGAAAATGGTTGTGAGAATCGATTTTTTTTATTTGAATTCTGCAGAACTTTCAGAAAATTAAACTCTCATTGAAACAGCAGCATCGTTTCTGTTCATCTTTGAGGTAAATGGTTTTAGTTATCCAAACTCTCGTCCAGCTTTTTAGATGACGATACGTAGAGAGTAGTATCCTAGCCATAGTTTTGTTAATCATTTTTGTTTCTAACAAATTATCGTCTCGTTATTGCTAGAAAAACCGTGGAATCCTTTTTTATAAACCCAGTAGCGCTGCTTGCAGTTCGACTATTCCATTTTTTATAGGTGTCTTGTGAACCCTCACAAGTTGCGTTTAAAATTCTTCAGTCTTGCCTTCTTGTTTCTAACACAGGGCACCAGTATTTTTATGGATACGTATTTATTTGTGATGGTATAGTATAGTGCATGGCAAAGTACAGTAGTGTAAGAAGTATTGTTATTAAATGCAACTAGATAATCAATGGGTTAAAATTGAAGCCAGAAGAAAAGAAAGTAGAAAGAAAGGATGACGTTAGAAGCTGGTCATGTCGGTATAATAGACAGGAAAGAGTATTATTATCGATTCGTATTTATTTGTTATAAGTACCTGATGAGTCAAAAAAATGTTTGTGCTTTTAGAATATCCGTAAACTGGGTGAGTCAATAAAAAGCTGCAATTATTGGGAAATTGTAGAAACTCATCTGATCGACAGATTTGAAAGATTCTTGCTTTAATCCATCGCTAAAGTCCAGCTAAGATTAAGGGACCAAGTTTGGGCACCTCTAAATAGGTGTGATAAAAGCGATGTAAATGTGACATCGGTTTCAAAGCGTTCTTTGGGCCTCTTGAACGGCTGATCAATGCTTTACCTGCAACTAAGTTTCCCAGAAAATTTTATGTCTTCAAGAAATACAATCATTTACAAACTAAGGCAAAAGTGCCACGAATTCAATGCTGTCTTTTCATTATTCATCTCCCATGACACAAAAAAATTTCCTGTTACTTAGGCCTAAAGAAAGCTATATAACCAATCTGATATTCTGTTCGCTTTCGCGACCACTCAGTGTCGACAAAAATACCTAAACTTGATCTCTAAATCAAAGCTAGACCTTCCTTCGTCGATAGATCAAATCAACACTCTTTTGAGGCTGATTGATCAATTAGATTATTCCCCGCTAGTTTACACAAGGTTCCCACAAGTGGACAACTTTTTACCCACTTGCTTTTTTGCTTTTGTTATTAATCTAATCTTTACAACTTCTTATGGATCAAATTTATATCAGTGACGTAGTACGTTCAGCAATGATAACAGCTTAGCAGGAGATAGTTTTAGCCCGTACCATCTCTGTAACAGTAGCAGCAGAACTGATCATACCTTTCTGAAGAGTCGTAGTCACAGGCAAATAAATTTGCTTAATTTATCAAGCATCAGAGTAATTGATTTAACGAGTAATTAGTCAGAATTTCACAGAGAGAATTGTATCAAGCATTACTTTGCCAGATACGAGTGTTGCAGGGGCAGTGGCAGTGAAATTGCTAAAAGCGTGAATTCAGCTTTTAAGAACTGCTTTACCAACAAAATGATAACGGATTATTCATCGATCTTCGTAACGAGAAGCTCCCGATTTGCAGTCTCAAAAGCATGAAAATTGTAGCATCCGAAAATCGTATCACCTCTCTCTATGGGATTTTGGCCTTGAGAATAAATTGGGATCATATTAGTTAAACAGTAATTTGTGAAACATGATTATTAGTCAGAAATTAAAGTATGCGATGCCTGTTTCTCTGCCTTTCTACTTCGCAAGATCTTATCTTCACTCTTAAATTAAATCAATGGAGTTAAACTCAGCTTAGCTGGAGGGGGACTGAGGTAATCTAAATATAGCCTATTGTATTTGATGTTCTCGATAAATGAGAACAATATGAAAATAAGTGCCACGTACCGTTCTTTTGTTCTACTCTTACACTTGATCGCTATATCTCCGTTCCTGTACTTCAAGAAGGCATGTTTCTAAAACAGTCATTACAGGGAATCGACATAGTTAAAAGCTGGCCCGGGCCAAGTTAAAAAGATAGTCTATTGTATTTGATACTGTTGGCACGTGCCGTTTCATTGTGTGGCTAAAGAAACAATGGGTGCGTGGGCGTTTTCGCAGCCTATTTATAGCGACCACTCAATATGGTCTATTCCCTTTAAGGTGCTCCTTCAAATACAAAATACCGTACTTACCAATTAACGATAGACAGTTTGGTGCGCTTGATCAAATCGGTAATTGATAATTTGCTGACACGTATTTTGCCTCGAAAAACCCTACAAAAATTCCAGAAAGCTAGAAGATCAAAGGAAGATGTGCCTCTCCTGCAGTAACGATAACGGTGTACCTATATTTTGGTACCACCGTTATTCTTACAACGTGAGTAAGATTTTAAGCCAAAAAATTAAAATTCACAACTTTTTTGAGATCAAAGGAAGATGTGCCTCTCCTGCAGTAACGATAACGGTGTACCTATATTTTGGTACCACCGTTATTCTTACAACTTGAACAAGATTATAAGCCAAAAAATTAAAATTCACAACTTTTTTGAGATCAAAGGAAGATGTGCCTCTCCTGCAGTAAAACATGAGTAAGATTTTAAGCCAGTAAATAAAAATTCACAACTTTTTCAAAATCAAAGCACAATGTGCCTCTCATGCAGTAACGATAACGGTGTACCTATATTTTATACCACCGTTATTCTTACAGCGTTTGTAAGATTTTAAGCCAACAACTTTTATCACAATCAAGCTTTGTTATCAGATTTGTCACCTCATGTTATAGTTTCCGTTGATGTAAACTTGGTATTAGATGATTTCGTGCTTGTAAAATTCATCATTGTGAGTGAGTCCTAAACTGATGCCGTCTGCTTAAAATGATGGCTACAGCAACAGTCACTAATTCTACGGTATTACGTGTTAAATCGAAAATAACTGTTTTTTAATGATTTTGTCAAATGCTCTCTAGGGAAATCTTTAGTTGGCCTTGCAATGGATTGCCCACCAGTAAAAAATCCTTAAAAGATGCCCTGAAACAAACCTGGAGGAGAAACATATTTTGGTCCCTCCCAAAGGAAGGTTCTGCTACTTTTCATTGTTCTGAAGTTGAATATTTAACAAAATTTGCTGGAAACTTCTATCCCTGCTCGAGCATTTAGGCAAAGCTTAGAAGAAGAATCTTCCACAACAGCGTTAGAACGGCGTAGCTGTAAAATAAATTTTCAAGCTAAAGCAAGTCTTTGCTCTATAAAACACATGCTTTTTTATGGAAACCAGCAGCCTGCGCGCAGCCTCAACTGAAGGTGAAGTTACGTTTTTTAGCGCCAAGCGCCGGGATCGCAGAAGTAGAGAAGACCTAATTGAGTCCGCGACCCCTTGTCATGACGCTCAAATGGTGGTGCTCTACCTGGGATAGAACCCTGTCCACCTGACTGTTCTGACTGCAAAGTCAGAGGATTACTAGTTGAGGCTGCGAGCAGGCTAGGAAACCAGTCATTGATCGTTATTTAGGATTCGAAATATCTCCCTTGTGTAAAATCTTTGATTGCAAGATTGCAAGATGAAACGCAATAAAAAGACAAATGTGTCTATACTGTGAAGCTAATCTTTTTCTAGACACAGGACCGTCTTATCTATCTATCAATAAACACAATTAATTAAAGTCAACAGCACCAACAAAAACAAAGCAAACCCAAGAAATATATCTGTTCGATTACGCAATTCATCAAATCAACAAAAAGTCATGAGAATCACACGGAATTCACTTCAATAGGAATAAGGAAAACAAGCTCCTGACACTGGACACCATTTCGATATTTGTTTGTTCTTATCATACGTGGTTGTGTACTTCATTCGAAAGACAATGCAAGAGCAGAACTCTTTGCTACTTTGAATCGTTGAACAGAACCAAACAACAGAACTCTACAAAATCAACGTTTTGCAAAATATGAGACGAAGATCCTGGGCTGTTTCAGAACTAAGTGCTATCAAATGAAGGAATGCAGTTTTTCCGTGAAATCACTCACGATAGATGGTTAAGGATGGAGAACATAAACAATCCACCTTTTCTTACTAAGGACGCCAAAACGGAAATTTTTTTATTGTTTGAGATTTTGCATTTCTGAGTCTAGAATCTTGTTCTGCGTACAAAGTTTAGTATAATAACACATTTTCACATTCATATCTGTCTTTATTANCAACAGAACTCTACAAAATCAACGTTTTGCAAAATATGGGACGAAGATCCTGGGCTGTTTCAGAACTAAGTGCTATCAAATGAAGGAATGCAGTTTTTCCGTGAAATCACTCACGATAGATGGTTAAGGATGGAGAACATAAACAATCCACCTTTTCTTACTAAGGACGCCAAAACGGAAATTTTTTTATTGTTTGAGATTTTGCATTTCTGAGTCTAGAATCTTGTTCTGCGTACAAAGTTTAGTATAATAACACATTTTCACATTCATATCTGTCTTTATTAAAAAATTATGACGATATAAAGAATTTGAATTCATAAGGACTTTGACCGTGGAAATCAAACTTAGGACAATTTGTCCTAACTTTTATTTCCACGGTCAAAGTCCTTATGAATTCAAATTCTTTATATCGTCATAATTTTTAAATAAAGACAGATATGAATGTGAAAATGTGTTATCATACTAAACTTTGTACGCAGAATAAGATTCTAGACTCAGAAATGCAAAATCTCAAACAATAAACAAATTTCCGCTTTGGCGTCCTTAGTAAGAATTTGTGCTGACATGAAATCGTAGAAGAACGGTAAAAACACAGAAATCGCAAAAATGCATTCCTAACGTTCCGCAAATTGTGGTTGTTTCAAGCATAAGGAAGTCGAGGCATCGCTTTGACTCAAATGGAGAAAACACAACGAAATCTGCAACATAAATTGATGCCTTCAAAACCTGAGGATGAGCTTGAGAATCACGCAAAAAACGCAACAAAACGAGATGATCTGTGCATTTTTTCTAGGGATAATTAGGGTGCTATTGTAGTTTCAATGAGGAACCTGTACAGTCAAAAAGTTTCAAAATAATCTTCAAAGTCCGTGAAATGTCGGTCATGTAGATGCCTATGCTTAGCTAGAGCCCAGATTTCCTTGGATTTCAAAAGATATCAGGGAGCTTGCATAAAATCAAATCCAATCATAAATAATAATTTCCCAGTGATTCCCAGTGTCGTTTCTTCTTACACCAAACTACACAACTATGTCAGTCCAGTGCAATAACTTAGTGACCGCTCTTCAAATTCTAGGTCGGTTCATTCTTATTGCTGATAAAAGAAGTATGCAGGACTTTCCTGATACATCACCGGGAAAGCGGGTCCTTGTGGCATCGTACCGGGAGGCACAATGTGCCCGAGGCTATGCGCTGGTATTTGATTCATGAACTCCGCGGCTTGGAATTGGCTGTGCGGAGGAAGGGGGTTATCGATCATCGCATGGCTAGGCCGTATTGCTTGAGGAACAAAATTGAATCGCTGGTGTTGCTGCTGTTGTTGTTGTTGCTGTTGCAGGTGATCATAGCTCGGAGGAAATTGCATTTGCATCTGCGGGTGATGATGCGGGCCGTGCGCAGGAACGAATCCACTATTGTTTGTGAAATGTTGTTGTGGGTGTTGGCCTTGGTGTAATTGCTCCATCATCATAACGTTCTCAGATTGATGAAGCTGTTGATGTGGATGTTGTTGCGACTGTTGCTGTTGTTGTAATTGTTGTTGTAGTTCAATTGTTTGTGAATCGTCATGAATCCTTGATTCTGTCATTAGCCGAACTGCTTTCATCAATTTTAGTCTTGGTCCCTGTAAAAAATGAAGCATGCATTAATAACCCTAGCTCACCTAATGCGTGAGATTTTGTCTGGTGTCAATGCATATCTAAGCTGAATTCACTGTGTTCATTGTCTAAAAAGACAGTCATACAAACAAGACAATTAGAGAACAAGTAAGAACAAAAGAATCAACACATTTGAAATACGCCGAAGCTATTCGATTATTCACTTGTGAAGAACTAGCGGACAAATTAGAAGGCGATATACAATGATTTTTAACTTCTGGAGCTACAAGATAAAAAATCTCACATTTCCGGTTATTGCTCCTGGGCATTCAAGCGAGGAAACATTATATAAGGATCATTGACAAAATTAACTATTTCCGAAAAATGGCTTGCTCTGAAAAAAATTGCAAAATTAGTTTTGATTTCAATAATCACAAATTTTCCTTGCGCGATAGATACGTGACTAAATTAAAGAGTTTACCCTAAATCAACCTGCTATTGAAAACTAAATGGAACTTTTAAATCGTTAGATGAATAAATCGGAGAAGAGCTCACCTTTGCGATACCAAGATTTTGTAAGTCGGTTTCCGCCATGTTACTAAGTCTCTCGATATCAATATCTTTTTCCTGAAACGAAAAGATAAGTTACTTCTTTGATGGTTCAAAAATGACTCCTATTCGAGGCAACATATTTCAGCAGTTGTAAACTGTTAGCCTCACTGCATAAGGCCCTCAACTTACGCTCATCTCATCTCATTGAATTGCTGTTGTTGTTGTCGCTGAAGTGAGGACCTTATTTCCCTACAGCTGTAAAAGTGGTCAAAAATTTCAATCGGCATATGATTTCTCCTGTCCCAATCAGAATCAGTAAGAGGCTAAATCCGTTTCTGGAAGCGTAGGGAAATGAGTCGTAGTTGTAGCGTTATCAGTTCAGTCAAAGAGCGAAACTACGACATGTATTGAGTCTAGTAAACTGTGTTAATACAGTGAGAGAATCATGATCTATTATCATTTATCATGAGAAGACCATTCAAATATTCAAAAACGGACGAGGCTTCTGCTCCTTTAGATGACAGATTACTAAGTCACCGGAGAGTTAGATTTTGAAAAAATCTGTGAGCCTATAGTTTTCCAAATATTCATAAGATTCATAAACAATGATTTAGCCAATTCACACATGAAATCCAACAGACACATGAAGCTCATGTAGTGTGTTGGCAGAACACCCCTGTCAAAAGTAGAAACACTTGTCTTGCGTTTTTGGAAGATAAACAAACTACCGGGTGTCCCAAAAAAAAGTATACAGATTTGGTCAACCCTAACGATCAGAATTTAGCATGAATCAATCTGAAATCATTTTTAAAACATTACTCGATAGTTAACTTGAGCATAGATACCTTGTTTGTTGACATTGGCGCTTTGAGAGCAGAGATATAAATCTTCAAAGGACAAATTTGCCCCCACCTCCAAACCAGAGCTTCGGCCAAATCTGTATACTTTTTTTTGGGACACCCGGTACACTATAGACTGGGGAGTGCTAATTAGTAAAAGCAATGCTAACTATTGGAATCACTACAAAAAATCAAATAGCAAAACAAATTACCATGAAAAGATCTTTGTATCGATCAAGTGCCAGCGAGCTAAGCAACTCGTGCATCGATTGAACACTTTCAAATCGTTCCTGCCTCCAAACACTTGTTGCAGCAAGAGCAGAATCACCAATCTTATCAACTCTAGATGATCTGCTTGATTCGTTACTTTTATTTTGTCGTGGAGACGACAGACCACTGTCCTGTGTATTCTCATTCACCGCCCCTGAGCTGTATCTTCTACCTGGGAGTGATGGAGGGGTTGATCGACTTGAGCCCCACATTTGTGACTCTTCTTGTTGCCCCACAAATCCTTTATCCCACAACCTACTGTTTAATTCCTCCATTGAGGGGTGTGATTTTAAGTTCTGCTTGTTTGGGGTGAGGAATGGGTTGTCATTGGTTCGCTGTAAGGCTGGCGATGAAGGAGCACTGTATGCTCCTCGTGAATTGAGCCAAGGTGTCGCTTCTAGAGCTGTTTCCAAAAAGGTCTGCTCTCGTGGCGGTTGTGAAGACGATCCTTTCTCTGATGTTGGCGTTTGCGACCAGAGGTTAGAGCCACCTACTCCACTGTCGTTGTCGAGTATGTTATTTAGCTCTTGTCTGCTACTGCTTAGGCTGCTGGTAGGACTGGACGATGGCTCCCAAGTATCTGTATTACTCATTAATAATGAGTCTGATACCTATAAAAAAAAAGGTTTTCTTTAATACACATACACGATATAACTTCACTAACGCAACAACAGGAAGCAAGGAGGAGGGTTTGTTGTAAAATAACATTCGGGAGCGGTCAACAGTTACGGAAGGGAAGGAGGTGGAACTATGTATTGAGGGATACGAAACTTTAAACAGATTTAAGGTTGGGTTTGAAAATATCCAAAGGTTTTTCGAAAAACTCCTTAAAATTATGCAACTCTCCGAAACGCACATTACTAAAAAAAACGCCCGACTTCATTCTTTTACCTGCACACTCTTCCCTTCACCTCCTTTGGTCCTTTTTTCTAAAAACTGTTTTCTCGAAAAATCTCTCTCAAAGTTCCTTACTGCCACCACTGATTTTTCTCGCTAACTTGCTTGCCACATCATATGTATTCTTGTATAAATTGAAGCCATCTCAAAATTCTGCCACTTCTAGTCCTTGTAAAATCAATGACCATAATCAAAATATTGATTTTGATCTTCGCTGGTTGGTTTAATAATTCACTTTGTCTGTTCCCTTATCTGGGAAAGGCCATCACCACAAAAGATGGAAAGGCGACCTTTGAAGGAGTGTCACTCACACCTAGATACTATTTGCCTGTCCTTGAATACGTGATTTGAATTTATGCTTTGTTCGCAAGGAATGCTGGTTAGCAAACCGAGTGGTCAAACCCTTCGACTCTATAGGATGCAAACTTACCCGATCACCACTATCACCAATCCATGGCATCTTATCAATAAAGACTGGGTCTTCAGCCTCTTCGTCATTGAGCTTTCCACCGTTTCCTATTTGCTGTCCCCATGGTGACTTGAACCCGGGGGTATGCCTGTCGGATAACATATTCGTTGATACAGAACGGTTTCCAAATAACATTGATCCGCTGTCGTTTTCATTGATATTCATTGACGCCAGATCAGAAGCAAGTTGAGTTGGCTGCAAAACAAGACATATTGTAAAGCTCAGCACTGTCATAGGAAGCTACATAAAGGTGTGGTTAAATTGGCAAAGAAGGCAACAACGATGCACTCGTTTCTGTTTATCCAAATTGCCCATGCACGTTGCTACGCGTGGCCAAACTTATCAACACAGTATTAGTTAGCATTAAGTTACGGAGAGGGTTTTCAAGTACATTTGGAGCCTTGCATCATGAAATCACGCTTTGTCTCTAACTTGGATGAAACAACCATAAATACGCATGAAACCACGGGCTTTAAGAAACGCGGTAGTTGTGTTCATATAGCAGTTTTCTCCTCCTCGTGTCCCTATGCCCGTGAAGGTTTGTTTTAGTTGTTGTTCCCACAGCAGTTTCTTCCTCCCTGTTTCCATGTGCCCCATTTTCCTTGTATCCCTGTGTCCTGCAAATTTTACGGGCATAGGGACACGGACACAGGGAGGAAAAAACTGCTATATGAACACAACTACCGCGTTTCTTAAAGCTCATGCTGAAACAAATGTAGCTGAACACAAGGCTTTGGAATTATGGCTAAAATATATCCGCTTGAAATATGTCCAGTCGACCGCTGTGCATAATTTGACGATTGATTCACATTTGCTCTCACGTCGTTTCGTTTAATAATGCTAATGCAAATCGAAACTAGTTTCACCTAAGAAGTCGAACATCGATTCTTTTCCAAGTCAATTATTTAAATTTCTTACCCGTCCAGCCCAACTTCGACTTCTGTCTTGTCGGATGATTTCTGCTTTCTGCCATGGAAATGGAGGTATTTCTCTGGAATACAAAATTAGCAAAACTTTGAAAATATGTACTCAATGGAGAAACTTCGTTCCAACTTCATGGGGATTTCATTGGTAACCTCGCCTTGTTAGTACATCTGTAGGAACACTTCCCTTTCTTCCCGCATAATTTCACACTTTGATGCCCGAAAAATTTACATTCTCATAGTTTATAGAAGTTAAAATGTATGGAGTCTTTAACTGCATACGTGAAGGAATTCTCATTTTTTTAAGTAATATTTTGTCGCAAAAGCTAGTCACATTTGCGGCTGCATGATGTGGAAAACTCGAAATTCGCAATTTTCTGTGAACGGGATCCAGTCTTCAAGTAGTATCCTCTCCTGACCAACATTTGTAAGCAACTATTTAGCTCTTCAAATGTTTGGTTAATTTATGAAAGGTTTTAACAGTCACATACCTTGAAAATATGCTTGATTCTACAAGTGCATTGAAACTCTGTAACGGTCCCTAGAAAGCAGAAAAATCGATAATCAATCAATACACTGAGTTTTTAATCCTTCAAGAAAATAGATTTCTACGTTGGGAGAATTGACTTTCGAGGGAAAGATTTTGAATAGATTTTTAAGAGGACACAACTATAAATGTCAGAATACAACGTGAGCGGGGAGAACACTGAGAGCTTGGATAAAGTTGAGAACAGCTGGAACACTTTTCTTAGAAAATTAGGAAATAAACTTCGAAGGTTTTCTCTGCTCTGCCAAGCTGCTAGAAAGAACGCAATTACCTCATTTTCGATGCTGTTGATTGCTTCTGGTATCGTTCGTGGAACACCACCATCAACAACTGTAGGCGAAGATTTTAAAGGTGACGTCAATTAGCGAAGTACAAACAATCCAAACCTCGTAACCTGTAGCTCAATCGTAGTCGACTCAAATAATACATTAGCAAATTCCACCAGGGTTCAAAAGAAGGAAAATTATTTGATTTTAGCTCCTGTGTTGCAAAGAAATGCCGTTGAGCTTCAGCCAGCCAATCAGAGCAAAGAAAGAACAATGAGCAATGAACAAAAAGCAAGAACAATGAAATGCAGCAATTTGATCCCCTGAGATAAACTCTCAAGACAACAACGTTTTATAGGTCACCTGAAATCACATGAATCACTGAGATCACATGAATCACTGAAATCACATGAATTAGACACCTTGTGCTTGTTTAGCAGAGAGTCTTCTGTGGAATAATATGTTATCACTGTGGTCTAATAAAGTGATCCAAAATAAATATAGAAACGAACGAACAAGGAACAAGGCTCCTAGACTGATTACCTCTTACAGCCCTGCGGTAAACCTTGCTCTGTTGACTGAAGCGACATCATCAAGTCAAAGAGCACAGGGAAACAAGGGACTCAGGTAATCAGTCTACAAGGCTCCTTACCAGGCTTTGTAGGATTCCAAGGGCTAAAGTAAGAGAACTCAGTTTCAACTCCAACTTGTTGAAGTGGGCTATTTTGTTCATTTGCGCTCGGGCTGCCATATTTCTCAGATGTCGCCTGACTCCCAGGTGATGAAGAGAATTGATCAGAGGCAAGATCTCTTGTCATTATGTCTTCTGTCACTAAAAATCAATAATTTAGATATCTATAGTTTAACCCAGTTTTCCCTCTTGGTCCTAAAAGGTGTTCAAAATCTTTGTGGTAGCATGTCTAAAGCTATAATTTGAAGACTGATGAAGATTTCAGTCTTTTTAGATTCATATATTAATTGCAAAGATTCACAAATTTCTTACCGCTCGGCTTGGCAGATTGCGTCTCTACTTGAGAAACTAGGTCCCAGTCTTCTCTAAGATCAGCAGGCTGCTCCATGGCAACAGAGTGCGATGGTCGTGAAACAGTCGTCGTCATGCTCTGTGTTGAGATGGCAACTGTTGTCGCTGGAAGCATGGCGGACTAGAATAAAATAATGAGGAGTTGCTTAGGTTTTCTTGCTGATCGGATACAGTAAATCCCTGCATATAAGAACCTACTTTTTTGAGAGCTAGGCTGAATTAGGTTCTTATTTTAAAGGTATTTGGATTAATTTCAGGGTATAAAGGTCCTTAAAGGTTATTATTCGAAGGGTTCCTTGTGTAAACCTTTTAGAAGTCATCATCAAGAGATTTTCAACCCTTTCATTTGTTTTAGCAATGTTGCTAAGAACCTAATAACTAATTCGACGCTTACAAATAGCAGGGGAGGCGGTTCAAAATTTAACAGCCAATTGTGGCAAAAATGAACTTAATAAGGACAATAAAAAAATCAACTTTATTACCCTTGTAATGTCTCGTTCAATTCCTACCCTGACCATCCCCCCCGGGACACCCCCGGGTATTTGCACAAAAAATATCCCCGGCCCCGGGGCATTTGATAACACCAGGAGCTTTTACATTATACAGTTACTGGGAATATGGCATGTTCTCAGTGCCCGGCCCCCGGGCAATCGCCAAAAAATTCCCCCCCGCCCCCGGGCATTTGCGCAATCATTTTTCATCGACCCCCGGGCTGCCGGGGGGGGGGGATGGTTAGGGTAGGAATTGAACGAGACACAATAAGAACATATTTCTTCCATCAAACTGAAACAGCTTCTTAATTATGAGGTGCATAATTGAGGAAAAACAGCATTTAGGTTTTTTTTTGTAGGTTCTTATATGCAGGGATTTACTGTATTTCTTAAAAAATTCTTGATTTGTAATCTTAGTCATAAATCGCGCAAAAACTACGAATTTACTAATCGAAAAAATTTCAAGAGTATTGACTTTTATAATCTTTCATTCAATAGACCTTTTTACTTGCCAGAAAAGAGGTTTGGATCGAGCGTCCAAATCTGGTAAATTTTGTGAAGGAAAACAAAATCATGACCCCCGTTCTCTGTAGAAACACTGCTAGCTGTGGCATGAAGTTGCTTCGGATCTCGGAACAATTTTCAGAACATAAATCAACGATAACTTTACGCAAATTGAGTTACGAATCTTTCAGTTTGTACACAGGCAAGTTTTATTTGCCTTCTAGCCTTGTTTCTCGTTGTTTTCGTTCATTGTTAGCTGATTTTGCTGTGTAAAAGTTGCAGAACAAAAGTGCGAGCATGCAAGGGTTTCATTTTGCGAGTTAGCGATTCGAAGTTCGCTGTTTTCAACCGTCGTATTCAAATGAAAGGAAACTTTATTTTGATATTATTATTGATAAAATTACAAAAAGTAGAGGAGAAAACACAGACACCTGCATACACCTATCGAAAGAATTTGGGCACAACATATCAGTCGAAGACCTCAAAATGCTTAAACGGTGAAAAAGATTTGCCGAGAGATCGCCGTGTTTTGATTAAATATGGGCCTAGACTGTTGCATAACAAAATCAGCTAACAATGAACGAAAACAACGAGCAAAAGGTCAGAAGGCGAATCAAACTTGCCTGTGTATAAACTGTAACATTCGTAACTCAATTTGAGCCAAGTTATCTGTGATTAACTCTCTCAAAAGTGTTCTGAGATCCGAAGCAACTTCATGCCACAGCTAGCAGTGTTTCTACAGAGAACGGGGGTCATGATTTTGTTTTCCTTCACAAAATTTACCAGATTTGGACGCTCGATCCAAACCCCTTTTCTGGCAAGTAAAAAGGTCTATTCTCCATTGCGATCCCTCGGAAGCCTTCCAGCTTTAGAAGCAGGAGGTTTCAAAGGGCTTGAATCTCTATCTCATTGTTTTAAGAAGAGCTTAAAAGAACACAACAAAATTGTCGAAAGCCTACTGATAACAGAATGACACAAAGAAGATGGGTTTTCGTAAAAACGAATCTGAGCCTACGACAGGACTTCTATCATTTTCGGAAGAGTGGCACCAAAACAATTGGATTTTAGTTTCTTCAAACTCTACGGTTTTCAGTGAATGCCAAAAGGAATAGGCCCTAAATTACTGATAACTGCAGAAAGATTTTAGAATGGCAAATTATCGTTCTGGTCTTCCAGACTATCTTCAAATACAATGTTTCATTCTACACACATCACCTCAATTCAACATGATTTTCTTTAAACCATAGAAAAACTTCGGATATAACGACTTCTCACCTGCTTGAAGTTATTACAAGTATTGTTTACATGTGCACCTTGCCATGCTCCGCTCGTAACTTTGCTGTACGAGACTCTACTGGTTGTTTGCGGACTCTGTCCGGGAGCCGATGTGAAGGAGGGTGACGTCATACTACTTGCATTGTTATTCCCCATGGTAACAGTGGGACCGAGGCTGCGAGGGCTTGCTGTATTCACAACAGGTGACTCTCTCGAGGGCGCAGGCTCTGATCCAAACATCATAGGGCTCACTTGACTCGTTTGCAAGGGGGGCGTTGAAGATGATGGTGGGAGGGACTTTTGATCAATAAAGCCTCCAAGTGTGATGCTGTTTCTTCCTGTGTTTTGAAAGATACTCGGGGAATTTAAGGCCTCTGTGACCAAGAAACGAGCTCTTTCTACGTTCGGAGGTGAACCCTGTGGGAAAGGCATACAAGTTGTTTAATAGCAAGTATAAGGCTGCAGTCGGTCGCGGAACAACTGTTGTTTCACCCGAGATCCACGAAACAATAAACAATTGGGGCAACTTGGTGAAAACAGACATGATATCTGTAGTAATCTAGAACTGTACATCCAGTATGATTCATCTAAGCTGTCATAAAAAGCTGCTACTGTTTCATGCACGAATAAACATCAAAGCCTGTACATTTTTCTCTACGACTTCGAATCATGTGCCTGCCATCTCATCCCATGAATCCTATTTTAGCAAAATTATGACGGTCATGAGAATACAAATATTGCCAGCTTCTTCGCCAGCAATTTAACTCGAGCCTGTACGTAGGTAGCCCTGCCCATTTAATTTGTTTATTACAAGTAAGCGCCAGAAATTGTTTATTACAAGGCGTGAAAGAAACATGAAAGAAAAAAGTAAATATTACCTTCACGATAATGAGTCTGTCGTTGGGAGTTTGTGGTTCAGGTTTGTTTACTGTGATTTGTGCACCAGAATCATCCTAGGAACAAAAAGGTATGCTGAAGATGATAATGTCACCTCAGTTATTTTATAGAACACATTCCATGAAGCAAAGGAAATACTGATTTAGTAGACACCTGGTAGAGAGAGATGTTAGAAGCATGACATCATATAGGTGGCTTTTTCTAACGATTACAATACCTCCTGGATTTTCTGTGAACTGACTCTAACAGCTTCTTCGAGCGGTACAAAAAATCGAAAATTATGCCGACTGATAGAGTTTTTCCGAAATATCTACACTAGTCACGAGCAAATCGTCAGACGTCGTCCCATCAGGGCTAGAAACCATTCTCTGACGACGACAAAATCTGTTTCCTCTTGCACAGGGTCAGTACATCATTTTTGGAATAAATATTTTCTGCGACAGAATAGAAAGATTTTATGGCCGATGAGTCCAACAGTACCATATCAAACGATTTATAAAATAATGCTCTGAAATCTTTACCGTGATAGAATTGATTTTGCTGCCAGCTTTTCCAATGACGCGTCCACAATACGCGTTCGGTACAATCATTTGTATAATCAACGCTCTGCGAAGAAATGAATTAAACCATCCTTAATGGAGGACACAATTTCATAACAACAAACTAAAATGTAACTTAAAAGGTGGCTAATACATGTTGGTGCATTTTTGGACCATGATGAACCATATTAAAGGGGCTCCGTATCCAAATTTCGGTCCAAAAGGTGATTTTGCAGATAGGCAATATCACACAGACTTTCATTTTTTTTTTTGAAAAATGAAAGCGTTCTTTTGAACATAAATTCTTGTACTTCACAGAGTAACAAATAAAACATTCATATACAAATGGATTTTTAACGGTCACTTTTTTGTGGCTTGGGCGAAGCCACCAAACAAGCTGTAAAAGACCATGGACACGCGCCTAAAACAATGGTGCTTACAGATTTGTTTAAACTTTGGCGACGGAGCCCCTTTAATACGCCAACTACGATGGTAGAAGTGTGATCTATATGGTCGCTGTGATCAACCGTCATATTCTTCTGCAGGTAATAGGCCTATAATGCCAAACAATTAGAAACAAATCCTTTCGTTTTTTCAATTCTGTATGAGAGATCAAAATGAATTGTCACAATTTCGACAAGAATTCGCTGAAAGTGATACAACGTGATTTTTCTCATAAGTGTTGTTCAAAATTCTGACCCACTGCAGTCAGTCAGTTATTTGTTTTAAGTGGGCTGTCAGGAGTTTCTAGCTACTTAAAGCTAATTGAGGCCCACTATGCATGCCGCATCCAGGCATGGGACCCCTAATTTAACGTCCCTTCCGAAGGACGGCGAAGTGAGTTGCGAGGACAGTCCCCGGGTCAGGCCTCTGAGGTCACCCATCCGGAGTTTGACCTCACTCGACCGAGCTTAACTTCAGTCACCTGATGAAAACTGTATAAGCCGCTCGGCCACTCACCCCACGAACTTTACATTCTTGAGCTTTATCTAGCAAATAAATTTTCCTGGTTTATAATAACCCATAACGAGAATCAAAAGAGATCAAAAGAGATTTTTATTGGGTTTAACTCTTACATGTAGGCTCAGCTGCAAGGAGTGAGAAACAGAATAGTTAACAGAGAAATATTTTTATGTTGATACATACTTAGTTGTTCGGTGAACTTCTTTCCAATCTGCTTCGTGAAATTCCAGGTTTCCTACTGTGCTGTTACACGAACTCCTACTAGACGACACTGTGAATGAAAAATCATGCCACTTAAATACCTCAATTACAGATCTATCTTAATGCTTCACCAAAACGTCTAATAATATTGAAATAAAATAGTTCACAATTCTCGTTATTCTTTGATTTTCTCCACCAAACGGCAAATACAGTAATTTAAGAAGCAAAAGAACCTACATTGTCTAAAAATACAGAGCAGGCTCTCGCAATTTGAGACAACGAAAGTTTCAGATCGGATCTAAAGTTGCATATTCACTGCATGAAGTGAGGAATAATTCATTTGTTGAATAAATCTGCTATGAATCTTGTGAATAGCTACAAACTACAAACTGACAAGCGTCTGAACATTTTATTATTCGTCGGATTCTGTTTGGAAAAGACCTTTTAGCTATTCTACAAAAGAGTCTGGGTCGAGCGTTATTTATATACATTGTTATACAAAAGGTTCGATTGAGTGGCGTTTGAGCTTCTATCATTGTTGTGCACAATCGAAAATTCGACAAATTTTCTGCGAAATGTATTAAAATATCGCTAGATCCAGACTTTTTATAGAATAGCTAAACGGTCTATTGCATTGGATAGAGCGAATATGGAATTTATTGCTAGCAGTGCTACGGAAGACACTAAAAGTTTTCAATCGAAACATAAAATCGTTTCAAGAAAAGATTGCAACTATACACATGCAAGATCAGCATAAGGTTTTTATAATATAGCAAATTTTTGCTGCTTTATTTTGAAAGTATTTAGCTTTTTGGTGAAAATCATTAGCTTGGTACTGCAATTCTATGCCCTGAATAAATGAAAGAAAAACCGATACTAACCAGAGCTACCATTAGCCGATGCTGGTTGTTTCCCAATATACAGCATTCCTTTAGTTGAGTAATCACCCCCTTGTGTAGATGACGTTGCACTTTTAGGTCTTGACCACTTATCTCCACTCTGCTTCTCTTCACTAACTGACGAAGCGGACCGTCTTCTCGGTTTTACGGTCATCACACCGTGGACATTACTCATATCATTCACCGCGTCATTCCGTAATTCAGTTTCAGGCAGTGAAGCTGACATGCGTAAGCGTCGTTCTTTTTTGCTTTCGCTTGAAAATGTTCCATTTACGAACACATTGTCATGATCTTCGAACACCTCTATGACGTCATCATCACCGTCATCATCACCATAATGATCAGCGGAATTCTTAGATCGATCATGCTTCTTTCCACGTGTCTGGTTCGTGAGGTTATTGTTCCCAACTGTCGTGTTCCCAGCAGTTGTTTTCCCTTGTGACTTTAACACAGTTTCCTCTTCTGTTTCCAAGAAAAAGTCATCTGGTAGCGTCTCCTCTCTGTTTTCGTATGGTTGTAGTTTTTCAACTGAAAGGAGCAAAGAATCGATTAACAGAAGAAGTAACGACAGATTTTGATTTTCTGTAGAAAATAAACCACAAGAAAATAAACCAAAAATAACAAATTCATGGAAATATTCCACCAAAAAAATACATTCAAAAAAATAAGAATGTAAGAAACAATTCTGTTTAAAATTGATGTATGAGATCAAGTTATTTTCTACAGTTATTGCCAAAAACTCTCTGAAAAGGTTTCGGGAAATGTCTTCAATTCTATTATTCTTTTGTGGTATTGTGAAGGGTTTCGCGATATTTAGGAAGGCCACCTAGGAAGACAACTAAAAACTTGACGAAAATCATATGGATTTTTTCCGGAAAACGACTTCTTAAATATATCAAAAGACACATTCAGAGAGATTACGGTTATGCGGTTTGCTGCTACTGAAATGAAAACATTGATGGCACCAACTACAAGGATTTGGCTAAATTGAAAACTCATAAAGGAGGATTAAAATGTCGTTGGTGTTAGAGGTTATCATTCTTTAAGAATCATCATCGTACCCTTATTCTTTTTCAAACATTTTTGCAGATCTAAATGAGACAAATCAATTTCCTTTTCGTCAACCGAGCAAGTTCGAGGGTTTCTCAAAGCACTAATACGATCTATTTATAAGCAGAAAAAGACCATCCATAGCCAAAGAACAATGAAAATCGTCATCAGACGGTAAAAACCTGGGTTGTTAGACAATGAGCTGAACGATTTACCTTCACGACCGTGTATACAGATGTTACTGGAAACGATATTTTCTACACTTCTTTATGAGACAATAAATCGGGAGTGGTTTAGTGGTAGCGCGCTTGGCCACTAATCTGAGGGTTGGTGGTTCGAGTTCCCGCGCTGTCGAGCCTGCTAGCTAGAGTGAGGAGGGTCGCCAACTCTCTGTAATTCTAGGCTGAAGGAATCGCGAGGTGTGGTAACATCGAGAGGAAGGACCATGACACTGCTTCGATAAGCTCGGATTCTCAGTGTCCTAAAACTACCTTCGGATGATAGGTAGAAAATTATAAAAAAAATACAGTAAATCCAAAGAAAAGACCCAAGAATCTGGAATGTTTTTATTCATTTTCAACGACTCTCGGTGAACTCGCGACTCTCAGTGAACTTTTGCAAGTATTATGCCGCATGTATAGAAACAATGCACTCAACACAAATAACAGTTTCTTACTGTCGCTTGACCTCGATAAAATTATAGAGGGATTAAAACTGAATCTCCAGAAAGTAAAATATTCTTATAAATTGAAAGATGATAACACCGCTTTTTCTCAAGAATAATGAAAGAGATTAAAGGGGATATTTCAAGGAAGGTAAAATGCAAGTTCTGGGCGACCAAAAATTTGTAGCAGATAAGAGGAACACACATATATCCGTACGGGTCAGTGCTAGCGTTAACGGAAGGCTGATTATAAAGAATATAAAATCAATCAATCAATCAATCCATCAATCAATCAATCGATTCGCAGCACTTTTGTTACAGATCCAAAGTTGTACCGATACAGTGCAAACATGATCTAAAACTGACAAAACTATGCACCACACCTTCAGAATTATAAATTCAAATAAAATAAACTGACCTTTGACCTCTTCGTCATCAAGATCGTCAATGGTATCCTCCCCATGATTCATTTCTATTTTCATCTCAGCCTCGTTTTCATCCTCTGCATCTCTCACCCCATTTTCGCCGATTCTGTTCTCTAATGGCTCATTTCCAGTTGTTGTATTCGAATTTGATTCCATTTCTCTGAGAGATTTTTTCTTCCTCCGTTTGTCTCTTCTTTTCTCGGCTTGTTTTTTCTTTTTCTTTTCCTCGCGAGTTATTTCATCATCGATTTCCTAAAGGCAGAAATAAAGTTGCTTATGACAGAAAAATACCTGTTTGAAAAAGAGAAACGGAGGAAGTTACAATTTGTAAAGTGCCACGACACCATGATTGGAACTTTATGTGCATTCACATTTATGTGCAGACAAAGACAAGAAGTGCCAGTTTATTGTTGAACATATTCACCAACTCAAAACAGGATTCCACGATCTGTAAAAGGGCTTATCAAGTTGTCCAGAGTGATTGTCCTTTTCTCTTCTCGTAGCTTCTTTTAGGCCGCTTTTCTGATTGTGAGTGAATAAAATTCATAATTTTTATCTAATTGGTAAAATTTATAGGTGTTAACAGTAAACTGCTAGTTATCGCAAAGAACTAAATTTCACTTCGTTGGTTCACAGTCGCACTGTAGAAAACATTGACCTTTTAAAACATTTAATAATTATGAAAGAGAAATTTCTTTAGACACGTTTAAATGTTCATATTTTTCTCTCAACACAACTATAGTTCCACAGTCGTTTCCAACCTTTTGCAGCGCAAGCTAATCTAAGAGATAACTGCCAAAGCCTTTACAAAAACGTTTTTCTGGAAAAGACTGCTTAAGACAAAAGCGAAAGTCTAGACAACCATTTCTCGACCGACAGTATCGACATTGCGAAGGGTTCTATAAGCCATCTTTCTTTCTTGGGTATTCTTCGGCCTGTTTTAAATCTTCTAAACATCTCTCTTTAAAAACTCCTCTTACAAGGCCCTAATGCTTCCTATGATTTCCTCCATATTTACGCATATAATTACATGTTTTGCCAGTGCAGTGGCTACAGTATCTCTAACTCTTGCTTCACACCGAAGTAAAAACGTATTAAAAATGTGATAACGCATTTCTAAGCTCTTTTCGAACGCATTTTTAATGAGTCATCGCTTTCAAATGAAATCAAAACTTTTTTATTCCAAATGCGTTAGGACATCAACAAAATCTCAAATTGAACGCAAAAACAATTTCGACGCATTTTCCGTCGTGTCTCTATCTCTAATGCATTTCTAAGGCGTTTTTACGATAGTGTGAATCAAGCTTGAGAGCGTTTCTTGCGTGCAAATTTTCAAAATTACCTGAACGAGGCTTTGTGCATTCTTCAGCGCTTGTAATTCTCTCCTCTTCTTTGCCTTTGAAATACAAAAATGGACAACAGTTAAAAAGGCTTAACAAACGCTTAAAAACTTGTAAATATCAAGTTGACTGGAACGCAACTGATACTTGCGTACTAAGATAATTGGGGTTTATTAGTTTGGGCTTGTTGAAACTTTAAGCTTCTAACTAATGATATGTCAATAATATAATCATGATCTAAGAACAAATAAAAAGCAAATCGATTCTGAAAACGCTTTTCGGATAAAAATCTTTCTTTCTGTCTTCTACCATTCAACATTTTTGTCTTTGCCAAACACTGTTAATTATGTCTCCTCTGCAAATAAATGGTAGTTCTTTTTCCGATCCGAAGCTTAATGAAAATACAATATATTTATTATCCCATTCTCTTTTGCATTACTTAGTGCTCATCGTCATCTTCTGAAAGTTTCCCTGTTACGTTTCAATGTTTGNCTTTAAGCTTCTAACTAATGATATGTCAATAATATAATCATGATCTAAGAACAAATAAAAAGCAAATCGATTCTGAAAACGCTTTTCGGATAAAAATCTTTCTTTCTGTCTTCTACCATTCAACATTTTTGTCTTTGCCAAACACTGTTAATTATGTCTCCTCTGCAAATAAATGGTAGTTCTTTTTCCGATCCGAAGCTTAATGAAAATACAATATATTTATTATCCCATTCTCTTTTGCATTACTTAGTGCTCATCGTCATCTTCTGAAAGTTTCCCTGTTACGTTTCAATGTTTGAGGAACCCCTGATAATATAAAATAATCTTTAAAATCCAGGCATATTTTCGTTCTTTGTAGGTAGAATCGAGGGGCAAATCACTCCAAAAATAGCGTATGAGATTTTGAGATTTCAAAATTTATCGAGATGTTCAAAGATTTTCGAGATTTTGCAAGATTTTCAAGATTTTGAAAGATTTGTGAGAATTTAAACAATTTTTGAGATTTTCAAAGAATTGTCGAAAGATTTTTTTAAGAAATTCAATCATTTGTTGGGGGGGGGGAGATTTCTGGGATTTTTTGAGATTTTCGAAGATTCTTAGGATTTTCTGTGGGATTTATAAGATTTTATGAAGATTTTTTAGATTTCCAAGATTTTTCGAGATTTTTGGGATTTTTAAAGATTTTTTAGGATTTTCTACGAAAGCGTACGAGATTTTTCGAGTGATTTGCCCCTCGGGTAGAATATCCTGTTTTTAAGCATTCCAGATTAAGAAAATCTTTCACTCTATGATTAGGAACTGTTTATCTTCTGTTTTGAATGAAAATAGGAGACAACAACAATTTTGAGGAAAGACCTTACCTCCTGAATCAATGCTAAGCATTTGCTTCGTTTCTGCACAAGTACTTCTTTGTCTTTACAATCAACCGCTGACATAAGAATTTTATGACAAATTTCGTCCGAGGGTAAATGATGTGTGTGCTTGATCAACCATTCGACGACCTAAAGATAAGGAAAAAATACTTCAAAAGTTAATTTATAAATACTCCAAAAGATAAGGAATAAAATACTCCTAATTGTTTGTGGTCGATATTCACTAGATGCTCTGACAGTAGTGAAAGAAATCTACGCTCAACCGATTTGAATCTGAAAATACCGTTACTCAAAACAAAAACAGGTCAGAAATCTTTCTGCTACAGAGGAACCACCCTTTGGAACAGCATGGATAATAAAGCTAGTAAATTAGCTCCCTCTCTAGGTGCCTTCAAAAATCTGCTCTAATAAGTCGCGTTGCGTAGCTTTCCTTTGCATTTTACCTTGTTTCACTTTATTTCACACAAATTATTGGCTATTGTAAATCAATAATTTCGTAACTAATTTTCTTTTCATAGCTTAGATTTTTAATAGGTCAGTTTGAAAAGCAGATATGATTCTGAAACTTATTCAACCTGTATAAATATTTTAAATCATGATGATGATTATGAATTTCTAGCCATATTCCTAGGGGCAGACATGATCTCGATTTCCCAGATATCAATAGAAACATCCCATTTCCAAACTTCTGGATATAATAGCAGATACTATTTTGAAACTGAGAAATTTCCCTAGTTCCAGAATATCATGTTGACTTGCGAAATTTTGTGCATTTAGATCCAAAACAAGAAATCTCACAATGGTTCTTCTCGAGATGGTTCATTTTGCAAAGAAATTTCCAAGTTGTCTGCCACAAGAAGATATTTCAGATATCTTTTTGTTGAGAATTAAAAGTGATTCTTATCCTTCAGAGTTTTCGAGTGTCTATGACAAATGGATCACTTCTGTCCTAGCTTTTATTCGCTGCATCGTTCTTTAACTTGAAAGACAGGTGAGGAAATGATACAGAAAGAAAATTTAATGAAAGGAAAAACTTACTTGAACATGACCGGATCGGAAAGCAGCCATTATTGGTGTGTTTCCCCGACAATCAGTTGCCTACAATGAAAATAACTAAAAAGTTGAGAAATGAGTCAACTTAATTGAAAGTTGTTCAATAAACATTAACAATAAATGATAAAAGAAATTCACTTTTTGTGTGGTAGTAAACTTGAAAAATACGTTGAGTTCCGGAATTCCTTGCTTAATATTTTCTTCTGACACTTTTCACAGTAAACGACGAGGACCGAGCAATATTATGAAAGGATGGGATCGGGCATATTTTACACTGGGTGTGCTGAAAAATAGCTGCTCTTCTTGACAACCTAATAATTTTTGACAAATTGCAAGCCTAATATATGGAACCATCACCTTGGAAAATTTTCTAATTTCAACAAATTTCACGATATCAACATTGCTGGAGAGGCATTTCTCGTAAAATTCTTTAGCACCTTCTACTCCAGATGTAATACTACGAGCTCCTTACTTTATTGCACGGCATAAAACAAAGCTCGACGAGACATTATGATGCGTTACCTCCATATCTGCACCTGACGAATATAACATTTCAGCGATCTCTTTATGTCCTTCTTTACAAGACAGAAATAAAGGTGAGCAACCTTTCTTTGTGTGACAATCATGATTTGATCCCCTAGAGAATCAGAATAGCATTTATTTGTTAATAAAGCTCATTTCAGAATAAATGTCAATAAATACCGAATCAGACATATCATAATTTGTACCTGATCGATCAAAATGAGACCTTTGACCACACAAAGCAAAATAATCTTCGTAAATGATAATGCTGTGTCGTTGTTGTTGTTGCACGAGAAGCGATAACTGAGGCCTCGTCCACACAAAAATGTCTCTGTTTTCGACTGTGTGAAAAGGCATCAAAAAATTGCGTCCACACTAAACCTTTAGCTGAAACCGCATCACAATATTTGCGTCCACATTGCACCGTTTTCGATTGTGTTTGCTCTCATTTCCAGGCGTTTTGTGGTCTTCTGTTTTGTTCTCATTTCCAGTCTTATCGTCATTGTTTCAAAAGTCTCCCTTTTCGGTCATTTTTGCCGTCTACACTAGCGCGGTTAGTATGAGCATTTAAATGTTTCCACTTTGAAAAGCGTTTGCAGATGTCTCCGGTTTGCTGGATAAAAAGAAGTTATATGTTAATAAATAACTTAAAGACCCATTGCTAACCATGATCCTTTGCACGCCGAAAGAAAACAAAACAAAAAGAATTTAGGCCAGAAATGACTTTCATATCATGCGAAAGTCGACTTTGGGGTCGCAAAGGATCATGGTTAGCTATGGGCCTTTAAGTCATTTTAAATCAAAAGCATACCGAAGAAGAAGTAAATTGACCAATTCTTTGTGTCCTTTTTCGGCAGCAAGTGTCAATGGATTCTCCCTAGAAATAAGAATAGGTCGGTGAGTGTAATATTAGGCAAAGTCAATTCTTATTCTTTAGTATTACGACCACTAAGAACAGCATTTTGTGGGCCATTTGAGAAAAAGACAAGTGATACTTCCAGTGTACTGTAAAATTGACACATTGATATTTTCAGACGGTTGAAATAAGCTGATTCAATTTCTCACGATCTCAATTTCACCACGTCTCCATATTGCTCTAGACTGATTACCTAAGTCCCTTGCATCCCTTGTATGCGGTAAACCTTGCTCAACGGGGACTCGTAATAAAAAGTGAAAAAGATGACCCTGTTTAGGCCTATCCGCAGAAACGGAATGCAGCAAAAATTCCATTCGACACACAGTTAATGACGAAAACTAAGCATACGTAAGTAGTGTAAAGTTCACACTGATGATTGAAGCGTGGATCACANATTAGTTTGGGCTTGTTGAAACTTTGAGCTTCTAACTAATGATATGTCAATAATATAATCATCATCTAAGATGCGGAAAGAAGGACAAATAAAAAGCAAATCGATTCTGCAAACGCTTTCGGACAAAAATCTGTCTTTATGTCTTATGCCGTTCAACATTTTTGTCTTTGTCAAACCTCTTTGTCAAACACTGTTAATTGTGTCTCCTCTGCAAATAAATGGTAGTTCATTTTCCGATCCGAAGCTTAATGAAAACACAATACTTTTGCATTATTTAGTGCTCTTCGTCATCTTCTGGTGGTTTCCCTGGTTTTGTTTCAATGTTTGAGGAGCCAATAATATCAAAACATATTTAAACTCCAGGCATATTTTCTTTCGTTGTAAGTAGAATACAGTAAAAACCCGCACATAAGAACCTTCATTTATTAAGAACCAACAGCCTGAAATTTGGAATTTCTAACCCTAGATATAAGAACCTTTCCACCCTGATTTTCTGTTCAGGTTCTTATTAAAAGATTTTGGTTTACACACAAAATAAAGAAAAACAAAATTGGCCATGAATTTTATCAATATAGTGAAAGTATATTTCAATTTCCTCACAGGTATAGATAACGAGTCTGAATGTGCCATATACTGCAGTTATGTTGTCCATTAGTTACAAAGATGTAGCGCAGCATTTACAGTTGATGTCTAGTTTTTTTTTACCCAAGAACCTATACCCCATGTTAAGAACCTACACCCTGATTTTGCAATACCCCCACATAAATAAGAACCCAAACAGGCTGATTTTAAAAACGTAGGTTCTTATGTGCGGGTTTTTACTGTATCATGTTTTTAAGCACTCAAGATAAATAAAATCTTTCACTCTATGATTAGGAACTGTTTATCTTCTAATTCGAATTAAAATAGGAGACAACAACAATTTTGAAGAAAGACCTTACCTCCTGAATTAATGCTAGGCATTTGCTTCGTTTCTGCACAAGTACTTCTTTGTCTTTACAATCAACCGCTGACATAAGAATTTTATGACAAATCTCATCCGAGGGTAAATGATGTGTGTGCTTGATCAACCATTCGACGACCTAAAGATAAGGAAAAAATACTTCAAAACTTAATTTATAAATACTCCAAAAGATAAGGAATAAAATACTCCTAATTGTTTGTCGTCGATATTCACTAGATGCTCTGACAGTAGTGAAAGAAATCTACGCTCAACGGATTTGAATCTGAAAATACCGTTACTCAAAAACAAAAACAGGTCGGAAATCTTTCTGCTACAGAGGAACCACCCTTTGGAACAGCATAGATAATAAAGCTAGTAAATTAGCTCCCTCTCTAGAGGTGCGTTCAAAAATCTGCTCTAAAAAGTCGGATTACTTAGCTTTCCTTTGTATTTTACTTTCTTTTACTTTATTTCATATGAATTATTGGCTTTCGTAAATAAATAATTTTGTAACTAATTTTCTTTTCATAACTTAGATTTTTAACAGGTCAGTTTGAAAACCAGATATGATTCTGAAACTTATTCAACCTGTATAAATATTTTAAATCATGATGATGATTATGAATTTCTAGCCATATTCCTAGGGGCAGACATGATCTCGATTTCCCAGATATCAATAGAAGCATCCCATTTCCAAACATCTGGATATAATAGCAGATACTATTTTGAAACTGAGAAATTTCCCTAGTTCCAGAATATTATGTTGACTTGCAAAATTTTGTGCCTTTAGATCCAAATCAAGAAATCTCACAATGGTTCTTCTCGAGATGCTTCATTTTGCAAAGAAATTTCCAAGTTGTCTGCCACAAGAAGACGTTTCAGATATCTTTAGCAGTTTTGAATCACGTTCTTCGAACTATTCGTCAAGAAATCCAAATAATTTGGCCTATTTTAGGCCTAATCAAACAACTTTTGGGTCCAACAGTTGGAATGCGTTACCAAATGAACTAAAATCAGCCGAAAATTTGAAAAGTTTCAAGGCTTTAATAAAAAAATGGGACGGTCCCAGCTACAAATGTAGTGCCTGTAATTGCCTACCAACTTAGTTATATAATTTAGAAAAATATTAATTTTGTTTCATTAGTTCTGTATATTCGATTTTGATTAGTTAACTTGTATATATTTAAATAATGTATATATTGTTAGCTATTTTGTAAACAATCGAATTAAAATAAAATTACACACACACTTTCTGTCGAGAACTAACAGTCATTTTTATCCCTCAGAGTTTTCGAGCGTCCCTGACAACTATATCAATTCTGTCCTAGCTTCTATTCGCTGCGTCGTTCTTCAACTTGAAAGACAGGCGAGGAAATGATACAGAAAGAAAATTTACTGAAAGGAAAAACTTACTTGAACGTGGCCCGATCGGAAAGCAGCCATTATTGGTGTGTTTCCCCGACAATCAGTTGCCTACAATGAAAATAACTAAAGTTGAGAAATGAGTCAACTTAACTGAAAGTTATTCAATAAACATTAACAATAAATGATAAAAGAAATTCACTTTTTGTGTGGTAGTAAACTTGAAAAATACGTTGAGTTCCGGAATTCCTTGCTTAATATTTTCTTCTGACACTTTTCACAGTAAACGACGAGGACCGAGCAATATTATGAAAGGATAGGATCTGGCATATTTTACACTGGGTGTGCTGAAAAATAGCTGCTCTTCTTGACAACCTAATAAGTTTTGACAAATTGCAAGCCTAATATATGGAACCATCACCTTGGAAAATTTTCTAATTTCAAAAAATTTCACGATATCAACATTGCTGGAGAGGCATTTTTCGTAAAATTCTTTAGCACCTTCTACTCCAGATGTAATACTACGAGCTCCTTACTTTATTGCACGGCATAAAACAAAGCTCGACGAGACATTTTGATGCGTTACCTCCATATCTGCACCTGACGAATATAACATTTCAGCGATCTCTTTGTGCCCTTCTTTACAAGACAGAAATAAAGGTGAGCAACCTTTCTTTGTGTGACAATCATGATTCGATCCCCTAGAGAATCAGAATAGCATTTACTTGTTAATAAAGCTCATTTCAGAATAAATGTCAATAAATACCGAATCAGACATATCATAATTTGTACCTCATCGATCAAAATGAGACCTTTGACCACACAAAGCAAAAAAATCTTCGTAAATGACAATGTTGTGTTGTTGTTGTTGTACGAAAAGCGATAACTTTGATCCACACTAAAATGTCTCTGTTTTCGACTGTGTGAAAAGGCATAAAAAAATTGCGTCCACACTAAACCTTTAGCTGAAACCGCATCACAATATTTGCGTCCACATTGCACCGTTTTCGATTGTGTTTGCTCTTATTTCCAGACGTTTTGTGGTCTTCTGTTTTGTTCTCATTTCCAATCTTATCGTCATCGTTCAAAAGTCTCCCTTTTCCGTCATTTTTGCCGTCCACACTAGCACGGTTAGTATGAGCATTTAAATGTTTCCACTTTGAAAAGCGTTTGTAGATGTCTCCGGTTTGCTGGATAAAAAGAAGTTATATGTTAATAAATAACTTAAAGACCCATTGCTAACCATGATCCTTTGCACGCAGAAAGAAAACAAAACAAAAAGAACTTAGGCCAGAAATGACTTTCATATCATATGAAAGTCAGCTTTGGGGTCGCAAAGGATCATGGTTAGCTATGGGCCTTTAAGTCGTTTTAAATCAAAAGCATACCGAAGAAGAAGTAAATTGACCAATTCTTTGTGTCCTTTTTCGGCAGCAAGTGTCAATGGATTCTCCCTAGAAATAAGAATAGGTCGGTAAGTGTAATATTAGGCAAAGTCAATTCTTATTCTTTAGTATTAGGACCACGAAGAACAGCATTTTGTGGGCCATTTGAGAAAAAGACAAGTGACTGTAAAAGTGACACATTGATATTTTCAGACGGTTGAAATAAGCAGATTCAATTTCTCACGATCTCAATTTCACCACGTCTCCATATTTCTCTAGACTGATTACCTAAGTCCCTTGTATCCCTTGTATGCGGTAAACCTTGCTCTACAGGGACTCGTACTAAAAAAGTGAAAAAGATGACCCTGTTTAGGCCTATCCGCAGAAACGGAATGCAGCAAAAATCCCATTCGGCACACAGTTAATGACGAAAACTAAGCATACGTAAGTAGTGTAAAGTTCACACTGTTGATTGAAGCGTGGATCACATNTTTTAAATCAAAAGCATACCGAAGAAGAAGTAAATTGACCAATTCTTTGTGTCCTTTTTCGGCAGCAAGTGTCAATGGATTCTCCCTAGAAATAAGAATAGGTCGGTAAGTGTAATATTAGGCAAAGTCAATTCTTATTCTTTAGTATTAGGACCACGAAGAACAGCATTTTGTGGGCCATTTGAGAAAAAGACAAGTGACTGTAAAAGTGACACATTGATATTTTCAGACGGTTGAAATAAGCAGATTCAATTTCTCACGATCTCAATTTCACCACGTCTCCATATTTCTCTAGACTGATTACCTAAGTCCCTTGTATCCCTTGTATGCGGTAAACCTTGCTCTACAGGGACTCGTACTAAAAAAGTGAAAAAGATGACCCTGTTTAGGCCTATCCGCAGAAACGGAATGCAGCAAAAATCCCATTCGGCACACAGTTAATGACGAAAACTAAGCATACGTAAGTAGTGTAAAGTTCACACTGTTGATTGAAGCGTGGATCACATTGGAATTCGTGGAATCTTGTGGGCTGATTGCCACCACAATTTCTTGTGTGTGAGGGACTAAATAGGGTCAAGTTTTTCAGAGTAATATTATGACTCTCTGTTGACCGAAGCGACATCATCAAGTCAAAGAGCACAGGGAAACAAGGGACTCAAGTAATCAGTCTAATATTGCTCAGAAGGCAGAATTAAGGCAAAATTAAAGATGCATAAATTTACAGGCAGAAAGTTTAAATAATAAGTATGATAATAAGCATCATAATGATAATGATACAGACATACCTGCTGTTGGGAAATGTCGCATTCACGCTTGCACCATAATCCAATAGTAATTCAACAATTGACACGTGATTTTCACGACATGCCTGTAATAAAGTCAACAAAGAACTTTTCAAGGCCAATGGACAGCGAGGTATATTTACTACAGTTCGTCTCTGAGACAATAATTGAATGTGGTTCGTAATAGTTCTCCTTTCCATCTCACGTATATAGCCAATATGTGATAGTAACAAATACCAGTTTTCAGTTTTTTCAATGGGCGACTAATAAATACATATTAACGCAAATTTTTAACGCCAAATTGAGGGACTATTAAAATTCTTGGCCCAGTAAGTCGATGAAGTCTGGAAATTCTTCCACCTTACAAATAAAAAAGTGTCTTTCACAACTGATAATAACATCGCTTTCCTTAGCTCTGACTAAACAAGTTGAAACTTTGTATACTCAAGGTTTGCTAAAACGACCTAAATAGGTTCTTTCCTACTAATTTCCTCCTTTCTTATCAGCTTTTGTTTGATCTATTCACAGCTCTGCCTACATATTCTTGCTTAGATAAGTCAAGTCGCATCTTGCGCTCTTTTCTATTTATCGAATTTCACCTTCTCTTTTCGTGACTGGATTGATTTTGAGTCACTTGATAACAAGTACATGCTCGAAACGTTGTGAAATATAAATCTTGGGTAAACTACGGTACTGTATTTTATTGCTGATATTGGCGAATTACATTAGTGTTGACTGTTCTGCAAGAAGACCTTTACGTTATATTTCACACATGAACTACAAATGCTCATCATATCACTGTAATATCGCATTTTGCAAAAAACTAAGAAAGTTTTGCTTATAAAAGAGACCATTAGCGAAGAAGACCACAGCTGCAAAAATAACTGAGGGATTTCACTATATTTAGACTTTTGAATAATTGTACAGCTAATGATACCACATGCTGATGGAACATTGCTTTCACGACGCTAAAATGTTCTTCTATTGATTACTTGAAGAGGAGTACTTGGAGATTTCTTTGTCGGTTTTCGGTGGGCTGCCTCCCAAGCGATCAGCAATTCTTTGAAAATCAATGGCTTGAAAACAGCCCAAATCGATCGAAAAACATCGATCAAATGCCGTTAAGACTGAACAAAGAGAAAGCTATTACGTTTTTTTTTCAACAAAAAGACTTCATTGAAATTATGAGAAGCAAATATTTTTGAATTGAGAAATTAATACTTCAGGATTGTGCAAGGATGGAGCGACCACTTTTTTTTCATTTTATCAATATTTATATACACGAGTACCTTTCAGCTAGGAAAATTAACACTAATAACAATGTATTTTTAGAAAAGAAAACAAAATAATTTTAAGAATTGCTGCTCTACCAAGGGGTCGTGTTTGGGTCCTGTAGGTTCAAAAGATACTCTCTAAAACCTGTTTTAAAACGAGCGATTGATTCTTGTTCTCGAATGTTGTCAGGGATATCATTCCAGTTTTTGACACCAGAGAAGTAGAAACTTCGCTTTGCATATTCTAACTTAACTTTGGGAATTTGCAGATCTCCATGATTTCTGGTTCTATACTCTGAGATCATGGATCTTTCAGTGAACTTATGGCGAAGATTTTCGGGACAGAGGTCATGCAAAATTTTATATGTCATGACTCCTTTGTCAAAGGAGAGCAAAGACTTTACATTGAGCCAATCACAATTCCAACCGTCCTTATACTTGGCATCCACTATTAGCTTCTTTGCCCTGGT
>REGM01000003.1:2002856-2033984 GCA_004194415.1 Aurelia aurita
CTCGGGCTTGACATTTTTCCGTAGTGCCCGAACAGAAAAGTTAGTATTTGGTTTATTACCCGATCTAGTAGAAACGAAAGGAAACAATCAACGCAGTGATACGCTGGAATTTTGTATCCCATTTTGTATCCCTGGACGACGGGCAATACGGGAAAAATATCGCCCGCTCCTCGACCAATCAAATTCGTTATCGTGTTCTCTGCCCTAAAGATTGGGTAATAACTAATAAATCATCATATTAAAGTTGAAGTTAACCAACCTTTCCAGCATGCGAGCGTCAAAGGAATGTTGTTTTCGCTACCAGAGGGTACATTGACTTGTGCGCCATGTTCAAGAAGAAGTTTAGCAACTTGCAGGTGCCCTTCCCTGGAAAATGATGGAAATAAGACATCAAATCAACAATTCCAAACTGAGTAATGAATATACTGTTTTAGTAGGATCTTGAAACTAACTACATTAAAAGTTGAATCATACTGAATAATGGACTGATCTGCTGGGTACTTTTGCATGGCATTAGCATAGTATTAGCATAGTAGCATAGTATAGTAGTAGCATAGTACAGTAGCATAGTATTAGCTCTATTTGAAATTAGCGAATAAGGACGCCCACTAAAAGTTTTGCATGCTCAATGGATTATTTTTTTTCTTCTGCAAAAAATGGATTTTAAACTTCAGAAAAGTTAATCATAACAAAAACATACATTGGTTGGTTGAGAAGTTTCATGAAATATCTTAAAGTGTGAATTAACTTGACCTCTGAACAAAATCAAATCGCCCTGACAATCTAGCACAGGTCATACTCGCAATAGATGATCATGAAATCCCTTTCCCAATAGGACGAAACAATACAAATCTCTGAAACCAATTTGATCCTTTACGCAATCGCAAATAAAGAATTTTCAAAAATACTAACAAAATCTAATTTTTGTGATTTTTCGAAAAGTTGCCGTTTTTCGTCACTTTATATGAGCCACTTCAAAGAGGCTTCTACAATTGTTTTACCAAATATTTTTACCCATTAAAGGCATTAGCTGAGTTGATTAAATTCTATAAGACTGGGGCTTCATTGAAGGGATTCCTTAAAAATTAATAGAATAGTCTCCATGTGGCACGCAACTGCAAAATTGTTTTGAAATGCAAAAACCGCCATGAATTTATAATGAATTTAAATGAATTTGAATTTCTAAAGAATTTAATCATGGTTTTGCTTTTCAGGATAGTTTTAAAATTAACTCCAGTGTTTACCAAAAAGTTACAGTAATACTCTCGAATACGGAATAGACAGGCGAGGTCTGGAATAAACGGAGTGGGTGGAAAATTTCCTGAATCTTGATAAAAAAGGGGGGTCTGAAATCAGAACATACACGAGTATTTCCGACTGCAAGAAAATCACAGACAAGCTAAGAATCAAAGAAAAATTATTAAAATCATAAATACAGTTCGAATCACATTTCAGGAAAGACGATTTCATGTTTCACATTCCAATCAGCTCGCAATCAATAAGTGGGGATCTGGGATAAGGTTGTTCGGGGTGGATCTTTCAAAAAATCAATAAACCGGGGAGGGGACGTCTATTCCGGACTCAGAAGTAATTGCCGCCGTTAAAGACCCATTGCTAACCATGATCCTTCCTGGCGCCAAAGTCGACTTTCGTATTATCTGAAATTCGTTTTTGGCCTAGGTTCTCTTTTTCTTGCTTTTCATTCGGCGCACAAAGGATCATGGTTGACAATGGGTCTTTAAGGACCGATCTGGATACTTTGCTTGTACGATAAGGTCGATATGGCCTGAATCTTATCGAGCCTTGGTCGGCTTTAGACCACGTTTAAAGGCTCTTGTTCAACCAGCAGCCTTTGCGCGTAGATTTCTATTTAGGCAGCCATTTTCATAGACCACAAAAATGTTCATTTTCATAAAACAGAGCACGCAAAGCACCATATGGTTGGGTAAGAGCCTTTAAACGATACAGTTAACGAACTGAAAACAATATAAAAGCATGCTGTTTTTGAAATACTGCACTCCCGTTTAAACGATACCGGTGCGTAACGAGAACGGCGTGAAAAGTAACCGCGTTGGTCTTGCGGTTTACACGCTACAAGTACGAAAATGATACGAGAAAGCAGCTTTTCTGTAAAATGTGATGGCCTCAACTTCGTTCAGCTTCGAAATCGCACCGTTTTACTTTGAGCCCTTAACATGATGCCGTTTTTAAATCAACCCGTTTAGGATAACGTTTTTATTTCATGCCGTTTTCAAATCATTTTCGTACTATTACCGTATACACGCTAGGCTAAAATACGACTTCTTGCCGTCTTAATATCGCACTCGTATCGTGTAATCGGGGTCCTGTTGTCTAGACAGTTAGGTGACAAATTACTGCGACGTTTGAAAAATCACCAAAAAAACCAAATGCACTACAAATAAAAAACATCTCTGCTCCGGGAAATTATGATGAGGATCAATAAACCTCAGAGAGACAACATACCCCAGCGAGATCTTTGATTAGGTCTTGCTGCGAGCTACCAGGTTTCGAAGCATACGGCGATATCTTGTCGACGTCGCAACTCCTGGGTCAACTTGTAGCAGTGGGGACAGTACTACAAGTATTTTAGGCACTTTTTAATTCAATTCAAGACGATTCAATTCATTCAATTCTACACGATTACTTATCACTGCGCGTTTTCTCCGCCGCTGCCCAAGTAAGGATCACGTTTTATAAAGTATGTTGACGAAAACCCACCACAATCGCAATACCACATTGAAACGATTTGCAACCATAGACATGCATTAGTGACAAGACGCAATCCAACTGTTAAGCGTATAAATCCCTTAAATGCGAACATGGCATTGGAAATTCTGCTGCCTCACAACACACCGCTCTGTATCTAGCCTGCGTGCAGACTATACTTTTCAACTGCAAAGGAGTGCCAACGATGATCTTCGTTGGCACTCCTTCGCAGTGGAAACGTATAGTCTGCACGCAGGCTACTTTGTATCATGTTATCTCAAGTTTGGAATCCTCTCAGAATCGTCGGCACTGAACAAGGAGTTAAAACATTCCCAACGTTTCACTGAACATCGCTCAACACGGATGTTGAGAGAAGTGAAATGTTGAGAGGACTTTAACGGGGATTAAAGGGGCCTTTGCAACCGGCATGCCTTGCAAATGCCATCTCTTTGTTGTCGGCCATTTTAGTGGACCATTAAAATGGCGACAACAATCAGACCACAAAAGGATGTATTCGCAAAGCATGCCGGTTGCAAAGGTTCCTTTAATACTGAATTCACACTTTATGCGTTTTCATGTAATCCGGTCCAAAAAAATTCACGTCTTCAAAACCAGACGTCACACAAGCTGGGTGTTACACAGGGCAAGAGATATTAAATAGCACCGTACACTTCATGAAAGATTCAAATAAAGATAAAAGATGATCTGCTAGGTATTGCCGCAGGCGTGCTGCAACTGTTTTCGGCTAAGATAATATTGTTTCGGGCTTTTTCCATTTAAACCGAACAAAGCTTTCGGCTGTGACCTATCAGGGCCCATCACACACACAACATGCGGTCTTAATCACATTAAGTTCATCTACAGAATGTTTGGTCATTATGCAAAGCAAAGGTTTATCTTTAGAAGAATATAATTTCTTCCTTTGATCGAAATATAACAATATTTTAAAGATGTGAGCATATCCTGTCAAATTTTGGATTATTTTGGTTTGTGCTTGGACAGATGGCAATGCTAGGCTGTTCACGGAACGGCAGAAAATTGCAGAAAAATCTAAAAAAATTACGGAAGGGAGCAATCCACTTCATCTAGAAATTGTAACGTCATTTCTTGAATCAAAAGGATTTCCGTAGAGATTTGATAGGGATTGTTTTATTTTCAGCAAAGTGTAAGCGATTGTTTCAAGTGAGTTGACCCTCGATATTTCTATTTCTAGAGTTTCAAATCATAAAAGTCCAACAACTTTCGTGATACCTTGTACCTATTTAACCTGAATTTGAATGCTTTAGAATTCTTTCATCATTGACTCAAAAATGCTCAATTTAAAGTTTTTGACACGTAGAATAGCTGTATTTGCTCGTGACCTTACTGAACAACTGAATCAGCAGGTTATAGTGTATTGTCCCTTGGTTTCAGTAGTTTGAATTTTTCATAAGAGTTTCTATTTGCTCATTCGTTAACTTTTGAAAATTTCGCAGTTATATACTGAGTGAGTAAAAAAAAACGTCTGACGTCTTAAAACCTGCATGTTTGCCATTATCATTCGATTTTAACAACTTAAAGCTTTTTACAATCTCTTACAAAAATCTTTGACTCCTAGAATTGCTCATGTTATCCTGAAATATTTTCCCCCTTCCCCCATGTCTTTTTTTAGGCCGCCAATACTTCTGCCTTATACTTGGAGGGAATCTAAGCATATATAAGACTTTGATAAAAATAGCCGTGGACATGGCCGTGACACGTGCCGAACCATATTTGGGTAACTGATCTGCGTAAACAGGAAATACTGATATCTGATTCGCTAGAATTCGACCACAAGCGGCATGAGCCACATTTATGTGCTTATATTCCCTTTAACTGCACCAGAAACACTTCTTTTGCTGCTACGAACATTGACATGTGGAACGGGAGTCATAACATCGATATTTTGTAAAGGGGTCATAGGGCGAACAATTTTGCAAGAGATATGCTGAAAGGGAGCTAAAAGCCTTCATTTGGCAGGAAAATTTTTTGAAAACCATTTAACTGTTCCATATGTTAGATATTCATGATTTTATTCCAAACGCCAAGCAAACGATGTCTGCAAAAAAGGCAAAGTCTTTCTAACCTTTCTTTCTAAACTTGGGATGGAACAAAGCTAGAATCTCAAACAAAATGCAAATTTCCTATTCCCTTTCATTTTCATCAACAAAGCAACCTCGAATGAAACACATGCACTAAGTAAGTACCCTTTTTGCCCCAACCCTTCTTCTCTTTCAATTTCAACACAAATCCATCACAAACAAACCTCCTCAAGTTTTACAAACCCACAGGATTCGCAAATATTTCTCATATTTCACAGAAAGCCTCTTTCACCACAGCTGCCAATACTGAAACAAACTCAGAAAACCTTAAACATTAACTGCCTTCTATCAGAAATAAACAAATGACCTGAGGATTTTAAAGTTACACTGTACCATGTCTAGGAATGTCTGGACAAGGACAAGACTATCATTTGAAATCAAAGCACTATTCACTGGAGTGCAACCACACATACACGTATTTTGAGCCAGTCCCAAAAGTTTCATAAAATTCTCAGATTTTGAGTGCTCAGAGATTTTCATAGGAGTTTCTTATGAAAATTCCATAACAACCTTCATGTTTACTTCCTGTGCCCTCCTGAATATTTCAAAATGAATTTGTTTGAAGCCTTCTAATGTTTAGACATTACTCCAGTACCTTCCTAGTAATATGATACAGGAAAAAAACAAAGTAAAACTATGCCAAGGATTTCCTTGACTAAAATAAATAGTTTTTTAAATAAGTTTTTCCCAGTACTAGAGTTTCCTATTTTTTTGCGATCTGAGAGTCGGAGTTTCTTTTTTGGAGTTTCTTATGAAAAAATATGAGCATTGCAAGAGTTTAAGGGAATCATTTTAAGTTTAATCTTTTAGAGCTTCCAACCTTGACATGAAAATGCAACCAGGTATGCTGACAAGGGGGATGGTGAACCAGCACCTCAGTATCTGAAAATGATTTTGGGGCAAGGCCCCATTACAGCAAGACAGCTGCAAAAAACATGGTAACAAAAAATGATCAGGGGATCACGCCTAGAGCACTGTTGCCAGCCTGTTCTCACATTTTACAGCAAGGGCTACATTTGTCAGTTTGCGGATCTTCCTAATTCCCTTTATCAAAGGAATTATGTGCATCAATGATCTCTTCTGAAGGTCTGATCTGAGAAAATTCCTTACATCACAAGAGCTCATTTTCAAATAAGTCAGTTTTCAACTTTGATTTCAACTCATTAGTCTGATTTCATCACAAGCCTAAATAGATAAATTTTGCCAATTTTTCAAATGAAAACACAGCACGATGAAAGAGGGGCATTAAATCTCCTCACATATGTCAAATTTATTGTAACTTGGACCATTTTCTCTACATACAAAGATGGTATATGTAAGACCAATTTCACTTGTAGCAAAGTACTCCTAAACGCCATTTTCATGAAAACTACTGGGCCTATGATTTATCATCATGGACAAAAAGTTTTATCTTGTGTAGATAAGATCTTGCCAGTTAAAAAAAGCTCTTAAATGTTCTTTTTCATAATTTGCCAATATAAAGTTGCAAAGCCTTGACAAGTGTGAAAGCAGAGATAAGAGACAATTGCGGAAAAGACGGTGTTGAGGGGCATCCAGAACACCTTGATAAAGTGGGCCCATCTCATTTCGTAGAAATGACAACTAAAATACGTTTAGGCTGATTTTGCCAGTTGTCAACAGCCCTAGCAATACTATTTTCAACACCAAGGAAATTTAGATTTTCCAAATATTTTGAACAAACTTCCTTCTATTTTTTCATTCTTTTTTTCAATTTTCATTCATATATATACAGAACTTTATGTTTATTTCATTAAATTTTTAGTCATTTTGAAAAATATTTCACAAATCTAAATTCCTCAACTGCAGAAAATGGTATTGCAAAGGATCGTAAAAAGACAATGGCCTGAACACGCATTTTATGTTGTTTCTATGCAATATGATTGGTCCAATTCATTGAGGTGTGTCGAATTTGTTGGTCAATCAAATTTTGGTGCCTGTGAGCATTTTGGTACAATTCCCCTCCCACCATCTTTTCTGTGCTTGTCTGTCTGGTATGATGGTAACACATACCTGGCCGCCAACATCAGTGGTGTGCAGCCATCTTTCGTTCTGTGCTCAATGTTCGAATTATGTGACAACAACAGTTCCACTACATCATGATGGCCTTTCCAGCAAGCGCTTGTCAATGGAATGTCATTATTGCTGCCACTAGGGACATTGACTTGAGCCTGGCATTTTAAAAGCTTAGTGGCAACATTTGTATGACCGCCTAGCGCAGCGAACATCAATGGAGAAAACCCTTCTTTTGTTCTATGTTCAATATTTGCATTACGGGTTAGAAGGAGATCAACAACTTCATTGTGTCCCTTCCAGCATGCAAAGGTCAAGGGGCTATCTTTATTACTGTCAGACTCTACATTAATTTCTGCACTGCTATCAAGCAGTTTTTCCGCAACTTTGACATGCCCTGCTAGGCATGCAAACATGAGAGCTGTGCACCCATCTTTTGTTCTATGTTCAACATTTGCGTTCTGTTTTAAAAGTTCTTCAACAACTTCAGTATTCCCAAGAGTACATGCCCATGTTAGCGGACTGTCTAAGGTTGTCTCTGTAGGAGCATCAATCTCTGCTTCATTATCTAATAAGAATCTTGCAACTAGCACATGCCCTTGACTGCATGATTCAAGCAGTGGGGTATTGCCTGCCTTATTTCTGTGATTCACTTTAGCTCCACTTTGAATGAGCAGCTTGACAATATCGAGTTTACCTTGACGACATGCAAGGCTCAGCATCTCATCGAGACTGACATCTGGTTCGTTAACCATCCGAGGAAGAAATTCAGGCCCATCTGGACCTGTTTTCGTCGATTTCGTTTTGCCACCATCTTTCGATGAGCTAATTACAGCGGACGAAGTTGGACTAATTAGGCTTCCTTTCTTCATTATTATTTCAAGCTCAGGATTCTCATACGGTAGGCGTATTCCTTTGAACAGGCCTAGATTATCCTTTTCAACAAGAAACTCCAGTATATAGCGGATGGATGTGCGAAATTCGTCGACTCTGCTGTTTTGATGCGAGGGGATAAAGGCCAGGTTGTTTTACAGCTTGCAAAGATCGTAGCTATATGCGGTGATTATAGGTCCTTTGTGGCACCAATATCTCCTTCATCAGCAGGGTAAATGCTTCTAGAATATGGCTGGGTGTGTTTTCTGTGCTTGCCAGCAGCGATATTCGACCAGGATACTCCTCAATTGGAATAACTGTTCAGTAACCTGCTTCATCATCTGCCATTTTTCCTCACGAAAAACACGATGGCTGATTCCATTCTAATGAGCATGCGCGTTCTACTATCAGACCGGTGTTTCATCCAATTCACTTCAATTCGCACATTTATAATTCAATGCAACTCAATGCAGATTGGTGGCCTATTTCTTTGGTAACAAAAAAACAAACCAAATTTTCTGCAGCGTTTCGCCAGGGAGACTTCAAACTCTTGAAATATTTTGCCACATTGCTCTTACCCCATGCTATGATATTGCCAAGAAAAACATTTTCTTTCAGATCTCAGATCCATTAATCTTCGATGTCATGGTTCTACTATAAAGTTGAATAAGAAACCAATTTTTTGTATCGACGAATTTTTCAACTTTATCTGACGTTGGATACAAAGTCTAGCTAATTATAAGTGAATACATGAAATCAGCTGATTGATACCAACTNAGTAACCTGCTTCATCATCTGCCATTTTTCCTCACGAAAAACACGATGGCTGATTCCATTCTAATGAGCATGCGCGTTCTACAATCAGACCGGTGTTTCATCCAATTCACTTCAATTCGCACATTTATTATTCAATGCAACTCAATGCAGATTGATAGCCTATTTCTTTGGTAACAGAAAAACAAACGAAATTTTCTGCAGCGTTTCTCCAGGGAGATTTCAAACTGTTGCCATATTTTGCCACATTGCTCTTACCCCATGCTATGATATTGCCAAGAAAAACATTTTCTTTCAGATCCATTAATCTTCGATGTCATGGTTCTACTAAAAAGTTGAATAAGAAACCAATTTTTTGTATCGACGAATTTTTCAACTTTATCTGACGTTGGATACAAAGTCTAGCTAATTATAAGTGAGTACATGAAATCAGCTAATTGATACCAACTAACAGAACGAGCAAATTTGTGATAATATATCCATGTGATTGCTATTAAAAAGCTCCAAAGCCATGACACCTGTTCTTGATGGAAATGTCGTTAGAAACACTTGTTTTTGACAACACAACAAACAAGCCAAAACATTCGTTGCAAGGTTTCGATGGTTTCGAATATAAATCAAGCAAACGCAAACTTTGTGCCTATTCATCCATTCAAAAACGCCTCCAGATCGATTTACTTAAAGTTATCCTCAGTTTTGTGAGTAAAGTAAAGTTCTTTTTTTTGTAATTCAAACAGGATGCTCTCAAAAGCAAACCATCATGAAACAATGGGCGTTAAGAAACGCGTTACAAGTATTTTTTTTATAAGAAACTAAGAATTTGAGCCAGTACTGAAAGTTTCTTAAAATAATCAGATTTTCAGTACTCAGAGTTTTAACAATCTTCATGTTTACTACCTGTGCCCTCGTGAACATTTCAAAGCAAAGTTGTTGAAGTCTTTCCAATGTTTAGACATTACTCAAGTACCTTCCGAAAACAATGATACAAGAAAAAAGTGCAAATAAATTCAAAATTGCTAAGAATTTCCTTTCTTTAAAATAGATAGTTTCTTAAGTTATATTTTCCCAGTACTGGAGTTTCTTAACTTTTTGGCGATCTGAGAGTTGAGTTTCTTATAAAAAAATAATACGTGTAGTTGTTCCTACAGTATTTTAATCCATCCCTGTTTTCGTGAAGATGAGTCACATTTGCAGGCATAAGCGTACGGAAGATAAAATCTAGGGGCTGCCCGATAAAAAAGTCTATTGTTTACGAAAAATTTGCCTGACTAACTTTGTTTGAGCTTGTGAAAGCATTTTCATTCAACTTTCATGAACAATACAGGCTTAACCACTTTTATATATCCACCATGCAACATCATCTTGTAGCTAACCTCAACTTTTTTCAAGAAAGGGCAGAAATGGGGGACTTTGAACCATCATAGGCCCCGTTCACACTACTCCGTTTTTGTACAAAAACGGAGAGAAAAACATCCGTTTTTGTGAAAGCGTTCACACTAATCTGCACAAAAACGGCACAAAAACGGAGGTTTTCGAAAACGCTGTCAACAGTGGATATCCACAAAAACGGAGGTTTTTGAAAACGCACTGGATCAATGTGAACGCACAAAAACGGAGGTTTTTGAAAACGCTGCAATATTGAACAATGAGGTTCACAAAAACGGAGCAATGTGAACGCACAAAAACGGATGTTTTTCGCTCCGTTTTTGTAATCAAGCAGATCAGTGTGAACAGACAAAAACGGATGTTTTTCCCACCGTTTTTGTACAAAAACGGAGTAGTGTGAACGGGTAGCTTCGATTCGACAAAAACGGATATTAACAAAAACGGAGTAGTGTGAACGGGGCCATAGTTTGGTAATTAGAGCCAATACATTAAAAAAATCTTGACATGTAATTTAACTGATCATTTTCTATCAATTTATGAAAAAAAAGTGTTGGGTTTACTAACACTTTAAGGCGGATTTCCATTCAGTGCATTTCGTCGCGCGCGCGACAATTTGCGATCGAATTTCAGTCTGGGCATGTGTACTTCGAGTTATTTGGTAGCGCGATCAGAGCGCGCGATCGCACAAAAAGTAGAAGTTCATCCTACTTTTTGCGATCGATCGCCAGGGCCCATTGGCAGCAGCCAATCAAATCGTTGGAAATACGCGCTAAAAGGTTTGTCAAAGGTTTGCGATCCCTAAAAATCGATCGCAAATTGTCGCGCGCTCGACAGAATGCACTGAATGTAAATCCGCCTTTAAACCCTTTAAACCTGTGCGTAATAACCATGTATTTGGTTATAGTAGTTTATTTGTATAGAAGGCAGATTTTTGCCAGAATATGGCCAATTTTTGTAACTTTTTCTAACGTTGGGGGCACGTGGTTGGTGGGCTGTTATTCCCAGCACCACCCGGGAATCAAATCTTTAAAAAGCATTGCACGATTGGTTAATGCCTTTTTCATTTGATTTATAATGGCTTGAAAGAAACTTCGGGTACTTCGTTGTGAGTATTCATTGGCAATCTTTGATATCTTGATTATTTTCAGAATTACGGCATCTTCTATGTTTCAAACAGTTTTCCGGTTGTGACATCATCAAATTGCTAAATCATGAACCAGAAAAGCTACGGATTTCTGCTTACTGCCAGACCTTCATAAACTATGGTTTTCTTGAAGATTGTGCTGTTTTTTTCTTCTATTAATTTAGGATTTCCGATGATTTTAATTTTTTTCAAAACTTTTCATGAATTCTTCTTTCAATAAAAGGAAAAATGCAATAATTCTGAAAGTAATCAATATATCAAAGATTGCAAATGAACACTTGTAACGAAGTACCTGAAGTTCCTTTCGAACCATTAAATCAAACGAAAGATGCATTAACCAATCGTGCAATGCTTTTTTAAAGATTTAATTCCTATGCTTTTTCATGTTATTTTCATTTCTTTCATTTGTGACTTCATTCTCGTAGCACCAGTTTTTAGATCGAGAAATAAGCCTGGGGCCGAATTTTAGAAAAAGTTCCTTTGTCTATGTTTGAATGGAAGAGAGCACGCAGTAGCCCCGGTGGGTCTACCTTCGAGGAAAACAACGGGGATGCGCCTGCCAAATGAAAAATATCAAGACCTGTCCTGGAACAAAATATTGGAAACAGAATACAAGTCCTGGAGTAAGGTGCAGCAAAATGGCTACTGTTGTGTATCTTTCAGTTTCTTTATAACATTTTCAACGTTTCCCGAGAAAATTAGCCTCATCGACATACTGTCCTGGCACTCCAGCATACAAAAGTTATAATCCTGTCCTGGATTTTTTTACAGAAATCGAGACCCCATCGGCAGGCACATCCCCGGTTGTTCAGCCTATTAAGTAGACTCCCTGGAGCAGTAGCAACGTTGTGCACGCTATATGGTGGTTTAATAGACTATGAACTGAAAATAGTCGACAAGTTGAGTAGACATGATGTGATTATTATTGATTGTTAGTGATTATTAGTGATTATTATTGATTGTTAGTGATTATTAGTGATTATTAGTTTTTAGTGATAATTAATGATTATTAGTGACCCAGTACCTTGAGACACCATAAGGTTCTTTTTGCTTATATCTCTAATTCAGCCAAGTTTGAGTACGAGCCTTCAACATCATGATGGAAGTTTGAATGGATTAAGGATTAGGAATTGAGGATAAGATACAGACATTCGCAACGAGTCAGTTTTACGAGGAGACATTGAAAAATAACTGTCGTTAAACATTCTGGATACATACATTTTGTAACATTCTTCCCTTGCAATTGAAATTAATTACGTACACTCTCTTGATAATGAATTTAACTAAATAAAGAAACAAATAAATAAATGACTTATGGCATTGAATAATCGTAAGTAATGTCTACAGCCTAAATCATGATTTNATTCCTATGCTTTTTCATGTTATTTTCATTTCTTTCATTTGTGACTTCATTCTCGTAGCACCAGTTATTAGATCGAGAAATAAGCCTGTGGCCGAATTTTAGAAAAAGTTCCTTTGTCTATGTTTGAATGGAAGAGAGCACGCAGTAGCCCCGGTGGGTCTACCTTCGAGGAAAACAACGGGGAATGCCTGCCAAATGAAAAATATCAAGACCTGTCCTGGAACAAAATATTGGAAACAGAATACAAGTCCTGGAGTAAGGTGCAGCAAAATGGCTACTGTTGTGTATCTTTCAGTTTCTTTATAACATTTTCAACGTTTCCCGAGAAAATTAGCCTCATCGACATACTGTCCTGGCACTCCAGCATACAAAAGTTATAATCCTGTCCTGGATTTTTTTACAGAAATCGAGACCCCATCGGCAGGCACATCCCCGGTTGTTCAGCCTATTAAGTAGACTCCCTGGAGCAGTAGCAACGTTGTGCACGCTATATGGTGGTTTAATAGACTATGAACTGAAAATAGTCGACAAGTTGAGTAGACATGATGTGATTATTATTGATTGTTAGTGATTATTAGTGATTATTATTGATTGTTAGTGATTATTAGTGATTATTAGTTTTTAGTGATAATTAATGATTATTAGTGACCCAGTACCTTGAGACACCATAAGGTTCTTTTTGCTTATATCTCTAATTCAGCCAAGTTTGAGTACGAGCCTTCAACATCATGATGGAAGTTTGAATGGATTAAGGATTAGGAATTGAGGATAAGATACAGACATTCGCAACGAGTCAGTTTTACGAGGAGACATTGAAAAATAACTGTCGTTAAACATTCTGGATACATACATTTTGTAACATTCTTCCCTTGCAATTGAAATTAATTACGTACACTCTCTTGATAATGAATTTAACTAAATAAAGAAACAAATAAATAAATGACTTATGGCATTGAATAATCGTAAGTAATGTCTACAGCCTAAATCATGATTTCGCTTTGAAAGATTTCATCTAAAATTCAAAATGAACGGTTAGTGTTCTTGCATCCAATTTGATGTACTTGCAAAAAGGCTGATCAGCAAGGAAGGCAGCCTCCTTCGGACACAAGGAAGGCTGATTTTTGTTCTAGGCTCTACAGTTTCAACCGGCAATCTACAATATAACTAAATGCATAAGAGAGGACAAGTGAAACACTCTTATTTCACTTTTCTTTAGCATTTTCTGCTGTGAAAAGTGATTTCTGGAATGTTCAGAGCACTGGGTTTTGTTTCAACTACAGTTTTTCGTAATCAAATTAAGGGGCAACCTAACTGTTCTCAGGCGTTTGAGCTTAATGTTCTAATTCACCTTTATTTCAACTTGAAAATTAGGTCACTGAATATGATAAGTAGATCTGATTATGAACTATTTCAAGCTAGCTCTAAATTTTCTGTATCCTTGCATTCGAATTATAAGTTTCTCACAAAATGATACTGCATTTTCGGCCTCTATTTGACTGAGGAAACCATAACTTCATCTTTTAAATGAAACATTTTCATTGAACTTAGCGAGCAAATAATTGCTTTCTATAATATTTCACCAAGGGGAATTTCTTTTAGACACGACACGAAGCATACAGTTTGTAAACAAACATATCACCACTGCTCCCAACGTAAATCGTTTTACGCTTTTACATGCATTTCTACAGACTGATAAAACAGTCATTATTCAAGATACAGTTACAAAAATACTNCAAAAAGGCTGATCAGCAAGGAAGGCAGCCTCCTTCGGACGCAAGGAAGGCTGATTTTTGTTCTAGGCTCTACAGTTTCTTCTGGCAATCTACAATACAACTAATTGCTTAAGAGAGGACAAGTGAAACTCTCTTACCCCCATTTTTTGGCATTTTTTGCTGTGAAAAGCGATTTCTGGAATATTCAGAGCACTGGGTTTTGTTTCAACTACAGTTTTTCGTAATTAAATTAAGGGGCAAACCAACTGTTCTCCTGCGTTTGAGCTTAATGTTCTAATTCACCTTCTTTTCAACTTAGAAATTAGGTCACCGAATATGATAAGTAGGTCTGATTATGAACTATTTCAAGCTAGCCCTAAATTTTCTGTATCCTTGCATTCGAATTGTAAGTTTCTCACAAAATGATACTGCATTTTCGGCCTCTATTTGACTGAGGAAACCATAACTTCATCTTTTAAATGAAACATTTTCATTGAACTTGGCGAGCAAATAATTGCTTTCTGTAATATTTCACCAAGGGGAATTTCTTTTAGACACGACATGAAGCATACAGTTTGTAAACAAACATATCACCACTGCTCCCAACGTAAATCGTTTTACGCTTTTACATGCATTTCTACAGACTGATAAAACAGTCATTATTCAAGATACAGTTACAAAAATACCAATGCATTGGCTACGCCTCAATTCTATCGTCTACAAAATTCAGAAACCATAGATCTAAAAATCTCTCCTTAATGGAGTCGTATCAGCATTTGCTTGATTTCGCCTGCGACAAGTGGCCTGGCCAAGAATGATAAAAATTGGAAGAAGACACAAACCGCATACTCCAGCCATGACATAAGCAACTGTTAGTAAAGCATTGTCAGCTTGTTCTGTTTCGATGTATTCACAATCTGCTGGGTCCGCTGGGAAGAAAAGGAAAACAACATTAGCCCTATTTGTCTTTGCGGCACCGGAATGGACTTTTTAACTATCCTACAAAAGAAACTGAATCGAGCGATAATTTTACACATTTTGTAGAAATCTGACGAATTTTTGAACGCGCACAATGAAGAGTGACAGTCTAACTCCACTCAATCGAAAATTTTGAATAAAAATGTATAAAAATATCGCTCGATCCAGACTCTTCTGTAGAATAGGTAAGAGGTCTATTGTAGATAATGAAAATGATGTGAAGCGCAATGAGATTTTAGGCCAGCATTCTGAAATCCCTAATTCTTTATAAATTGTGAGCATTATCTTTTTGATAAATTTAGGCTGCTTCCACAATAGAATTTTCAAGAAATAATTTACAACTCGGGAATTATGATTCAGGATTTCGTTTGAAGATTAAATTGAACGATGTATTTTGGCCTCTTAAAGTAGGCTCTTTTTCCAGCACACAAACTTTTAACAATTCAATGCATTGCAATGCAACAAATATATTCTGCCTTGCAAAACAAAGATATATGGCAATTTCACGCCTGACTTAAAATGGGAGAATTAAACCACAACGATGGACAACGATATTCCCAAAATGATATTTTTTCATCATAGCTATTCACCATACTCATTACAGTGCACATATGGAGCAATTTGGTCAAAACAAACCAAGCAGACTCAACTATACTTGGCTATACTACCAAGGAATATGATCACAAAAATATTACAAGAAACATAGCAAATACCTCGAGTGAACGGCCCCAATACTTCAGATCTTGGATTCAGCCTTCCCTCAGCTAAAAAAAATACAAATAGCACCATGAGAAAAGACAACACAAAAACAACTCTCTGTTCTTGGTATCTAAGTATAGAATTCTCCTTGACAGCTAAGAATCGGAGGTTGAGAAAGTGTGGGAGTACGGGAGCCCCGCTCCCAGGAAATTTCGCAGAAGGTATCAGGCCACAGAAAAGTTTTCTTCCAGTTAAAAACTTTATTTCATCACCCACAAAAGAAGTTAACTACAAAGTAATAAAAGCGAAACAGACCCTTAGTTATGTGCATTGTTTCAATGCAACAAAAGAGACTATCGATCAAGCGAATTTATTTTGAGCAAATTTTTAAGGCAGGAAACTTTCCCTTGAAATGCATGTACAAAGCTAAAGGAAGTAAACCATTTTTTTTGGCCACTGCTAAGAACTGCGAATATCGTTTGACAACCGCCATTTTTACGGCCAAAAGCCGTGAAATACTACGACCACCACTTTCATCTTGTGAAAATGGTCCCACCCAGAGGCATCAAAAGCTCCAAAAAACTTGCTTACCTCCACAAGTGGTGGCCGCAAATCCAACTTGAACATTTTCTCTATCAAAAACAACATAAAATCCTTCCATGATAACTGCACCTATGACAGTTCCTTTCTCTGCTTTTGTTATCGCAAACTTGTAGCAATGTTGACCAGGCAAAGGACCACGCTCGATTGTCTCTCGCAGGTACAGCTAAAATTTGACAAAATCAATGTCAAAAGTAGTTCTAGTAATATTGATTATGCTAGCAACAGCTTCCTAGTAACAGCTTTAAATTTGTAGAAATTTGGAAATTTTGTGAGCTACATGAATAATAACCATGTTAAGAAATTGCACTTAAAGAGCCACTGTCACCCAGGGTCCTCTGCGGGCACGCTGAAATTTCAGGCATGCTGCAAATCAAATTTGGCCTAAGTGGAAAATGTGGATTTATACACTGCAGTAGTTGAACTGATAGAAAAGTTGATAGAAAAGTTTTCAACTACTGCAGTGTGAATCCATATTCTCCGCTCAGGCCAAATTTGATTTTCAGACGATCTGAATCTGCAGCGTGCTCGCAAAGGACCCTGGGTGACAATGGCTCTTTAAGTGTTATCAGTTGATTCCATGGTTGATTTTGTTCATTCAAATCCTATAACATGGTTAAAAAGTTCGACAAGAAAGCCTCAATTGCCATCGCAAAACTAAGGCCTGGGCAAAATTTGCTATGTCTTTTAGATCTATGGTTCGAAAACAGATTTTGAGGGTGTGATTTCATAAAATCCTTTCTCTTTCCTGAGCAAAACTGCTGTTAATGCGGAAAGTAAGAGTCGTTTCAATAACTGAAAAAAAAAAATTTCAAAGCAATGGCAGACAATCTGAGTGGGGGGGGGGGGGGTGAGTTGTTGCGGAGAATAATGATCTTTTGTTAGAAAACAATGGGTGAACAATTGCTTTTCAATTGGGAACAATAACTTCATCCACTTTAGTTTGCAAAGGATCTGCCACTGTTATAAAGATCAGTAGCAAAATCCAATTCTGCTTAATTTTAAAGACTGCAACATCTTTTGAATTGGCCGGTGCATAGCCTGGGTGCAAACTTGAAAGGTTTCCTTTCAGAAAGAACTCAGTTGAATAAAAAAATTATCATTTCTTCTCGAGGAGACACTATAAACTTTTCATTCAACTAAATTATTTCTGAAAGGAAACCATCCGGGTCGGCATACAGGCTATTGAAGCGAAGACCAATTTGATAATTAATGCTGAAACTGCGACAAACTTACCTGAGGAGGAATTTTTAAAGTAAATTCTTTTGAAGTACTAGCAGCAGAAAGTAATGATATCGACATATCAGGAAATTCTTCCCATGGTGTCTTGTCGTAATTCCAACACATCATTTGGCGGCCTATCCAAAATTCATCAGGGACACCTAGCTGCAACGAAAACAAAATAACAGAATTAGAAGCTAATAAGCGATGCAGATATTCTTACACACAAATTACATCCATTTGTTACACTTTCTTTCCCTGGGCCGGGCTCTCTGTCATTGGTTTGCAGCTGAAGCTTTACCAAAAATTGGTCAATATTTCATGCATTTTTCAACGATTTTTAGAAACAATTTCCAAAAAAAAAATCGTGATAAGAATAGCAATAAGAACTGACAGAAATGACCGGAGACTATGAAATATGCAAACTGTGATTGATTCAAGCTACTTAAAAAAGAAGTTTCAAATAACTGCAAAAATCCACAGCTTTTCATCAATAAAAAAATGCTTTTGCGACTAAACTAGGGGGAGATTAGATGTAAAAAAAATTCAAAAACTGGGCAGAAGTTTGATCTGAAGAACTCTGAGAAAAACGAGCATTTTCATCTTAACTTATAAGCAGCTCAGATCTCGTTTATGGCAATCATTTAAACATCGCTGTTTAGTGTATTTTGTTACCAGGCAGAGCGTTAGCAGTTGATGATGATGATGATGATGATGATGATGATGATGAAGATGATGACGATGAACAATTCGTAGTAATGTTGGCTATCTACTTTATTCTGCAGGACAAATCAAACTGGTACAATTTTTGGCGACATTTTGGAGAAATCCCGTACATGAATAAAACGTGCTTACCTTGTCATATTTCTTGAGATTTGTAATAATAGAATCAAAGATTTCTTCAGAGACTCGCAGATTGGTCGTTCCACTGTCAACTATAGTTTTATCATAATTGTATTTTTTACAATTGAAACCAAGACTAATTCCATTCACAGAAATGTCTGTCACAATTACTTCATAATACCATTTCTTCACTACGGGAGTGTATAACATATCGCCTTTGTACAATTCTTCATCAATTTCACCAAACACCTGAAATATGGAACGAAGTTTCTTTATGATCATGCTCGAGGGTTTTAGGCCTCTTTTCACGAATTTCGAACTGACAGATTTTTCGTGAACTAAATTTTACCTGTATTTCCAAGGCTCAGAAAAATAGAAAAAAATCACACAAAAAACTTCATTAACCATCGTTAATTTATTCCATTTTATCAAGGATTCTCGTATTACGGATTTTCAAACGTCTCTCAAACGTTTTAAGTTCTTTTCGGCGCAACCAGCAGGTTAACATAGATACCCCATAGATACCAAGTTCATCTTCATTAAAGGATACTCTGACTTCCGCTCTCGCGAGCAGAGAGGGTGCACCCTCTGTTAAATCGAATACACTTGCAAAATAAATCGAGTGCAGCACCGATTAAAAGCTGTCAAACAGAACCAAATGATCAAGAACTAATTATCGAATGATAGTTTATAAGCGAATATTTAGAAATTCGTTTCTCTGCAACAAGGGAAGTAATATTTTCCAAGCCTTTCAGAAAAGGCAAATTATCTTGAAAACCATCCTGAACGGCGAAAATTTTCTGTTACCATAATAGAGAGTATAAAACTGTTCTAGGATAGTGTGAAAGGTCAGTGAGATATTTACAGCAAATTTTCTGCAATAGACAATAGCGCTAAAGATGGCGGCTCCAAAGACTCTGTTGTGTTTTGCTGCAAAGCATGCTGGTAAAAATCTCCCTGACGACCACCTAACGACGTAAATATTTTGGTCTGCCGTTTCGACCAGCTAATTTGAATTCGAATCGACCTTGAATTCGAATGCAATATGGTTCGAAAGGAAACCTTTCTAAAGCAGAAAAAGTAAGGTTTTGATTCGAATTGAAGTTTTGATTAAAGATTCGCGTTCGAATTACAAAATTTTCCTATTTGTCTTACTTCTTCCGAACTTACCACAGCTAGCTATTCGAAACGGCAGACCAACATTTTTATGTCGTTAGGTGGTCGCCAGGAAGCTTTTACCAGCATGCTTTGCGCAGCCGCCATATTTAGCGTTATTGTCTATTGTGAAGTTTAAGCTTGTTCTTCAGTTTTGAAGCTTCACATATTGGTCAGCAAACTTCTCATCTTCAAACATATACAATCTCAGGATCTTGGGTGCAAATAATCTAAATTTGCAAACTTGAAACAATAGCATGCTATGTACAACGAAAAGAGACGATTCATATATCAGAGTTCTATACTCAATGTGTCATGAAAAAATCTGGTATTGTTTCAACAATATGAAAGTAATACATACCATTGTTCCTGCAACGGTTGGTTCAGCTGATGGATCTAACTCACTACTACTGCAAAGTTGCATTGAAAATTTGTCCTCAGTTACACCATTCAGGACAAATTGATCGAATACTGGAACAACATTGCTATCAGGCTGTAACGATAGAAATAAAAGCTACTACCGGGTGTCCCAAAAAAGTACTCCCGTTCAAAAATCACCAAACCTCAATTATCAAACCTATCATAACATTTTCTTTTTGATTTATTTTGTCAATGATCCAAATATATTTAAAAGATGATAAAATGTTTGTTTTCATTACTTAAAGGGTATAAAATGGTTGAAAAACCTTATTCTGGGCTATACTCTTTAAGCAACCTCATAAATCTTGCCTAAAAGCCATTATTTTGAGATCTTTCATTATCCTCTAAGTCTAAATGATAGTTTGCGGTTCTTTGTGACATTTATGACCAAACTAGGTGCTTAATATAATAAAAGAGATTAGTCTGGTAATCATCAGTGCTTTTTGCAGCATGCCTCAAAACCAGACAGCCCTAAAAAGAGATAAATTTGCAAATTTTAAAACCAATCACAAGATCAGCAATACCTGGGAAAATAATTTGGCCTTTGATCTACTTGCCAAAACAAGAAACTCAGAGATCGGCCATGTAATCAAATTTTGGTGATTTTTCAAACAGGAGTATTTTTTGGGACACCCGGTAGCTTCAAACTGATAATGTTTCAAACAGGAGTACTTTTTTTGGGACACCAGGTAGTTTTCACACTTACAGCAGGTCTTGTGAATATCAACAATACAAAAATTCATAAACGTTCTTAAGAATTCTTATTGATAGGAATTCTTTCGAAGTATGAAAGGCTTTAAGAATTTTAATTAAAAATTTTGAGACGTTGGCAAGAAGACAGGTGTTAACGTACATAAGGCGTGAATATACTGTCTATCTAGCTTTGAAACTTGATGCAGCTATGGAGTTCAAGACAACTTGATACCAGGTAAAGGTAACCGATTAGTTCTAAAGTATTCCAAAAACTAGATGGAAAAATAAAACTTTTAGCCATTAATGGTTTTCCTCTTTCATTAAAACATTGCCAAACAGACATCAATTGAACACTCTCAAAGTCTGAATTTTGAGAAGATTTTAAAGTACCACATACAGTATTCATTGATGCATCTTTTTCACCAGGCGCTCTAGTTTCAAATCAACCAGATTTTGAAAATGAAGTGTTGATAATTCAGTGAGTTCTTAGTTGATTACCATCAGGTTTTTATCAAAGTTGAAGTCTCTATATTACAAGCATTTGAAAACATTTTAAATACTGTCTTGAGACTTACTATCCAGCTAAACAAATGATGATACTATTTTGGGGCACTAACCAACATTCAATGTTCACGAAAAACAGGCATATCAGTAGCCTGGGTCAGAGTATTCTTTGTTTAGAGCAAAAATAAATAAAAAATACACAAAGGGAGAGAAAGAACTTTCTTTCTCCCCTCCTACTTTTCTTTTTCTTCTTTTAATTTTTTATAAAGAAGATTCTGACCCAGGGTAGCATCTCAGCAAATGGAAAGGAATCACTTACCTTGGCTAACCTTGCATAGCCTAAACCAAGGATTCCTTCCCAATTTGAACCATTTATAAAGAAATTTTCTGAGCTCAATATTGCAGCAACATTGACTCTCACTGTTGCATTTGGGCCATCGATGAATTTTATAAGATCAGTCAGGAGTTCTCCTTCCCAATTCCCTTGGGTGTATGGTACAGCAACTGGCCTTTTTAAATCAACTGCTGTTACAGACCTATAATGGAACAACAGAGAAAGTTTATATTTCTGAATTTTACAAAGAAGGAGCAAAGGAAAATAGTTTTGTATCAGCCAGACTGATATATGGCAAGTATCATTATCATAATCACAAAATAAGTACTACAGTAAATTAGCTGCACAAAAATGCAGTACAAAATCTGTTGGCTAATTATATTTAGTATATATAATTATACATTAAATTTTGGTGGAAATTTCCAAACTTTCAGCAGAAAGTTTAATAAAATTTTGATGGAAATTAAAACTCTGATAGCCAATTGAAATTTAAATTGATATACAATATGTTTAATATAATTCCGAGACATAACAAAAAACATGTACAACATCATAGTAAAGTATTACATGGGGGTGTTCTTGGCAAAATGTTGGGTAGGGGTGTGCAACCCACATTTTGATTGATAAGGGTATCGTTGGCTACAAAAAATTTTTCACAAAAATGGTACCCTCAAAATGAAATATGAAATATATATGAAACCCTTGCCTAGACCAACTTTTGTAGATCAAAATTCCAAAATACAAGGAATTGATATGATTGGCTAGACTAGAACCTCAAAAACTATACCCTTGAGGGTGGCACATCCCTATATACCTTTCCTGTGGCAGAACGCACTTCAAACCCTCAACCCTGTGTATTATTACCTCTCAGGATGGTAGTAAACAGGCAGATATGGATGAGGACTTGCTGCTATTGCAAAGTTGCTACTTCCAGTATCCACTAAGACATTAATCTGTGAATAAGACAAAACAAAAACTTTGATTAGCATATGTTAAACAATAAGGCTATGTTGCTCCGAAGATGAAAAATGAAAGGCTAGCTAGCAATTTTAGAGACATCAAATATTTGAAGCATGGTGCATGTTTAGTTCAGCAAAGGTCATATGTTTGTTTTTCATTGGAGGGAGGATTTGGCATACTCCCATGCAATTCCTTCATTGACATTATTCTTTTATACTTTTATATCTTTTCTTGGGTGGAGCATGCCATACAATCTTTATCCTGCAGAAAAGGTTTCTAAACTTTGCTAACTGGCAGACAACAAGATCGGAAAGTTTGATGTGCATGTACGGGCAATTGGAAGTTATCAAAACCCTGCAAGGAACTTTTTCCGTACACTACACAAATTCGAATTTATATTCACTATAAAAACTCTAATTTGTTAAATCTGTCTGCTGCTTAAAACTTCTGGATAACTTACTCGCTGTGGAGGAGCTCCAACTTCAACAGCAATATAATATCCTTGGCCTGGTCTTCCCTTCAAATTTTCAGTTGGAACTCCTCTGATATCTCTTAACCCTCGTTTTGTTCTCATTAATGGAAATCTATAACGTCTGTTTCTTGGACGAATCGCTTCCAATGCATCAGCCATTATTATCAACAATATTCCGAAGGCGATGACGCCCTGCATACTTGCGAGTTGACTTGATATTTTTAGGCCCGGCTTTTTGGTCGTTCGTCAACGTTGAAAACATAGCCATTCATTTGGTGAAATAATCTTTTGAAGTAGAAATAAAAGCGAGGCATCTATATTGCACTTTTTTTGACACTACATAATGCATTTCCGTGCTGATAATTGTCGTATCTGTTGTTTCTAGCATTCATGTTCTTTCGGCATCCTGATTAGCCAGCCATATTGTGTTTTCATTGCAGCAAGATCAACTATGCTCATTAATTATTCACGAGGCTATCACAACGACTCCAAGTCTCGTTTCCATTTCCACATATTTTTCATGCAGTTTGATTTTCTCCATGGTTTTCGTGCTAATTTTTCAAAGAACTTTTTTGCTTTTTTCTTATTTTCTTTTCTCTGTTTACCTTCAGTAATCTGATTTGCTAGAATTCTCGAATTTCTCAAGATTTCTTTCATTTCCCATCCCATATTTCATTTTTCATGATTTTTTCATATTTTTCTGTTGGAACAGAAATTTCAGTAGGAGATTCCCGCCCATTCCTCAGCTGTCGCCCATTCCTTGTTTAATTATTTTAGTACCCATCAAAGTGCAAAATCTCCATTTCAGGGAATTAAAACTGAAAACTGGTCAAAGATGGTAACTGCAACAAAAATCAGCTCATTTCAATCATAAACAGTTTCAGTTTCAGTTTTTTATTGACAAATATATCTAAATACATCAAAGAATACATTGCAAGACAAGAGATACACCCCCCAGTAACGACCCCGCCGGGCATTAAAAAGACAGCGGGGAAAATTCCCCAATTATAAATTCTAGGTTGGGATCACAAAAATCACGGCGGGGAAGAGCGAAATTTCGGCGGGGAAACAAATTTTCTTGGCGGGTCATCATTTCACCTTGGCGGGGAAGAGTTTCAGCGGGGTCGTTACTAGGGGGTGTAGAGATGAATTTACATATATTTGTCTAAAAGGAGGAGCTCTCTAATAGATAGACTAATCGAGAGAGAGCCCCCCCATAACATCATCTCTTCTATTCCAAACTTCTGTACAATGATAACAACCAAACAATGAGCCACACGTTTTGCTTGCTTTCCTTATGTTCCAAATTCATACCAAGTCCTTGCCTAAACAGTTAGTCGATCTATTTGAAAGGAAAGAGACTCCAGCTCGTGAATCAAGGAGCAAGAACTGCTTCACACAAATAAGACATAGAACGGAATATAGTCGCCTTACCATTCGATTTAGGGGTCCAGCAGTTTGGGGAGTGGTTCCCCCAGAGATGAAAGAGTTGAAGACTTTCGAAAGTTTCAAAAGAAAACTAAAATCACGTGGACGCAAACTAAATACAACCCAGTTTGATAAAGGCCCAAGTGGCTACAACATTTATGGACTCAAATTATAAATATTTTTAAAGGCTTGAAAACCAAACACACTTTAAACATACATACTTCTTAGAAATCGAAAAAAAATTGTAATTAGGCTTTATTTTCTTTTATGGCAGGTCCACACCAGCCCTCAGGTTGATTGACCCAAACCTGACCTGCCTCAACAAATATTTTATGTATGTATGTATGTATGTATGCTTGAGGGGTGCATAACTCCCTCCAAAGCGTATGAGATTTCCAGAAGAACAATAAGGATTTCTAGAGGATTTCAGTTTACTTCATAATGTTGGGCGAGGAAAATTAATAGGCTAAGTGCCTGGACTTTTGAAACATACTTTAAATCTATCAAGCATATATCAAAATCAGAAAGACAACAAGAATGGGTATTTTAGTTCCTTCAAACTCTACCATTTTCAGAAAATGCCAAAAAGAATACGCCTTTACAGTTTATGTACAGCAGCTCTGTGAGTGTGAATACCACAGAATTATATCTAATTAAAGTATGTATTTATTTGATCATGTTCTTCCTGGGTCGTTGAAATCAATTCAGTTTACCCACAGTTACAATCCTCATGATCATGGGCTTTCTTCTTCGCTTTTTTATGATAATCTTTTGGTCCTTTGCATTTATCTTCATTATCTGATGCTTCTGATTCCGATGATGATTCGCCAAAGATCCGCGGCTTCTCGTAAATGCAACAACCTGGAAAATGTGTGAGATTTTGCTGATAATCTTAAACCTGCAGCTATCTGCAGCGGTGAAGTGCCCATCAATTTTAATGAACTATGCTGTGTCAGTAAAAAACAATCCCTGTTTAAAGAGCTGCTGTTTCCCTTTTAATATTTGAAAAAATTTTCTATTTGACACCAGATATGTTCAATTAGATTTGAACATTTCCCTGGCTTAAATCAGCCACTTCTTTCCAAAGTTATGTAATGAGAAATTCTCTGAAGAAAGCCCCTTCAAAAATCCTTAAAAAGCAGCTGATAATGACAATAAACTTTTGTTGGTTTTGAAAACTTTTTTTGCTTTCCAGCAATGACAATTATTACAAATGTTAATTTACTTGCAAGGATGAAATCTCAAGGAATAATTTTTGCAATTCTTGTAGGGACAACTTGATCCATATAAGTTGCATCATTTATCCCTTCAGAATTTGAAATAAGCCATACTTACATTTTGATGATTTCTTCCCAGAATTTTCATTATCTACTGTGCCCACATGCCACTTTACTTTCTTGTCTGCTTTTGGTTTTTGAAGGTGTAATACTAGTGGCTGCAATTGAAAGTTTGAATGAATTTTTATCAAAGTTCATTAGTAAGTAAAAGAAGGTTAACAAGCTCTTTATACTCAGTTAAGGCAGGGCTGAAGCCAGTAGTGTGGCTGGGGGCAGAGCGATCCCTTCTGAAGGCTATTTGTTGGAAATTTTGCTTTACGTGTAGGAATTTTTGTGAGATACAGGTCTACTTTCAAATATTTTTTTTGGAGAATCAGGAGCAATTATACTATAGAATGCAGGGCCAACTCGTTAATGAACGGCAAATCATCATTTTGAGGTCCTTTATTAAATGAACGGCAAATATCACAGTGGGCCCTGGATTCTACAATCAGGCAGAGAATCGTATTGGCCCCGTTTTAAAGGGAATGTAAGCATATATAAGCCTTTGATAAAAATAGCTGCTGTGCAAAGACAATGGACTTTGACACGCGCTGCACCATATATATTTGGGTAACTCACATTAACGTCAACAGGAAATACTGATATCTGATTGGTTAGAATTTAACCGCAAGTGGCTTGAGCCACTTCTATAAGCTTATATTCCCTTTAAGGTCATAATACTATAAGGACAACAAGTCAAGCCAGGAATTTATGTTAGGCCTGTTTTAAGGCCCACTCACACTAAAACATTTCAGTGTTTAAATATTGCATTGATCTTGCTCAAGCTGAACATAGACCTGACCACTGCATGCATCAGCAACTGTTGAGCATTTAAAAAGCTGTAAATACTTACGCTCTCTTGTGAGTTCTCTATTTCCACTGTTTGTGTTGTTGTGTCGCTGCTTCCCGCCGTCGCCATCTTGCAGCTTTGCCACCAGCCTCGTTCCAAAGTCATTACTTTTTGTGTGGATATTTTGCGAAAAGGTATTTGTTGTAGAAGGTTTCTGGTCGCGAAATTAGTGATGTCGCAAAATAGAATCAGCTGACTCCAGCTTTGGAAGGAAAACAGCGAAAGGAAGAGGAGAGAAATGAACTTTCTGGATGATTTGCAAGATGAATCTGCACTTGAAGACGATCTTTACGCAACCCTCGGTGTAGATGAAACATCAAACGACCTTCAAATAAAAACAGAGTTCAAGCACAAGGTCAAAAAATGCCATCCAGACAAAGCTGGTGCAGATAATAAAGTTGCTCAAAAAGACTTTGAAAGGTATGTATAGAGAAGCTATCAACTGCCTCCATCCGCAGTGAAACGAACGAGTAGTTTTGATTGGGGGATGGCCAACGGCCAATTTTTGAATTCTTAATAATCTGAGGAGACAATGTTATTGGGTATGGTAAATTTACTACAATGATGATGTGTGTTTGGAAGATGATCGGTGAAGTCTCCCGAGCTCTCTCTCTCTTTGTTGGGTGTTAATATCATAAAAATGTATCACAAAAGGTAGAAGACAGGCATTCCAGTCTCATAGTGGAGAGTTCTTTTCCAAACAGTCAACATTTTATATCAACCAAGATTTATTGTACACCACATATGAATTCTTTTGCTTTCGCGAAAGCAAAAGCATAAAAGAAACAAATAAATGCTCAAGCAAAATAAATTGCAACAGAAATATCATGATGTGTTGTATGCCAAGTCACCAATTGGCCCATCTGGAAAGTATGGCACAGGTGCACCTGAAAGTTTTGAATGAAAATTGCAACGGCACACCTGAAATTTCAAACAAAATTTGTAAACAATGGAGAAAACAATAGATTATTACAGTGTAGTTATGGTTTTAGGGAGCTTCTGTAAATTGAATATATAAAATACAAGATGCAGAATCAATTAGACCTATTTCCCATTGCATCAAGATTTGCATGGGTCGATTTAGACATCAAAACATCAGGCTTTTTGTAACACTTAATAAACTTCTGTAAAGACTTTCCATTTCGAAAAGCCCATGTTTTGAAATGCCTGTGTTTTGAATGGACCCTAGTCTTTCAGTTGCTGCTAATTTTTTTAGTTGCAGATGAAGTTGTTATTTCATTTTTTGTAGTCAGGTATCAGAGTTTTTCAGCCTAATCTTACAGTNACAGAGTTCAAGCACAAGGTCAAAAAATGCCATCCAGACAAAGCTGGTGCAGATAATAAAGTTGCTCAAAAAGACTTTGAAAGGTATGTTTAGAGCGGGGTATAGAGAAGCTATCAACTGCCTCCATCCTCAGTGAAACGAACGAGTAGTTTTGATTGGGGCATGGCCAACGGCCAATTTTTGAATTCTTAATAATCTGAGGAGACAATGTTATTGGGTATGCTATGGTAAATTTACTACAATGATGTGTGTTTGTAAGATGATCTGTGAAGTCTCCCGAGCTCTCTCTCTCTTTGTTGGGTGTTAATCATAAAAATGTATCACAAAAGGTAGAAAACAGGCATTCCAGTCTCATTAGTGGAGAGTTCTTTTCCAAACAGTCAACATTTTATATCAACCAAGATTTATTGTACACCACATAAGAATTCTTTTGCTTTCGCGAAAGCAAAAGCATAAAAGAAACAAATAAATGCTCAAGCAAAATAAATTGCAACAGAAATATCATGATGTGTTGTATGCCAAGTCACCAATTGGCCCATCTGGAAAGTATGGCACAGGTGCACCTGAAAGTTTTGAATGAAAATTGCAACGGCACACCTGAAATTTCAAACAAAATTTGTAAACAATGGAGAAAACAATAGATTATTACAGTGTAGTTATGGTTTTAGGGAGCTTCTGTAAATTGAATATATAAAATACAAGATGCAGAATCAATTAGACCTATTTCCCATTGCATCAAGATTTGCATGGGTCGATTTAGACATCAAAACATCAGGCTTTTTGTAACACTTAATAAACTTCTGTAAAGACTTTCCATTTCGAAAAGCCCATGTTTTGAAATGCCTGTGTTTTGAATGGACCCTAGTCTTTCAGTTGCTGCTAATTTTTTTAGTTGCAGATGAAGTTGTTATTTCATTTTTTGTAGTCAGGTATCAGAGTTTTTCAGCCTAATCTTACAGTAGCTCATATGCAATTTTTAGAGTGCGTTGGGCATATGAGATACTTTCAAATCAAGCATCAAGAGCCAGTTATGATGAATGGAGAGGAAGTGGACTTGCTGTACCATTCAAGATGTGGATGAGACTGAATGATGCAAGGAGAACATCACTACATTGGGCTGTCAAGCCGAAAAAGAAACTGATGCTAGAAGAAGGAGAATGCACAGGTATCAATTTATGTATCTTTTCAAAAGAGAAATTAAAAAGGTTGAAAGTTAATGAGCCATGAAGTTGCTACCAGACATACAGTAGAGCTCTTGTACGAAGGAAAACTAATTACATTCGACCTACTATTTTTCAAAAAATATGAGTGATTTTCTAGCTTGTTCAAAGAAAATACGGAATCATGGGGAGAGCCTTAATGAAATTGCTGCAAACTTTTTTCATCAAAGCAATGATATACCATAATACTATGTGTGCCAAATATGTATCCACTTATGACAGACGATGATAAATCGCTAGGAAACAGCTTAGTTACAACGGAAAACATTGATCAAATTTTCTAAAGACTGAACAAGACAAGCTATGAACAATTTATTCGAAGACAATTTAGGATTTAGAAATGGATATTTAAATGATCTCTTCGTTGCAAGAGCGGTTGTTTGATGCTACGCAACTTTAGCATTACAATGTAATCAAATGCAGAACCTTTTTTGTTATACTTTCAATGAAATTTTCGTATTTTAAAAAGTAAATTGTTTTCTCTTGGTTCTTCAATTTTTCGTCTCGATGTTTTCGCTAATAATGTCTTGGCAAGTGTGTAGCTCGCCAAAAATCGACAGAAATCACAAAGTATGCTTTTTGAGATTTTGACTAAAGATTATATCATCAATCTTATAAATCTGCCTAGTGTGGGTGTACATGGCTTAAGTCCGAGGAGAATGAGGAGGCGAGGAGGCTACTTTTTGACCCCGAGCAGCCGAGGATTCGCATTTTTCGTGCGAGGGAGGAATTCCAAAAAAAAATTTAAACTTGCGAGGTGCGAGGAAAAAAATAAGATTAAGGACTGAGAAAATTCCTGTTTACATAAGATTTACATGTGTTGGCTGCAAAAATATTTTGGATCTAATCAAAGCACAGTCAAAAGTCTTATTTTCAAATCTTCTCATTTTACGCCAGTGATTAGAGGGTCCTTGATTTGTTAGATTTGTTTCGTTGTGACATCGAGGTGAGAGGAGTCAACTTAGTAATTTTTGTAATGCGAGGAGGTAACGTATTTGCGAGGAGTCCTGATGACGTTAAATGCGAGGTGGCGAGGAGGGGTTAATTTTTTGACCCCATGTACACCCACCCTAGTGTACGATAGTTACTGTTTTTGGCGCAACTAAATTTCGAGAATCGAGAATTTCATGTGACAATTTTGAGATGGAATTTCGTGTCCTTTCAGCGACCGAAAGCGAAAATAAAGATAATTCGATGAACAATTGCAACTCAAAAGATGACCCAGAAACGGATTTCCAACAAGGAAAACGTGGCTCGAGTACTGAGAATAATGAGGTGAAACCGAAACAGGCGATTCAAGGAAAGAGGAAAGTTTTCAAAAGGACACTCAAAGGATGGGGTTCATCAGGAATGAGTGACAAGTTTAAGAAGTACGAAATTTGATGAATTTGCAGTATTTTAGAAACCTGTTGTCTGACAATTATTCATGATATTTATATGATGCTTCTTAAAGAACGCCGGTCAACCAGCATCCTTTGCGGTCACGCTTTGCAGAGAATGTTGTCATATTAAAATGGCCGCCGCAGTCGAAAGGCAACAAGCGAAGCGCGCAAAGGATGCTGGTTGATTGGCGTTCTTTAATAGTATAAGATTTTTGTTATACCCTGATACCGTATGACTCACTACATGGTGTCCCAAAAACTTGAGCCCCATTTGTACGGCTGCTATGGACGAGCTATGAGTTCCATTTTTTTATACAGTTGCATAGGATAAGCTTCCGAGCTTAGAGGTCGGGACCTTGTTTGAGTCAAGCTGACAAGTGGTTGCTGATTTATCGCACAAGAAGGTGAAAATACGATGTTGCATCAAAAATAGGGGTCCCGACTTTTATTCACCACCATGAAAATCACGTAAATATTGCAAGAGAGATTCTAGCTTGGTATTTTTTTTAAATCTGACATGAATTCCACGAGGCAGATGTTTGCATCTATTCTTCTATGAACTTCTCTATTGCCTTTTCGCATGCACGGCGAGGCAGTTAGATATTAGTTTCAGGGAGTCTTTTTCGGCTTTATTT
>REGM01000003.1:2043972-2083624 GCA_004194415.1 Aurelia aurita
TTAGGCTTGTCACAGTTTCTGCAGGTTTTCCCTTTAGCCGGGCAAGGTCCCTTGTGTGGAAATTTTCCTCCACAGTTACCGCAATTCCTCTGTGATCGATTATTCTGTTTTGCTATGAAGCGATGTGTTGTTTCTGTTGTTTCCTCTTTGGACTCGATGTCCTTGGCTTGATACGAGCTGCTTTCATCACGCCTTCCGTCAATGAGCATATCTTTTAGTGAATAATCCGGATCCCGAAGAGCTCTTTTCCGAATTCTGGATGAGCGACCCCCAATAATTATTTGCTCTTCTATTTCGAATGTTTCATCTGCAAACTCGCATGTTTTTGCCATATTTCGCAATTTTGTGTGAAAACTGTCTAAAGTTTCCCTTTCTCCTTGTTTTGTTTCACGAAATCGATAAACTTCGTACCGTTTATTCTTCTGCGGTTCGAAATATTCTGATAACTTTTGCTTTGCAAGGTCAAAGTCATCTTCATCTCCTGTCTCAGTTAGTTGAGCAAAAATCTCCCTGATTCTAGGGCCTGCTTGGTATAATAACAAGGCTTTCTTCCGCTTCGCATCCCTGATGCCACTAGCCAAGATGAACGTATCAAAATCTTGCACCCAAAGTCTCCATCGTGTTGCGAGGCTTGCTCCAATATCCGCGTCTGGAACGAACTCAGGAACTGGTTGTAGGTTTACAGCCATTCTTGATAAAACTTGTTTTAATCCTCGTCGCCACTGTTAATTCTTGGGGGCTCCATAGAGACGATAAATAAGTAACTAGACAAGGTGTGTCAACCGAACATAACATGGCCTAAAATCCAACACCACGAGATTCTTACTCGCAACAACAACACCGGCTCCTCCGCATGGCCGTGTATAAAACATAACAAAGATTAAATATAAAGTCTTAAATATTACAATGTGTATTTGTTTGTTTATACCAAGCATTCGAAGGTAGTTTTTAGGAGCACTGGGAAGCTATGCTTATCGAAGCAGGGTCCGGCAGGGTCCTGATCCTTGCTCTCGATGTAACCACACCTCATGATTCCTTTAGCCTGGAATTGCAGAGAGCTGGCGACTCTCTTCACTCTAAGTATCAGGTGTGCCAGGGTGGTACCAGCAACTTTCAGACTGGCAGGGTTTGACTGACAGATTTTTTTGTTTTCAGTTTATAAGACAGACGAAGAACAGCCTGTTGCTCACGGTCAGTATGTACGACAAGAATGACATTTTGACGAAGACTACATGCGTTGTTGCATTCTGTATTAAAGCCCGTCTCACATTAGATGTCAGGTGAGATTTGCGACAACGCAACGTTACTCATGCGAATCATTTTGATTGTTTTAATCGCGGATATTTTTACCTGACATCTAAGGTAAGACGGTGGGCACTAAATGCCATAACCTATTTGGTGTTGTTGTTGTATGTCATACGGTAAGGGTTAGGGTTAGTTTCAGGGTTAGGGTTAGTTTCAGAAAAGCTAACTAACTAACCCTAACTTACCCTAAAAACGCTTTTCTCAAACTAACCTAACCCGTACCGTATGACATACAACAACAACATAACATAGGTTACGGCATTTAGTTTCCACCATGTATGTAAGACAGACCAAACCTGGTAACCGACAAGATTGCGTATTTGATATGGCATGGTATATGGCTGGTGGGTTGACAACTTAATCGATGCAAGCGGTTTATTTGTCATGATTGGCCATGGCATATCAAATGTTTAAAATTGTTACGCACCTGATATTTAAAGGCACACTGTCGTGGCGCTGGTTGGGTAGTAAGACAATAAAAATGACAAGCTTCAGTAACTAACTTCGCTGAAGATGAAAGCGACCCAACACCCTTTATTCTCGAAAGGAAGCATGATCCAAGAGCATAAAGCTCGGTAATTTCTCAAGGGACAGATCTTTTGTTAGTGATTTGATCTCAACAACTAGCCAATCACATCCACGACAGTGTGCCTTAAAAGGCTCTTATTCAACCAGTAGCCTTTGCGCGTAGATTTCTATTGAGGCAGCCATTTTCGTAGACCACAAAAATGTTCATTTTGATAAAACAGAGCACGCAAAGGACCATGGTTGAATAAGGGCCTTTAAGCACAAAAAGCAATAGAAATTAGAGTTTTATATTGGTAGATGCGCTGCGATTATTTGTTCTATTGATGTGTAGATTTGAATCGTCAGGCTATCACGGAGCGAGGGGCAAATCACTCCAAAAATCGCGTACACTTTCGTAAGAAATCCTAAAAAATCTTCAAAAATCCCAAAAATCTCGAAAAATCTTCATAAAATCTTAGAAATCCCAAAGAAAGTCATAAGAATCTCCGAAAATGTAAAAAAATCCCAGAAATCTCCCCCAACAAATGATAGAAATTCCCAAAAAAATCTTTCGACAATTCTTTGAATATCTCAAAAATTGTTTACATCCCCACAAATCTTGCAAAATCTTGAAAAATCTTGCAAAACCTCGAAAATCTTTGAACAGCTCGATAAATTTTGAAATCTCAAAAATCTAAAAATCTCAAAAGGTCTTAGAAATCTTAAAAAATATTTGAAAATCTCAGAAATCTTTGAAAAATCTGAAAATCTCGTACGCTATTTTTGGAGTGATTTGCCCCTCGGTCAGGCTATCACGGAGACTTCATTCTTGAAGATATTGAAATGCGCACTCGATATCATTATTCCAAGTTTTGTGTGATGCGTCGTTTTCGATTTAAAAGCAGTTCATAGATCTCCAATAGATTCCCATTGCCCTATCCTAGACGAATCCATATTCTTTTAATGATTGAAAATTCGAAATTTAAATTAAAGTTAGTTAGAAGTTTTGACGTTTGTAAAGTTAGCAAAGTTATTCAATTTTATTACGAATCTTTCTTTCTGCACATTCATATCAATATCTAAATTAGCTTCAGCAATCATAACAGCTGGAAACTGTCCTTTGAATCCTGGGTTTTAAAGAGAATCGACCTCCGTAGAGGCTGGTTCCCACTGCGCGATGAACTATCGTCGCTTTCCTCATCGCCAATTGTTCAAATGCGACTTTTCAGTTTTTCTTCATCTTGCACTGGGAACGACATATGACTGTAAAGCCTGATTTTTACGACCAGTGTGAATCAGGCTTTACAGTGAAATGTCGCTCCCAGTGCAAGATGAACTTTCATTGGGAACCAGCCTTAAAAGTGGCCTCGAGCCACTCATTCGATGCCTGTTAAAGGAGCCTTTGCAACTGGCATACCTTGCACGTGCCATCATTTTGTTGTCGGCCATTTTAGTGGACCATTAAAATGGCGACAACAAAGAAACCATAAAAGGATGTATTTACAAAGCATGCCGGTTGCAAAGGCCCCTTTAAAGGTTAACCAATCAAATCATGCGAGATCTCGAGTTCAGTTAACGGCACGTGTCTTGAACGAGATTGTTATTTTTTCTAAAAACTTAAAGCAAAGAGCAAACTTTAACAGATTTTCTGGCTTGGAGGAATCGACGCTACCCGTGTCTATGCCTACGATTTATACATTTATACGAATAAGCTTTAGAGTTCGTAGTATCTCTTATAATAATTGTCACTTTTATAGCTACAAGGCTTATTTTGCTAAATTGATTGGGCGATCCTCACTCAAAAAAGTGAAGGTGCTACCGAAAACTTTTTTTGAGGGTATTCTGGATTTCTTAAGAAAAACCCACCAGGAGGGGAGTTGTTAAAACTGTTTTATTAACTCTACTCAAGGGTTCTTCTACGAACTCTACTGAAGAGGTTATACAAACAACCCCTAGGGTTTCTCCTGAAGATTATTTTTGTCTGAAATAACGATAGATTTGTTTTTGAAAAAGTTAAAGGGTTTTCATCGCACCTGGAAACTCTAAGGGTGCTGAAGACCCCCAATCAAAACGTCAAGATCCTAAGGAACCTTTCCGGTTTTTTTTTTTAATCAGTTACAGCTGAAAATTCGACCTTTTCATAACCCTCGTAGCACCATCACTTTTATTTGGTGTAATTGTATCAAATATTCGCGGTATATATGAAAAACTTTTGACGATAATTGACTTTGTGAATAGAATATAAATGGCTGATCAGCAGCAGGAATTTTGTTCTTTTTTCGTCGCTTATTTGTAATTAGCAGTAAAAGCAATGCGGTAGATGCACTGAATCTTTAGTTTTTTCAATTTATGAATTTCGAATCGTTTCGATTTAATCTCCCATATGCTCAATTTTTATAAGGAAACTAAGGTCCGGGGTTGGTAGGCAGTTTCTTAAATTTTAGGGCCATTTTGCTACCAAAAGTTTCTTGTGTTTCTTATATTGTTAATGCCCTAAGTATAGAGCCACTATTTGTTTGTTAGAAGGGTTTCCAAATTACTTAGTAAGATCTCAAAACATGTTATAACATAATTCGCAATCAAAACAATGCCAAAGCATCCACCATTATTGTACAGTGTTAAAACATTTTCGAGTGAACTGGGAAAATTAAAGCTACACAATACAAAAGTTTCTTAGCTTTTTAAATTCAGGTAGGGTAGTTTCTTAAGTTTAAAAAATTGAGTCTACCGTTTCTTATAAGCTGTTTCTTATAAAAAAAACGAATGTACTGAAGGTCTCTTCAGGACCAGGCCCGTAGGAAGGGGGGTGACAGGGGGGGGGCTCGTGCCCCCCAATAATTTTGAAAAAATGGTGCTACGTCACAAGTATAAATTAAATGTATTGTTCTCCATTGTCTTGAGAACAAAAGCCCCCCCAATCTGCAGCTGCTTCCTACGGCCCTGTTCAAGACAATCTGTCAAAGTCGCTCAACGAGATCTGCATCGACTAAAGAATTTGGTTCCATCTCTTGCGAAGTAATTTGGCTGGTGGTATCTCCGGATTCAGTATACGAAGCACAGATACCATAGCTATTGACAGATGAGATCATTTGCCGACAGGGCCCTCTTGATTGGCTAATTTAGAAATTGTGCACTGAAGTTTTCTCGTTTCTGCTCTTTCGGATGTTATCTGACAGTCACACTCCTCCGCAGCTACTTTCTACATGCGTCGGAATTAGCAAAATGATAAATGACTTTATTCACAGCACAAAAGGAAACAATAAGGAGCTTTGGTAAGAATCGAAGATTGCTGCCCCTACTGCATGCCACGCAGGAATTAAAATGAAGCGCACTTGTAGAATAGTATAGAAGCCCCAATGAAACGTGGCGTTGTCACAGGTCGATAGCAAGTTTTCTCTGTACGTTTTCCCTCCCACCACTCCCTAGACTTGCCCCAAGTCTATTTCATGAAGTCCGTCTGACAGATCCCATTCCCATCGTTCCTGGATCCACTATTCCAACATTCCGTAGCGAAACAAAGGGGAGATAGCGAGAGAATTTGTTCCTTTACGGAATGTTGGATTAGCGGATCCGGGAACTATGGGAAAGGGATCGGTCCGACGTCCGACGGACTTCATGAAATAGATTTGGGGCAAGTCTAACCACTCCCCAACCCTTAAATGATGTTTGAAAGTTTGGAATTTCACGGTTATCAATATCTAGTGGCCTAGGAACAATCTTGCTAGACTGACCTTTCTACTACCTACGTACTTGAGCACCTTTTGTAGTTAATAAATAAACTTATTTTCGTTTGAATGAAATGCATAAGAAAATAACATACATATTCACACCGTCTACCGCGAAAATATGAGTTTTTAGTCTATAACACAAGATAAGCAGAGGTGAAATAAACATCTTATTATAAGATAATGACTGCCGAAATCAAATTAGTAAGACGATGCGGAGGAGCGTGAGCTAACAGTTTCGTGTGACCAGTGTCAAACGAAAATATTTAGCACTTTTCTTAGCAAATGGTTCGATTACTCAACGCAGTTTTTAAGATCACGTCCCTGGGATAGAGAGAATGCACAGATGAAGGACAACGATGTGATACCACTCTTGCTCATGGTAAATAAGTTTTACATTCTACAAACTTTGTTATAAATACCCTATACCACAACTCCATGTATAAGAAGGAACTAAATTGCCAGCAAAAATTATTGTCATAACAGATTGGATCTGGAAGAGTTTTGAAAAATCAAGGGGGCCTTCAGGTGACTTCGGGCATTTTTCACAGAAAATTATCAATCTGAGTTAATCTTTTGATACCTAAAGCATTGCCTTTCTAAAACGATTGCCCTCAACAGTTCTTGAGCATCTTCGTGATGTTGAAGATGCAGTCATATCGTAAACGATCAAAGATATTGAAAATGCAAAACATATGTTTGCCCAACACACGAGAGTTGCTTGCCAAGCAATGTCTTNTCTGCGTAATTACAGATTTCAGTCTCATTCAACAAAAGGAAAATATCGTTGATAAATATATTAAACAAGAGAGGCCCCAGAACTGATCCTTGAGGGACACCTAATTTCATTTCTTTCCAAGAGCTGAATGAGCCATTTACTTTGACTCGTTGCCTTCTACCTGTTAGATAGCTATACACCATTTGTATGGCATTTGTACTAAAGCCGTATGCATCCAATTTAGCAAGCAAAAGTTCATGATTGAGACAATCAAATGCCTTGGATAAGTCCATTAAGACTGCTCCGACAAAACTAAATTGCCAGCAAAAATTATTGTCATAACAGATTGGATCTGGAAGAGTTTTGAAAAATCAAGGGGGCCTTCAGGTGACTTCGGGCATTTTTCACAGAAAATTATCAATCTGAGTTAATCTTTTGATACCTAAAGCATTGCCTTTCTAAAACGATTGCCCTCAACAGTTCTTGAGCATCTTCGTGATGTTGAAGATGCAGTCATATCGTAAACGATCAAAGATATTGAAAATGCAAAACATATGTTTGCCCAACACACGAGAGTTGCTTGCCAAGCAATGTCTTTCCTGTCTTGGCACATCACAACGTTGCTTGAAAGCCAAAATCAAGCAGAATTCGTTGTGCAATTCTTTATAAACATAACAGACTTTTTCGCAAACTGCGTCACTTCTTTTGAAATATAGCCTTTGCTTCGATAGAACGTGCAGCTAAATCCCAGAAGCGTGCATTGCTCTCAGCAACGCATGAACCGTCTTTGAACGCGTATTTGCATCAAAACAGGCACCTTTCCGAAAAGATATATCAAACGTTTTCAACTGAGTATCGAAAGAGAAATCATCAAAACGAAGGATTCATTTCGTTCACAGCACGAAAAAACTTCTTGCTCCGATTCTTGCGAAGCTGCCTAGGAATGTCCGTCTAGAAACCTTCAAATTTGTGCTCGCATTTTGGACTTCAGTTTTGAGTTTCTTAGAAGGGAAACTTTAGTTAGGTCCTAGGGAAAGATTGCGAAGTTCTCATTAAATATAGGAAAGTATAAAATACCGTTAAAATTTAAAATAATAATATTAATACTGAACACAAATACACAATAAATGTAATCTTTACCAGCCACCTTTAAATAACTCTGCATTCTTATGTTTCGAACTGTAATATTTTGCTAACAATGTTCCATTTTCATACATGTTATTAGAATATACTAGACTTAATACACGAGTTGCTTTCCTCCACTGTACCTGACAATCACGGCAGCTACTGAAACTGAGTTGATTAGCAGCAGTGCAGAACAGATAACTTGGACTCATGCAACTCGTGTAATAAACCTGCACCTAATGAACTAAGAAATGTTTCCATCGTTTGAAAAACTACGCCGAAACGCTGAGAAGCTAAGACAAGAATTCAAACTTATCGAAACCGATGCCGCCTTACTTTTGGATGTTTTCGAAAAGTTTCATATTTGCTTGGTTTCACCAAATTAATAGCCACAAACTTGATTTCATAAATGAGATTGTTGTTCGTCTTTCTCCTGGCGGTGTGATGTTACAAAATCCATGATTTGGTAATTCTTGGAATCTAAATAAGGAGCTATAAATATTCTTGGTGTAGACATGGGCATTGAGGTCGCATCGGGGAGAGTCTAATCACCTCTTCTAAGGGATTAACTGTGCTCTGACTAAAACAGCCCCTCGTGATTTAGCAAAGTACTGAGGAGATTGGTTTCAGCCATGTCTGGCCTCCTTATATGGCAGTCACAATGTATTGCGANTGGTTTCACCAAATTAATAGCCACACACTTGATTTCATAAATGAGATTGTTGTTCGTCTTTCTCCTGGCGGTGTGATGTTACAAAATCCATGATTTGGTAATTCTTGGAATCTAAATAAGGAGCTATAAATATTCTTGGTGTAGACATGGGCATTGAGGTCGCATCGGGGAGAGTCTAATCACCTCTTCTAAGGGATTAACTGTGCTCTGACTAAAACAGCCCCTCGTGATTTAGCAAAGTACTGAGGAGATTGGTTTCAGCCATGTCTGGCCTCCTTATATGGCAGTCACAATGTATTGCGAATTGCGCATAGGTCGAAGGCGTGTGTGTGTGTTTAGCTCTCACGTGATACCCAGTCTATGTTTCCTTCACCTTTCGTCCCTTGAACCTGCGAAGCAATTTTTGAGGGCCAAAAGGATTGGAGGTTCGGAAGTTGAGGGCCTGAAGGACTAAATAAGAAGCACACAATCTTTGGGTGAGTAAAATCATGTTTTCACACAATCCAGTGTCCACAATGCCCATGGTGTATACAAAATATAACAGAAAGAGATACAAACAGTTTTCGCTGTCAAAGCTGAAAGGTCGAAACATTTCTTAGGAAATACGATATGCTCAAAGGAATACGTTAGTTACCGATATAAATAATGAACAAAACTAATTAATAATAATTTTTACGGCTTCTTTGGCCAAAAAGATAAAAGATTTAAAATCTAAATTCAGCTTACGTTCAGCAGTAGCCTCAGTCTGGCGTTCACTCCATAGATGGAGCCTCGTTTGTGATAAATCGTAACAAATCCATTCTTGTTACGATTCCAAAAATGATCTCCTTCTTAGCAGACTCATCACCACCAGTGTCTAAAACAAAACAGAGACAGACGATCAAAAATAGTACATGTTATGATCCCGTAATCAGTTTGTTTTAGTTTCAGCGAAGGTTCGAGAGAAAATTCTCTTATCATCGGCTAACTGGCTAGAATTCTATGTTTAAAAAATCTAATGGCTCAAAATAAGATTTTCCAAGTTATGATTTGTAATCTTTCGCGTGTAGCAGAATAACTGTCGTTATCGTAATTTGGCCATAAAGTATTTCCATCGTTGCCATAACTTAGCGAAAAGGAGTTCTGAAGATAATTAACAAAATCAGATTTCAGATGTTTCGAATGCTGATACTAATTTTGAATCACCTGTGTCATTCAAAAACTTCTTTGGAATACTGCACAAAGTTCAATGCTATTACCAGATGATTCATAGAAAGGATGCAATGGAATATAAATGCAGGATACTTACACAACCGCTGTGCATGAACAACTAATGCAAAATATTCATGATCCAGAATTCTTGATAAAGTACCCAAGTCTGTGTTCAACGAAACCTGTTGGGTGGAAAGAAAATTACTACTCAGTACACAAGATTCGAGATGATGGTTGGAGATTCCTTTCTATGAATCATCTGGCTATATAATTTAGCTATTATGTTACAGCAATCCAACGTTAAATAAATTGATAATAATAATAATTCCAAAACAGAGACCTCAGTGCGATGTTCAGTTGTTATTGCACTGGTACTTGCATGATATTTTTATGTGAAAATTATTCCCAAAATCCATGAAATTTTCCAGAACTAGGTTTCGCGTACAATTGGGCCGTAGTAAGCTATCCAAGTTTCAGGCAATCTTTAGCTGTCTGTCTATTTACATTCACAACTCGACTAATCGGCAGTAGAAGTCCCTCTATGTTCAATCGCCAATAGACCATTCCGCAGTCGAATGCGAAGGCGCTGTGTTTGCGTTGCATCTTGGGATCGCATGGGAGTTTTAAATTCGAGCACGAAGCACGAATTCGAAATTACCATGCCATCCCGAGATACAACGCGAACAGCGCCTTCGCATTCGACTGCGGAATGGTGTATTGCTTTGTAATTATGAAACAGATGCCATTGCCACAACATCTGCTCTTACAGAAGCCAGCAATCTCGTCCCCAGAGTGAGTTCGTTGCTCTACCTCTACTCTGGGATACAAGTGGCCGTTCTGCAATTTGATTGGCTATTCGAGAACAATAGATAACACAAAATATTTCTCGAAAACTTAATAATTATTCGAATAACAACAATACAATCTAGTCACTAAGCAACAACCACTACAATGTTACTTTGTTGTTTGGAAACGAGGTCGCATAATGAGCGTTACCCTGCCAACCGCAGATCCATAATGGCTGCTAATCTGTCCATTTTCTGGACAGATTTGTGCAATGTGTACCAGGGTGTTCACTCGGCTTCGTGACTAGCGTATGACGTAAGAACACCCTGGGAACGAGGTTGAGAAGCCAGCAGAATATGATTTTTTGGCTTGGCTAACAATAAATGGGCATTTGGGTACGCTCAATGAACAATATCAAAAATAAACAGAGGACATGTACCTTCTTGAATTTAGAATAAATGCATTCAGACAATGGTGATTCTGGCGTTACTTTCCCTGCAACTATTCTTGCCATCAAATTTCCAAGCGTAATCATACCAAGAACCAACCTGAAATAGTACGCAAAAAAGGTGTTTTGGTAAATTTCTTTTGAGCGAAGAAGCTGATATTTCCAAGCAGCATTGAGTACCGCAGAAGCGCAGAAGCTACCCCCTAGGTATCACCTTGGAAAGTTTCGTGCTTTGTTCCGCCCTGTCACGGTCTGACCAAAAATTTGAGTTAAGCGACTGGACTATAACTCCTGGGGGGCTTAGTTAATTTCAAAGACTCCAGAGGGGGGTTTAAAAGAGAGAGGGTTTATCAGAGAGCGGGGCTTATTCATAAAGTCAAATGACAAGGCTATAAATGATAGATTTTTAGGTCTTTTACCCTTACGTTTTTCGGAATCAACATACAAAAATGTTGTCAGTCAAATACACCAAATCAACGCAGTTTTGACCCAAAGCCATATGAAAATTAACAGTTACATTGTTTTTGCTAAATAGCGGGAAAATCAATGGTAACCTCTTGCATTGGATACTAGAGAGGAGTTTAACAGAGAGGGGTCCTCTTTGAAATTTTGGAACAGAGGAGGGAAAGGGGGCTTCATGGAGAAGAGGCAGGCTAAATAACGCTTTTACGGTAGCTAAACGATTTGCAGATGTAAAAGCACAGCTAACTAACAGAAAACTTTGCCTAAATTTGTCACTCCAAAATCAATATGTATTAAATAAAATCAAAATATCAATATGTTAAAGTCAACTGGAAAACCGTCAATCATGGTAATTGCGAAAAGAAGTAACTTTCCTGGAGACGTTAACTAGGGCCTAAGCTTAAATCTAAAAAACGTGGATTTCTTTGGAAAACAATGGAGCTAACTTACTTCATTCAGCTGCTGATACCCAAAGTCTTCTGCGGTCATTAAAATAAACCATCAGAACATATTCGTACGAAAGTTATAGAAGTCTCAAAATTATTCTGTTAAAATGTATCCTTATCAAGCGAACTAAAATAACAGAATAAATGTACAAACCCTCCTTCATTGACAACTGGAAGTTGGTCATACGTCTCTCTGTAAAAATCAAATCAAACAGTTATCAATCAAAACTTTTTAAAAACAAAAACTGTAAGATTTTGGCACTGAGATTTAAATTACTATAATAATGAGATCTTTTATGGAGATGTTACGTACGGTACTTGCGAATAGAATCCTTCTTTCGATTTATTCTCTTCGCATGTGTAATCGGTGAGTTGGCTACGTAGATTTCTGAGTTCTTTGCAGCCTCCTTTTTTACATTCGTGGTTTGGCTAGTCGGCAGTAGACTGCAATAGCTTATCACTTTGTACTGGCGTGTCAATAAAATGCAACGGATGCCATTGTTACAAAATCTGTCCTTGATTACCTGAAGCCATTTTTTGCGAGACACGGGGAACAGCAGGAAACGTCTTATACAACATTCAAAAAAGTATTAGGTGTGGTATTCGAAACGTTTCATCTAAAATGATTCGAGTCTAATAATTTGGCCTTAGGCCTTCACTAAATACCGATTATGTCGTTTAATTAATAATATATGGATATGTCGAATAAATGAAAAACAACATGTTTGTCGTCTTCATTCTCATTCTCCGATTTGTAACAAATAGATAATGCAGTAAAAAATAGACGATTACAGAAGAGATGGTGGAAGAGGACATTTTCCCAAAATTCCTTGCGTTTTCCTATTGCAATCTCAATAGGATCACACCTGGTTCTAATTAAGAACGAGATGAAGTCTTGGAAAATAACCCTTGACCACATCTTTTCAGTAATCTTCTAATGAAGAGGAAAGAATTTTCCGGGAACCTGTTCATGATTTCAATGGCCTCTTGGCAGCTCACTGTAGGCAACACAGTCAAAGGCGTGTTCAACTGCAGCCTGCTCACTCTTTCATTCCACCACCTATGAAATAATAAATACATCAAACATTCACTCATACAATATTCACTGGGATGCTGATAACTACAGGGTGTATGTATAGAAAAACGAAACCCACCGTTATTCGAGATTCTTCAGAAAATATTGACATTTGAAATATTTGTATGCATATCATCTGAAAGCACAATCTGTCGTCTTTCCAATAATATGCAGTATGGATACATTGACTAAATTATTTATCATTTAACTGATGTTTTAGTAAGTATGGCAAATACATCTCATGGGAGTACATTCGTACGCTTTCTGACCTAAGAGCTAGACCCTTCAGTTCAGTTCATGCAAATTTTTTGCTTCGATACTCGCATACACCTACTTGAACTGGATTTGAGAGACTTAAACTAAATTTGGAACGTTAAGTGACCCGATTATCGCAAATAAAAGCACCTTAATCTACCTAAGAGAGTCCCCACATACAGCAGTTTTCATGTTCGAAACATCTGCTAAAAGCACTGGAAGGGAGAAGGGTGGCCCTACAACGAAGACTAAGGGCTTGGAAATCCACAAAAGGTGTTGCGTTGGTTTGATTGGATTATCCTGCGAAGGGAGAGGGGGTCAGATGGTGGATAAAACTGAAAAAGAAATAGCAGAGAAATGTTTCTTGAAAATTGTTTACTAGTTTCAGAATTTAACGAACAAACGGATTACTCGAAAATGGAATTTTCATGCTCTTGAAGAACTCTCCACAACTTTCTTCCTCAGACTCGACATAGCGTGGGGTATACCCCAAACCTATTCCAAGGAGCATAACACTCTCTAAAAATCTCGTACACCTTTGGCAAAGATCCCTTTGCTTTCAAGAAAACTCCTTAAAAAATCCCCTAAAAATCCTGTTGTTTTCAAAAATCTCGTACTCTTTTTCGAAAATGGTATGCCTTCGCCCTATTCTTCGGTATTGCACTTTCGTAGTTGATTTCGGACGCTGTCTCCTGGTATTTTAACATTTCAGGAGGGTTGCCCGGGCTCATAAAATAAATGAAAAATTTCTGAAAGCCGAGGCTGGCCGGGGCAGTTTGCTAAAGGGACGGGTCATTAATACTTGCCGGGGAGAGGGTGGAAGACATTTGCAAATATTTGATGGAATTTTCGTCTCCTCTCTCTGATTTATGCGAAAATTTTCGTCCCCCCTCCAACATTGCAGAAAATATTTTCAACCCCCCCTCCCAATACGTATATAAACTTGTGTACATAGAAACTGAACAACTATGTTTTAATTCCTGAAGAACTAGTTTTTAGAAATTATCAGGATTTACCTCCAATTATTTTCATACCCCCTCCTTGAGATGTGCTTTATTTTTCGTCCCCCCTCTCTTTGAGTAGGTAAAATTTTGGTCCCCCCTCCCAGATGTCTTCCACCCCCTCCCCGGCAAGTATTAATGACCCATCCCTAAGAGGTCAATTTTCCAAAGTGGCTAACTGATTGACATAAAAACAAAATTGAAGCATAAAAGTGGGAGGGTCTGCAAATGCGTCCTCCTTATAGTAAAGAACACAGAAATAGGCCTTCGTTAAGAAACGAAACTATAGCAGCGAGAGAAACTGCGAAAACAAAATTAAGAAGCATTTAGGCCTGATTCAAGTTTCTTTTGAAGAACATCTGTAAATTCAGAGTTTGGAGGTCTTTATCTTAATTTTCGAGCTCTTGGGTTTCAACATCTCAGAATTTGAGGTCTTCGTTTTCTGGGTCTAGTTTTTCCAAACACCCATAAGGGAGGTACTGATTAAGGTAGTAGAAGCAATAACTAGGACAAAAATAATCGACTTAAAGAAAGGGGTCAGTGTTGCTTACATTAGCGTCTGCTGCAATAGCCATTTACACGACCGTTTTCAAAGATTTGACCCATAGAGACTGCAGGGGTAAATAGGTAGGCTGGGGATGAAATGGGTGGTGTTGATGGTAGAAAAATGAAAAGGGGTAGATCGTACACTGCTAAATCAACATTTGCAATGGCAAGAAGGGTGTTCAGACAGTTGTAGCTATAGCAAATGTCTGGCCAGGCCGAAAAAACAGAGTTCTCAGAGACGTCGGAGTTGTCGGAGAAAATCTCGGAGTTGTTGGAGAAAATCTCGGAGTTGTCGGAGAAAATTTCTGAGTTGTCGGAGCTGTTGGAGTTGTCGGAGAAGATCTTGCAGTTATCAGAGATGTCAAACATTGAATCGTAAAATTTTGGACTGGGAAGTTTTATTTTATCATGTTATATCAACTCTTGTTATTTTTTGGGGTTTGAAATTTGACATACATTTTTTGCGTTGCTGAAAACTTAAAAATTAATTTTGTTGGTTTGTTTACTTCGAACATAGCACTGAACTCGCTTGGTTTGTATCATTATCACTTCATTTTTTCTTTATCACGTGATTTAATCCCAATTTTCTATAGCTTGCCCGATGATTGTGTTACGTTACTAGACCTCAGTTATGCTTAGCAAAGGATCGTTCTCGCCTTTTTGTCCCGCCTATTTAATTGGGCTGCCTTTATGATCAATACAAGGTGAATCTCCTTGCCACTTTAGTCGCAAATGACGATTTCTTTAAGGTCCCCAGGCATTAAATGACTTGCATATTACAGGCTACTTACCCTAGTTCTAACTGTCATTCTAACCAAAAGGCGACGCGCTGCAGACATCAAAGAAATTTTTTCAAGAACGAGTAAAAAGCATTAAATTTGTTGATCGCAAAACTTTGAATTGATTGCGCCGATCTTTGGCAAAGTTATGCAAGCATAACGTATTTCAAGCGAAATATTTAATCAGTGAGCTGTCGAAAAAGAAATTGTTTCCAACCTTTAAGAAGTGTCCGAAACTTGTCTGCCCGAAGCTGTTTATCCTAAACGTTTTATCCTAGACATGCATGCAGGTACGCCACAACACTCGTAACTAAATCTCTGAGGACTATGCAATTTTCTCCGACAACTCCGAGATTTTCTCCGATAACTCCGAGATTTTCTCCAACAACTCTGTGTTTTCGGCCTGGCCAAAATGTCTGAATCGTGATTTCTAAGAAAACTATTCAAATTTTCCCCTTATACTCATTTTACCCCAAGCTTTACCGATTTTAACACAGCAGACCCTATTGCTTTTTTTCAAAGGCACTAGCCACTAGATTGTAATGCTCCTTCGTTGTATCATGTCTGGAAAATCTACTGGCTGATTTTGATTATGGGAACAGGTTTCTGAATGTCTATGCCATGGAGAGCAACCTGTCTGGTTCCCTGACATCATTTTGGACAAGGGGCCTGAACTCATATGCAACTCACATTGGCGACTGGGAGGAGGGCAGGGACGCCGGAGCGATGGTAGGGCAAGGGGGGCAGACGAGAACACAAGGGCACTCAAGACCGAAGGCGAGCGAAGCGAGCCGAAAATTTGGGGGGTCCGGGGGTACTCCCCGAGAACATATTTGCAACCACGCCCTTTATATTGGCTTAAACTGCTACTAAGAAAATTTTAACTAATTTTAATAATGTTCTTGTAAGATCATGGGTATGACTAATGTAAGTTATAATGAAAATTTGACTTTGGGATCTAATTCATGATTTTTGTTGCATCTTATTTAAGGCTGTTAAAGAAAAATATTGTTTTATTAAAAGGGCACTTATGCCCCCCTTGCCCCTCTAAGAAAAGGGCAGGAGGGGCGCTTGCCCCCCGCGCCCCCCTCTCCGGCGTTCCTGGAGGAGGGACAGCTATTTAGATACTGTCCTTGGAGAGTAACCACTCTCAATTTTCCGAGATTTTTGAGTATTCAGGCACACCTTATATGGCCGAGTACACATATTTTTTTGTAAGAAACTTTTCATAAGAAACTTAATTTTCAGTTCGCCAAAAAGTTAAAGAAACTCCAGTATTGGGAAAAAAATTATGTAACCAACTATTAACTAAGGCCTCGTTTACACGATACCGTTTTCATTTCGTATCGGATTGGGGGTGGCAATCCGGTATGAAAATGTTTTTGTTTACACGATACCGTTTTCATTTCATATCGGATTCGTTTCATGCCACTTTCAGAGCGTTTTCATTTGAAAACGCGAAAACGGTATGAAGCATATCGGATTGGTGCGTTCTTGTGTAAACAGAAGGCCAATCCGATATGAAATGAAAACGGTCTCGTGTAAACAGAAGGCCAATCCGATATGAAACCAATCCGATATGAAATGAAAACGATATCGTGTAAACGGGGCCTAAGGCTAAACGGGCTAAACATAATCCCAATCTCAAAGTCTTTCAAGACTTGATTTAATAAACCAGGGATTGCCAGGTAGATCCATTAAAACATCCTCTACAGTGTTATCGACGTCAGCTTTTCTTACTCCACAGTAGCATGTACGTACTTCGAACCAAACAAACAATGGCTCAGATAACAAGCGACCAAGAAATATAGATAACGAAAGGGGAAAGAAAAAACTCACCATGTCTTCTTAGCATCATCTGGTTTTAACTCAATGAAATCTCGTTCAGCCATCCAGTCTTCGTTCAGAAACTTACTCCTACAACAGACGAGATGGCGCGATTTTAACATTTCAGAAGTTTTCAGACCACAAAAGGTTCAGTTCTAGGAGGATGATATTTACAATATCTCGATTGCTTTGTCTTTGAAGAACTTTCCACAACTCGCTTCCTCAGGCTCGGAATCACAAATGGTCTAGGAGGATGATATTTACGGTATCTCAATTGCTTTTGTGTCCTTCGTCATTATTAAGCGCAATTAACGTGGCTATTGTTTGGCTGTTTCAATAACAAAGAAGCCTCTCAGTACCTCTTTGTGGGGTTAAGTTATGACACCCGGAGCGACGATCATTTCTTGATTTTATTCAATACGAGTCATCGGTTTGCAGGGGAGGGAATATCCGAAGAAAAACCTACATTTCAACGTATGAAAATCTGCCTTCGTATATTGTTATCACTGGGTTATATAGACCCCAAGGTATTACAGGCTCAAGTATTCCTCTGCATTAAACACCTTATCCATAAAGGCTTCTGCGTTTCGTAACACGTTCATATGGAAAACAACAACAGTTGCTCTAAAGAAACAACTGTGGGTGGCACTACAATGGCGGCAAGTGTTGCCTCGATAACATAATAAATTTCATATCAGCAATCAAAGCAAGCTGCAAGCCATTCATTTCATTTCATTTAAAAAGATTGCTACGTACACACGAGCATCATCTCATTCTTCAAACATGGCTAATGGAGGGGCTAATGGGGGCCTTTAATTTTCAGTTCAGTGATCGTGTGACCAAGGACCAGGGGCAAAAGAGGTCGACAACATGAGGAAATTCTTTTTTGGAATCCCTGATTCACTATTAAGCTACATAACACCCATTTTCAAGTCTCTTTCTGCTTCTTTTCCTGTCCTTCATTAAAGATTAATAGTAGCAAGTATTCTAACGACAATGTATATGAGCAACAGACAGGTCACAACAAGCACCTGTTATGCAGTCTTTTTGTCTCAGCTCAGATATGATTTGCAGGAAGAAAATCAGATGCACTCAAGTGTATCACTGACCATCGACTGTGTAGACACGGACTGTAAAGAGCTGGGGTGGCCATTAACTAGGGACGTGGAAATGAGAGTCCTTGCGAGAGATACTGAAGCGAAGAACGTAGAGAAGAACTCAGTTCATTTAATTTTCATTTGTAGTTCTTATGCACAAAAACCCTATCAGCTTTTAAAACCAGCTAAAAACAATAATAACCCTAAATGTTACAATAACAATAATGATAACTGAAAACATAATTTACAAAGAAAATGCTGTTCTTTCGAGGGATCGTGTCTTTGGGTATAGACCATTTCGCAATTTGCAGAAAGGGATTGAGGAGAGCGCGGCCAATTCTGCCAGCCTTGGCAACAAGTAGAAAGTCTAGGCCCTATGCCAAGGCTGGCAGAATTGGCCGCGCTCTCCTCAATTCCTTTCTGCAAATTGCGAAATGGTCTATTACTGCCGATTTAGCAAGAGCTACTTCAACTTCTTCTCAAATGTGAAAATTGTAGGGTTACTTCTGATGTAATTTCATTTCAAGCTTTAGGTCCAGAGTAATGGAAACTCCTTTTTGAGAATTCCAAATTTTGCCTACACTCACACATATAAGGTGGTTTCTAGAGTACCTATTAGGGTACTCTAGCCGGGCGCAAATATGGTGCCCCTAAAGGTACTCTAGAGTACTTCTCAAAACCACCTTATTTCTGTGAGTGTAGGCGCGCCGATATCTAACGAGTTTCTAAACGCATAGTTAGCTGCAATATTGTTGAATATCTTCCCTTCAATCTGCCAGGGCCATCTCTATGGTCAGGGCACAAATCATTTTGAACGGAGGCAAAAACGAGTTTAAAAATGTAGCATTTTTGATAACACGGGGAAAAATAATAACTTACCACCTTAGTATAATTTCACATTGGAATTCTCTCGACAACCGTTAGCATCGGCTAGCTTTCCATACATTGAAACATTGAACGAACTCCTGTTTGGTCGTCCCCCTGTTTACTACGCTGGATTAGAATTAGGACTGACTTGCTTTGATTATATTCAAATTAGGCCTGACTTGTTTTGATTCCATTCAAATTGAATCTTTGAATACATCCTTATTCAATCGCGTCTAGCAGTACAATCCTCAGCAAATCGCTGCTTTGAAGTGAGTATTAAAAGCGAAAATAAAGTAGTTTGTTTGAAAGATAAAATTGAACAATGAAATATGAAATACAAAAAATTTGAAAAATGAAATTTATCAAAATCCTGAAATAATCTACCTCCTGAAAATTTACCAGCATGTTTCTTTTATCATTGGGAAACATGGCTATTCCAGGGGTAAAATGTGCGACGCACGAAATCAAAAGCCTACAAGATAGGGCCCATCAAAACAAAACTTTAAGAATGAATCTGCAGTTACAATCAGGTCATACTACAGCATTCGTCACCAAATTGTAGCAGGAAAGTACGAAGATTTCTCTTATCGCACGATCCGAGGGGCATTTCACTCCCAAAAAATCTCGTACATCTTTGGGAAAAATCCTTCTGTTTTAAAGAAAAATCCATCAAAGATCCTTAAAATCCTGTTGTTCTGAAAAAAAAATCTTGTACGCCTTTTTGAAAGAGTGAAATGCCCCTCGGCACGATCATCAGGGAAATAGCAACTGCTTCGAAATACGAGTATAGTTAAATGACTATATAGTTAAAAATATACAGAAACCTGGTCTCACATTTAGCCGTGTCGCCAAACCAAAGATAGACAGTATTTAAAACATTATCGACCCGAGTGATCCTTCTAAGTCCGAAGAAGCTAGTGATTTGTCGATAATCATTTCAAACACATTTTGTCTGAAATAAGGAATAAAGCCTAAGATTCCACAAGATCCCCTTAAAGACTCAAATCAAGCATTAAAAGGTCTTACAGTATCAAAAAAACAGCTCCACTTGCCTAATACTTCATTGCTTGCAGTTCATCGCTACCTGCACTTTGTTTATCTTCAGCAATAATGGATGAGATCGAGACTCGAAACCAAGCTACGTTATTTGACAGTGACGTTCACATTGAGGCTATTGAAAGGTTTTCGGAAACAGCAGGACCTGTTGTATGTTTCGTGCAGAGAGATGTTTTATTATGAGGCCAAAACAAATACCACTGTTAAGTGGGCAGAAGAAAACCTTGAATCCAACCATTTCAGGTAACTCAGCTTTGTTTGAGCATTTTCCTTCTTGGCGAGTTACTTCTTTAGAAATTTCTGAAGTAAACAACTTTTTGAGCGTACATATTGCAGGCGCTTCACATGACTTCTCCAAGGAGAGCCCTTTAAAGTGTGTTTACAGCGCCCTCGGAGAATTTATTTTTCAGAAATTGTAGCGGTCTTATCCATTTCTTTCACTTCTTACGAAAACAGACTGCACGCATGACTGGACGCCACGTTCCAACCTTCAAACAAAGGGTTTGTTTAGGAACAAGTTTGTTGGTGTGCCATGGGTCTTTAAAATGCAAAGTGGTAAGGTGGCATCCTGGGAAGGGAAGCCTGATGTCATAAACAGTGCATTGGTTTAAGTCATGATCTTTGATTGCGAATAACAAAGAGCTCTAACGCAGTGCAATTTAAGATATAAACAAAACTTCAAAAACATAGACAATGTAGTACATTTGATCTTAAATATTTCGAAGTGTAATTTAAATGTTCTGATATTGAGGGAAAGCATATCATGAAATGAAATGACGAAACATGATGAAGAAATTTAATTACCTGGAACGAAGGGCTCCTTCTATGGTAAACAGCAGACTTTTAAATTCAAAACAAACAGAGTGCCCTGTTTTTCGTAAATTATATATTTTCGAAAGCAAACAAAGAATATCGAACGATGCACGTGGAACATTCGAACATTTCGAATCTCATTACAACTTATTTTTCCTAAACAGTTAATGGTTGATCAAATGAAGCAAACGTAAAGATGTGACTTACATGTAATTTCGGACACTGTCTGCCAAAATAATAACACATCTCTGATCTGCTCTCAAATCTTTGGCGGCCTCGACTGCGGCTGCTACTGCTGATCCACAAGAACCACCTTGAATTTGAGAAATAAAGGAAATTAAAAATTATAAAACAACTCCCACCAAGACGACAACAACAGTTTTTAAAGGTGCATTCCAACGTAACAAACTATCGTAGAAATTTTACCAAAGTTCCTTGTTGCCCTGCGGCAAATCGTGCTCAGTTACACGGTTTTTTTTATAAGAAACTTGGATCAGGCCATTTTCCGCATTCTAGTACTAAAACATTCTTAATTTGTTTCTTATTATTTAAATACATGGATTATCAGGTAGTTTCATACACTGCTGCAGATATGCTTCTTGACATAAAAAATATCAGGTGGGGAAAAAAGTGTTCGATTTCGTTCAAGACATAAAACTGTTAGCTAATATTACTCAAGAATAAGTGAGACTAGCGCCGCCACGGGTTCAGCAACATGAAACGCGTACCTTATTTGGGAAGTGTCATGAAAAACGCTTCAAATTCAAGTGTGAATCCAGTGTCAGACTTCACCTCCTGAAAATATGACATGTCATATTGTTTGTGACTAGGCCCACCTTCCCCTCCAGGGGAGAAATGGTTAACAAAAACCACGAATAAAAACCATCGTATGTCGATACGAATAATGAAACTCTTGACAGGGTTATCTGATCGCATCGTCTAAAAATATCTATGTTAAGCCAAAGTTCACTATGTAACAAATTTTTAGATACGCCTATTCAACCACAGCCTAACTAAAAGTGTGGAATTTTTCAATAATTGGTAAAAGCGTACTCGAATGTTGGATTTTAGCTTGATTTTTACACACTGGTGTGCGACGATTTACACGTAGTGCTTGCCCAATAAAAGAAGCCTTTTACAAATTAAGACAGAGAAAGAGAGAACTATATATCTTACCACACAGAAGTCCTTCATATCGGATAAGTTCCCTTGACATCAAAAATGATTTCCTGTCTTCACTTTTGAGCCACCGATCAACGACACTCCTGTCCAAAACTGTTGGTACGAAATCGTAGCCAATTCCTTCAACCTGCGACAAAAATGTTTTCATTACCATCACAAGGAACCACTACGTTTTATTAAGACAGAAAAGGACGGGAATGGTAGTTTAAAGAAGAGGGTCCTGCAAGGTGGGTCCCCATTTCCATTTTCCCAGTCATGTTTGGCAAGCAATTCCAGTAACCTTTCTGTTGATAAACACCATGTGATCAAANATATCGGATAAGTTCCCTTGACATCAAAAATGATTTCCTGTCTTCACTTTTGAGCCACCGATCAACGACACTCCTGTCCAAAACTGTTGGTACGAAATCGTAGCCAATTCCTTCAACCTGCGACAAAAATGTTTTCATTACCATCACAAGGAACCACTACGTTTTATTAAGACAGAAAAGGACGGGAATGGTAGTTTAAAGAAGAGGGTCCTGCAAGGTGGGTCCCCATTTCCATTTTCCCAGTCATGTTTGGCAAGCAATTCCAGTAACCTTTCTGTTGATAAACACCATGTGATCAAATCCGATTCCCAGTCCATTGTTTGTACAGTTAGTATCCCAGTGCCAGTTCATAAATCTCTGTCCCAGCTAAAAAATCCCATTCCCAGAGTATCATTTTAGGCAAATCGTAGATCCTATTTCACCCCAGCAGGACCCTCAGAGAACTCTTCTTCTGCAAAAAGCTGCAGGAAGGTATCAAGTTTACTAAAAAGCTTTGATCTAAAAACAGCGTAAATGAAAGAAAGTGCATTACCTCATAGTAGGTGGTGCTTGTTTCATTAAGACTTTCAGGAAGTGCCAATGTTGAACCAAGCGGATCTACACCAACAACCTGCAGAAGAACCAGGAACATTTTCGAACTGACTTGACCTCCAAATACAAAAATTGTGGACAGAGATCCTTGCTCAGTAATCAAAGACAGGTAATCAGGTTCTTTCTTCTTAATTTATCCTTCATTTTCCCCCTCCCCTGCCTATCATTAATTTTATCTGTTATCTTAGTATTTGTAGTCATAGTATTCTTGCAATTTGAATTGATCATTCCATATATTTTATATGTATAACATAAGCGTTCTCGTTTGATAAAACATGTCAGTGAGGGCATATAGCTCGAAAGCTCTTCTAGAGTTCTTTTCGTATGTCCTCGTCATCAAAAATTTTCTTAGATGCTTCATTAAAATAGGCTACGTTGAAAGCTACTAAAATAGACTACGTTACAGTATTCTACATCGTAGTCTTAGATGAAAAATATACACGAAATTGAAATTAAAATTAAATTGAAATCTATACACCAGTACTCCACTTAGAAAGCACGATTACGAAAATATCATGTGTCGTAATTCGGGAATTTCTAAAAGAAGGACGACCATTAGAAACAAATTTCCTACATTCTTCAACCTAGGATCTAACTAATCGACAGGCTCTAACTTGTTTCTTCAGCTCTAGTAAATCTACTCAAAGCTTCTTGGCACGATGCAAAATCCTAACGTATACTAAACGGAAAAATGTTTGGTAATAATACATTCTAATCAAACTTACAGTAACATTTGGGACTTTTTCTTTCAATTTTCTTGCCAGTCCAGTCAACGTTCCACCGGTTCCTGCCCCTGCAACTATCATATCCACTTTCCCTGAAATAGAGAAAGCATCTTATTATATTATTGGAAATTAAAAACAGGATGGAGCATGAAGACTGAAAGCAGAGTCCAGAAAAAGTCACGGCTGCACGGCTGCGAGCCGGAGGAAGGTTTTGCTTGTTAATGTCATATCCGAGGAAGGTTTACTGAACCAAGGAAAGTTTTGGGTGATTTTGACTGAGGGGTGAATCACTCCCGCAAAAAGCGTACGAGATTTCCATGAGAACAAAAGGACTTCTGGTGGATTTCAGAGCTTTCTCGAGAAAACAAAAGGATTACGACAGAAAGTGTACGAGATTTCTAGACAGTCATTTGCCCCTCGATTTTGACAACAGCAACTGGTTTATAAATTTTAGGGTTATAAACAACGCGAAGGGTTCGAAAATACTGGCTATTTTGACTTCATAAAATGAGGAAGGTTTAACTAACGAAATTGGCATCCGGCTTGACCTTTTTCTGGACTCTGACTGAAAGAAGCTCAGGACTGAGGATCTGATAATGAATCTAGTAAGCATTAAAAATCTCTAAAAATGAAAAGGAATGATATATGGCGAGTAATGTACTAACCAGAGGATGAAAGTCACCCAACTGTGTGATAATATTTTACAGGGAGCTTTTCAACAATTGCTGTATAAAGTTGTTATTTTTCAGTGTCTTGTTGAAGCAAATATTTGACCATGGTTCATTTGGTTGCAGACGCAAAAGGTTTTTCTGATGTCCCGTTCCTGACATTGGATTTAGAACAGCAGAACTGATGAACATACAGTATATTCCTTTAAATTCATGCAATAGAAGTTAAGCAAATTCAAGCATTTAGTCCAAGTGATCTATCTAGCCTCTAATGGATAATTGTCTGACCCATTTGGGTGTGCTTTGCAAGAATATAGTCAACTTACCGTCACAGGCAGCAATGATTTCTTCAGCAGTTCCATCATAATGTGCAAGAGGGTTACCAGCATTACGATACTAAGGGTGAAAATTAAACACAGCTCATTCCCTGTCAAAAGTTGCAGTAATCTTTCCTACGGGTGCAGTACGGCGATATCTAAGGTAAGGTAGTACCCAAGATTATTCTAAGGTACCCACAAACTTTCTCCTTGCTTTTAGATTCTGAACATTTCTTCCTACCTGCGAATCCTATTCAAGCCATCGCTTTATCAAATTTCACATTTCTAGATCTTCAACGAACTATCTTTCATGATCTGGATCATCTAAACTTTAAACATATTTGTTTCTTACGGCGTATCTAGCACATTGCTATGGTTGCTTGCCTACGGTTTTATGAATTAGATTGATGAAAAGAAGCTATGAAATTACTAACAAATCAATGTATTAATCTTCCTTGTAGTGCAAATTTTTACCCTCCCCTCTTATTCCAACTTACTTGTTTATTGACTCATATTTTTGTACACCTCCCCGCTTCCCCGTTACTCAAGGGTAGGCTCATTGGATACAATATTGATTACTTAAAGTCTAACAATTCTCATAAACCATCAAATTTTCGCAAGCTACTTAGGTTCAATGAGTTTCTAAGGAAGTCTGTTTTATAACAAAATCGATTCATCGCTATAAATTTTCCCTATTAGTTCTGACTTTTACCTGATCTAAGATGAAAGAGTTCTTGATCTCTTGTTTCAGCTGATGAGCTACACCAATATGAGACTCTAAAGTGGAAATGAAGGGAACATGGAAATAAAGATGCATGTTTTAGATCCGCCTGCTTTGACTTAACGAACTTGCGTTTTCCTTTTGATGTATCAATATTTGACTAAATCTTTATTTTCGCAAAATAATGATATCAATAAAATACCTATCACTATTTCGGCTGACAATTTGAATATGGCATATCAGTCTGAGGGGCAAATCACTCCAAAAATCTCGTACACTTTTGTAAGAAATCCTAAAAAATCTTCAAAAATCCCGAAAAATCTTCATAAAATCTTAGAAATCCCAAAGAAAATCCTAAGAATCTTCGAAAATCTCAAAAAATCCCAGAAATCTCCCCCAACAAATGATAGAAATTCTCAATAAAATCTTTCGACAATTCTTTGAAAATCCCAAAAATTGTTTAAATCCTCACAAATCTTGCAAAATCTTAAAAAATTTCTGAAAATCTCGAAAAAATCTCAAAAATCTTTGAAAAATCAGAGATTTTTAAAATCTCAAAATCTCGTACGCAATTTTTGGAATGATTTGCCCCTCGCTCTGACCAACTTATTAAAACAAAATTGGTTATATACTAATTAATTTCTTAACATTCAGTAAATAATCAACAATGTTTTGATATAAAATGATAATTGAAATATATGAATGAACAAACCTGGGGCATCAAATCTTGCAGCGTTTGGTGTTCGAACAATCTCAGCTCCCAAAGCTCTCAGGACATCCACCTGAAGGTACAGTAAGTTATCAAAATAAAGACTCATAACGATTAAAGAAATTAGACTGATTACATCATCGTAGTTATTGTTATTGATAGACCCTCAAACTACGACTCATGGACAAAGGCATTGAAAATTAAGACGAACTTGTTTAGCCAGTTTCAGCGAACAATTCAATTCAATAAAAATATAAACAAGTATTGCTGTTGCTGTGGAGAGCGATAACTGGGACTATGTAGTGAGTCTATAAAGGAATTAAAAACCTAAAATTTTGATTTGACGTGATCACAAGAAGCGATGTCACTTTGCAATCTTTGCGGCATCTTTCTATCGCCATTTTGCTCTGGGTCCATGGGAAATAAGATCAGACCAAAAAGTATCTGTGTTGGCCTTGTTCAGTATTTACTACATAATTTAGTTGATGTTTTTTTAAGCATAGGGCTCAAATCTTTAAAAAGGTGGGTGTGAAATTCTATTACATTTTTATTTGAATTAAATGGCTAGAAAGGAACTTAGGGTACTTTGCTTTAAATCTGTCGTGGAAATCTTTTGATATCTAGAATATTTTTAAAATGGCAGGATTTATTATATTGGAGGCTGTGACGTCATCAAATTTCTAAATCCGAAACCAGAAGAGCGACAGACTTCTGCTTCCACCATATTGTAGACCTTTATAAACTATGGTTTTCTTGAAGATTGTATCATTTTTCCTCTATTGATTTAGGATTTACGGCAATTTCAATTTTTTCAAAATTTTCCATGAATTCTTTCAAAAAAATAAAAATGCCGCCATTTTGAAAATAATAAAGATATCAAAACATTTCCACGACAGATTTACAGCAAAGTACCCTAAGTTACTTTCAAGCCATTGAATTCAAAGAAAAATGTAACAGAATTTCACACCCACCTTTTTGAAGATTTGAAAGATTTGAGCCCTATGCTGTTTTTTTATTGACTTGGGCTGAACATAAACCAACAATTTTTATGAAATTTCTTATAATTGGGGAGGTAACCATGGAAAAATTGACAAAAAGAATAATTTGAGATTTTGACTAAACATAAATCATTTATTTCCAAAAAGGCCTAATCTACAATTTATTGTCGCCTGTCGAAAGTGGATATTTTTTTGGTGCACGAATACCAAAAACTATTTAGTGACATGTATACCTTTTCTGAGCTCATCTTCTCTGGCATGACAATTATGCATCTGTAACCTTTGACAGCAGCAGCAAGAGCAATACCAATACCTGAATTGAACAATGCATACATTATACTATACATAATACTATACATAATACTATACATAATACTATACATTATACTATACATTATACTATATCATACATTTAGCAACTATATCAGGTGAGTCAAAAAAATGCTTGCCATGTGAAAGGCTATATGGTTCCCTGAATAATATTAGCAATACTATTATACTATATTAGTAATAGTAGCAATAATATTGGCAGTTGTCTTATTTAATAGACAAGATGCTCAATTAGATTTGAAAATTTACCTGGCTTAATAAATCTTCCTTTCAGAAGTTATGGGAAAGCTTAATATTCAATTCATTGCTGTACAGAGAAATTTAAAAGGTAATTTAGTCTTGACTGGAGGCACTTTTGAAGGTTTCTTGAAGGGTTTCTTGAAGTCCTGTAAGACTTGATAGTAGACAAAACAGGAAAGAAAATCCACAGGAATGACTAGAAATTCTTACCAGTATTTCCAGATGTTGGCTCAATCAAAGTATAGCCTGGCTTTATAACCCCGTCTCTTTCTGCTTCTTCTACCATTCTGTATCCAATTCTGTCTTTCACGGAGCCTCCCGCATTGAAGAATTCACACTTGGCGACTGAATAAGACAAAATGCAAATTTAGGATTTACAAAAGGGCTGATTTCACCTTAATGAAACCTGATTTAAATCATGATATAAAATGCTCTTGAAAAATATGATACAATTTAGTAACTTTTTTGCGCTATGGAACAACAAGTGGAAAGTGATTTTGGGTCATTCAGTAGAAATGCTTGCTATAAAAAAGATGTTTAAGTTTAAATATTTGTGATCTAAGATTTTTTTGAGACAGAAAAAGAATACCATACAGTAGCATTGAATGTTTAGCAAGAATTTAAGGACTTTGTAAACAAGCCATAGCAATTTCCATAAAATAAAAATAATACCCAGGGGTTATGACTTACGCAGTTCACATTTAACTCCATGACGTTTCCCAATCTTGTTCAGTCTAACTAGTGGTGTATTGCCAATATGGTGAAGAATGGATGGCAAGATTTTCTCTTGTTTCCTAGAGGTGAAAGTATAACATTATTTAAAATTTGTAGCATACATAAAATGCAATGGAACTGCAATAGAAATCAATTTTAGTCATTTATATGAAGAAAGTCAGACTATACAGTATATAGTTTATAGACTTCTTTGCGAAAACACTCGGATCTGATAACTATGGGAATCTAGTCTATTCTTACCAACTTTGTCTTAGACAGTAGATTCCCATAAAGTGCTAGGTATCACAGAAAGGCAGTTTTTAACAGAGGTTATTAAAAAGGGGGTATTTCATTAAGATCGGGTTTTAGTGCTTTTCAGTGTGGACCCAGAAAAGAGCAGCTGGACAATTTAAAATTAAATTTTGCATGGCAAATATTGCCATGAGAAACTCTTCTATTTCAGGGGCAGAGAGCAACATTGGGATGTGTTATTTGTTATTCATGTAATTCATTTCATTGTCAACATTTGCAGCAAGGCAGCATGGGCTCAAATCTTTCAAATCTTTTAAAAGGTGGGTGTAAAACTCTTTTACAATTTTCTCCGAATTAAATGGCTTGAACGGAACTTAGGGTACTTTGCTGTAAATCTGCCGTGGAAATCTTTTGGTATCTTGCTTATTTTCAAAATGGCGGCATTTATAAGTTTTTTGAAAGAATTCATGGAAAATTTCGAAAAAATCAAAATCGTCGTAAATCCTAAATCAATAGAGGGAAAATGATACAATTTTCAAGAAAACCATAGTTTACGAAGGTCTACAATATGGTGTCAAGCAGAAATCTGTCGCTTTTCTAGTTTAGGATTTAGAAATTTGATGACGTCACAACCTCAAATATAAAAAATGCTGCCATTTTGAAAATAATGAAGATATAAAATAATTTCCACGGCAGATTTACAGCAAAGTACTGCAAGTTCCTTTCAAGCCATTTAATTCAAAGAAAAATACTATAGAATTTTACACCCACCTTTTTAAAGATTTGAGCCCTATGCTCAGCAAGGCAACCTTCCTGGTCTTTTATTGGAGATTTATTGCGCATGACAAAGGAGCAAGCATAACATTTATTATAGGTTATTTAATTTCTGTAAACTTATAATTTGGCTGATTCTGATTTGAAATATAGATTTGTGCTTTGTTACTAATTTCAATTTTTTGTACACTTTTGTTCAGCGTGTCTTGTTTTGTTTTGGTTTTCTCTACATCCCAATAAAATTCATTCAATTGTTCAAAACTGTTGGAAACTGCTGAGCTCAGCTGGTAAAGGAAGATGAGTTGGAAAATTCTTTAAAAATCATTTCCTGTCAAAAGTTTTGAGCAGTTTTGTACGTACAGTATATACATCTTTGAATTTATTTAATTGACCCAAAACATCACATATCATTTATCCTCTCAATCAAATATTTGATACAGCTTCATCGGGCCAGGCCGAAAACACAGAGTTCTTGGAGACGTCGGAGTTCTTGGAGACGTTGGAGAAAATCTCTGAGTTGTGGGAGAAAATTGCAAAGTTCTCAAAGATTTAGTTACGAGTGTTGTGGCGTACCTGCATGTCTAGGATAAAACGTTTAGGACAAACAACTTTGGGCAGAAAAGTTTTGGACATTTTTTAAAAATTAGAAACAATTTCTTTTTCAACAGCTTACTGATTAAATCTTTCGCTTGAAAAAGGTTATGCTTGCATAACTTTGCCAAAGATCGGCACAATCAATTCAAAGTATTGCGATCAACAAATTTATAGCCTGCGTGCAGACCCAATATTCCGAAGAAGAAAGGGTCTGCGCAACTACGACCAAAAACTTGCTAACAGCGCTTTTCTGGGTTTTAGGGAAAATAATTTATGTAATCATGGGTAATTAATTTATGGGTATTGTTTTTGTTGCTGTCACACATTTGTGTTCAATCCTGTAATCGCTTGTATTGTGTTGTTTGTTCTTGTCTCTTGTTTGTTTTGAATAGTATTGTAGAGCCTGTTGTATTGTGGCTTTTGTTTTGAACTTTTAAAATATTTTTTTGTAGAAGGACCCCAAGAGGACTGGACAAGGTGTGATTTTTAACAATGTGTTATTTTAGTGTGTTGAAAAACATGTCTTTTTCATTAATCATAGTCATAAGAGACAAATTAAGTTTTCTCTTGTGACTATGCTATAATTTATTCATAGTCAGAGTAAAATGAATGGCCTAAAGGGATTTGCACTGTGTAGCAAGCTTTTGGTCATTGTTGGGCAGACCCTTTCTTCTTCGGAATATTGGGTCTGCGCGCAGGCTACAAATTTAACGCTTTTTACTCCTTCTTGAAAAAATTTCTTCAATGTCTGCAGCGCATCCCCTTTCCTTTAGAATGACAGTTAGAACTAGGGTAAGTAGCATGTAATATGCATGTCAATTAATGCCTAGGGACCTTAAAAAAATCATCATTTGTGACTAAAGTGGCAAGGAGATAAATATAACAACTCTTTGAGGAATGCTAATAGCCCCACAAGGGAACATTGCATTTAAGAAACAACACTATGTTCTCACCTTGTATTGATCATAAAGGCAGCCCAATTAAATAGGCAGGACAAAAAGGCCAGAAGGATTTTTTTTTTTTGCCAAGCATAACTGAGGTCTAGTAATGTAACACAATCATCTGGCAAGCTATTGAAAATTGGGATTAAGTCAGGGGTTAAAGAACAAATGAAGTGATAATGACACAAACCAAGCGAGTTCAGTGCTATGTTCGAAGTAAACAAACCCAAAAATTAATTTTTAAGTTTTCAGCAACGCAAAAAATGTAGACTATGTCAAATTTTAAACCCCAAAAAATAACAAGAGTTGACATAACATGATAAAATAAAACTTCCTTGTCCAAAATTTTACGATTCAATGTTCGACATCTCTGATACAGTAAAAACCCGCGTATAAGAACCTAGTAGATTAAAGAACCTACAGGCTGAAATTGTCAAATTTTCAATTGTTTTATAAGAACCAATCCATTGTATTCATTGTTTAAGAACCCAGGCTGACTTGCAAAATAGTAGGTTCTTATACGCGGGTTTTTACTGTAACTCCGACGTCTCTGTGTTTTCGGCCTAGCCGCTTCATCGTAACTTACCCAGGATATGGAAGATGGTGGTGTGGTGATTGCTTTGAGTCAATTCCGAGTTGCCACGTACATTTCGACGGTTGATCTGGCCTAATCCAGACCCGTTCCCCTCTCAGCTGTGTTTCTTTCCCGAACGATGATTTCGTAGGAGATAAATTACCAAAGGAATTCATTGGTGAAAGTGGGCTCTTAGTTCCTTTATTACCACTGTCTTTCATTGGGCACACGATTGGATCTGATGTAGATTTTGTCGACATTTTGCTTCGACAAATTTTTTTTCCCGAATTTTTTTCTTGTTGCTTGTCTGATGATTTTCTTGATGTGTAATGTCGTCAGATATCTTCTCACGCAGTCTTGTATCAAATTTTTTCGCAATTATGACACCTTTAGGATCAAACTATTTCGTAACCGCTTTCGCAAATAAATCCCTTGAGAAAGCAATGTTTGTAAACCTGCCTATCAATGATGGCGGAAGAATGGAATGTTGTAAAGCATGATCTTTAGCCTCCTTATCATGAACAATCCGTTGATTGTTCTTTTTTGTCAGCCCAGTAATTTGATTGGCTGACTAAAGAAGCCACACCACCACGATTTCGGCCAATCAAGTTGCGCAAAAATCCATAACAAACGGAAATTTAGGCCACCTCATCCCTAGGGCCTTTTGTCATATTGGGACGTATGACCATGGGTAGTTAGACACTGCATGTGTTCTTCTATTGGGGAGCGCTGCAACTAATATGCCTCTGCGGAGGAATAATTTGTTTGGTTCTGCGGAGCTACCTCCTTAACTGTGATGAAAGCCTCCTTAACAACAGAACTTTCAAAATGGCCGCTGACACAAAGGATAGGAAACAGAAAAAGACATTATTTATACAGACGGAAATCACTCTGATCATGAAGGCAAGAACACATGCAGTGTCTAACTACCCATGGTATGACAAAAGGCCCTGGGGACTAGGTTGGCCCATTTGGTATTTTTAAGAACCTTCAGGCTAAAACTTTGGAGGAACAACTTTGTAAAAACTGCATTGATATTGGAAGAATAAGAAGAAGAATAAGCTCCATATTGTTTTATTGATTCTTGATTGATCAAGTTTGCCACAGAATGTTTTGAAAATCCTGTTGTGAAGGATGATAACGGATAAAATGGGCCTAGACATGCGTTTGTTGTGCTTTCTACGCAATAGGATTGGCCGGTTTTCTGGAGGGGTGTCTACCTGGTCAGCCAAACAAAATTTGATGGACAACCATGGGTAGTTAGACACTGCATGTGTTCTTGCCTTCATGATCAGAGTGATTTCCGTCTGTATAAATAATGTCTTTTTCTGTTTCCTATCCTTTGTGTCAGCGGCCATTTTGAAAGTTCTGTTGTTAAGGAGGCTTTCATCACAGTTAAGGAGGTATAAATTATTCCTCCGCAGAGGCATATTAGTTGCGGCGCTCCCCAATAGAAGAACACATGCAGTGTCTAACTACCCATGGGACAACTGAAGAGTTTATGATTATGAAAAGACTGTCTGACGTTATTTACCTCCTCCGCATCATCGACGATTTGGAACCAGAGGCCGGCTCATGTTGATGATGATGATGAAAAGCCGCCTGCAAAAACGGTTAACAAAAGATCTAAAATGTCATCCCCAGTAATTTGCTTCCTGGATAATTTTGAGGGAATTTCAAATTAGAATTTTTCAACTTTTGTAGAATCATTTCCTTTACTTTCATCGATATAATCTTAATTCAGAGATTTATTCATGAAATTTAGACTGAAAATAAAACGTTATACAACTTGTCTACCCTGCATTGCATGCTCAGCTTTCGCTCAACTTTCCATTGTTATTGATCAAAATTATTGTAGTAATGTTGAAAAGAAACATCAAAATATTAATAATAGTATCCATTTAAGTATATTTTAGTACTTTTCTCTTTTTACCAAAGAACCAGAAAGACACTTCATTTATTATGTCAAGGGGCTACAGGCTACAAGGTTGTGGACTAGGGTGGGCAAGGGTATCAACTTCATCTTTCTCAAGGGGAGGTGGCATTGATTTATAAGCAAAAATTGGCGTAAGATTTTTTGACAACACCTTGCATCATTCCTCTCTTATTTGGTTGGCAAACCCCTGCATTGTGTTCCGAATGCATTTGTTTGTTTGTTTGTCACCTTATTTTAATTCGATTGATTTTCTAGCTATATATATATACCAGGGGTGGCGCCAGGCCCTGATATATACATATATACATACAACTAATCTAAATCGAATCTGCTAATAATAAATAAATAAATAACTAAGTAAATTAATGCATCAATACATACGCTAAATATTTTAAACTACATGGACATCAATGGACGAAATCTACATGATATCATTATATTTACAAGCGTTGCATTTACAGGTTGGGTCATCCCCTTGTTTTTTTNATAAATGGACGAAATCTACATGATATCATTATATTTACAAGCGTTGCATTTACAGGTAGGGCCATCCCATTGCTTTATCATACTTTTGAAACTGTTTAGATTTTCAGCTGATTTTAGTTCATTTGGTAAACAATTCCAGATCTGAGGTCACATGGCTTTAAGGCTCTTAGAGCCAAAAGTTACCTGATTTGGCCGAAAATGATTTAAATTGTTCGGATTCTGAGATGGATGCTTTGAAGTCCTCAAGCTAAAAATGCTATGCATAAAAGATGGATTCAGGTTTTTTATCAGGCATTATCAAACACCAGTCCAACACCATGCTCCTGAGGGCTTTTTATTCCAAAAAATCCCACACACTTTTTGGCAAAACTCCTCTTCAAGAAAAATCCTCAAAAGTCCTTTCGTCCTTTCGTCCCAAAAAATTTCGTATATACTCTTATTCGCGAGAGTAAAATGCCCCTCCCGTTCCCCTGCTGCTAGATCATGACAAATAGCATCATTAACAAATTAATGCCATTCGTGAAAATTCAGGATGGAGAGGTGACTCACAGCATCGGGTACAATAATTCACTCATTCCTCTATCAAAATCAAAGCTATTAATTGGTAAAAGACGCCAAAAGATTGATGTACAATTCAGAATCAAATCAGAAGTGTTTCGACAAGGCTTTGAGTGCTTGACTAGATAAGAAGTTATTGGGAATGATTTGTACTTGGCCGGCCTAACCGCACCATTCAAATTTCATTCTACTACAATATTGGCCTCCTCAGTTGGTGTTAGTATTACGTCGTGTACGTCTGGAGGTATGAAATTAACATATATATTCCTTGCTTGTTAAAGTCTTCTTTTCAGGCAAACTGGTATTATGTGAAGGATATATATTGTCAATGACGAGGGAGAGTTGGAAGCAGCTTAGAGCGTAAATCCACGGCTAAGTTACTCGGTCTAATGCTCAGCTCAGTTCGAGCCAGGGCTAGGCCGTGACCAAAGCTGATTATTTATTTAGCTTTCCGCTCAGAACGTCGTCGAATTGTGGCTAAAATCTCGGTTCTTCTCTTCCATAACGACGTGTTTGAAATATTTTTGAAATATCAATGTATCATCAGCCAAAGTTTTTCATGTTTTTAGTGAAGTTTATGTCGATACAAAATTACAAAGGCTTTTATCTGTTTTGATTTGGTTGAATCACTCTGTTCACTTGAAAAGGGCCTATTCGTTGGCCTAATCCCCTCTTCCTGATATTTGTTGTCTTCTTCTTTGTGACGAAAGAATATATGGAAAACTTGAATGTTTATTTGAGACAGCCAAATCTAGACATAATAGATGAATATCAAAAGTAATGATTTGATGTTTTTTAATAGCAGGTAGAAAGTAAACACATCAATTGTGCATGCTAACATTTGTTCAGCTATGGTATGGCCTTGTGGTAATTGTTATCAGGTGGGGACCCTGATAAAGCCACATTCACACCTAGCAGCTGGTTTAACTTAAGGTTAAACTTTATATTAGGTAAAAGCATTAACCAAACATGAAAAGGATAAAAATTGTTGGCTGAAGTCAAGGATTCAGAATTCATCCAATATCATGCTTTGTTTTCATTGTTCATCTACTATGTACCAGGCCCCTAGGAAGTGGGGGGCAGAAGGCTTGAGCCCCCAATAATTTAGAAAAAAGTCACAATGGTACCACATCACAAGTATAAATTAGATGCATTGTTCTCTATTGTTTTAAGAACAAAGCCCTCCAATCAGCAGCTGCTTCCTACGGCCCTGCTATGTGTTGCCACCATGGATACACCGGTTCCCATTAGATCACCAAAGTTAAGCATGGCTTTGCCAGGTCATTACTGGGATGGGTGACCTCCTGGAAACACCTGGTAGTGTAGGTACAGCACCTCACCAAAGTGTAAAATTGGTACCTCTGTGATGAAGGCAATAAAACATCAGAAGCGCCAACTCTAAGGATGCGCGCTGTGTAAAAAATAGTCCCCAAAGAAGAAAAAAAATGCCTGAGCTGAGGTGGTAATGGAATTGTAAAGCACCTTTGAATATTGAATTATATATAGTAAAGGCGCTATATAAAAACAATAATGTTACTTTACTTTTTTACTTGATGTACAAGTCAAATCCATACCTGGATATCATTTCCCAGGCATACCCCAGGGGTTTGATCACCTATACGATGCCAGAAGTGAGGAATTTGATCCCAAATTTAAAATCATATCAGAGGAGTTTAAACCTTATTTTGAAATTCGAATTATGTATCTGTGGCCAAATCTATTTTTAAGGTTCCAAGACTGGGGCATTTGATGGGAGTTGCTAGCCAAAAAGGCAAGGAATTTGACCACTAAGAATTAAAAAATTAAATCCTGGTGGTTGCCCAGGAGGGGAGTAATATCCATGTATCAATTTGACACGTGCTCTATTCTTAGAATGGTCATCTTCAACTTTGTTGATGCTGATATCAGTTCACATCAACTAGGGACATTTAAACTCAAATCTTGGACCTTCTGAATCATCAAAATCACCATGCGGTTCTGCTCAGTACCTGGATGCACCAAAGAAGTTCCCACGTTTGAATATTTGAAAAGTATTTGGAAATTTTCATGAAAAATTATGAGCTTTTTATGACTGAACCATGGATATACAATTATATACCATGAAGATGGCAATAAACTTTTACAAAAGACATGATAAATAGATTGTTGGAAAATGAACAATAGATGTTTCTTATACTTAAGTAGCATTTTGCTACAGACCTAAGTACTCCCAACAATTTTGTAGACCAAAATTGTTTTTGACTATAGAATTGCCATTTTATTGCGAATTACTACAAACATAAATGCTATACAAACTAGGTATCATTTGAAACAGCTTAGCGAGTGGAACTTGAATCTTGTAAGGTTATGAAATGTCAGTGACTTAAGGGGGATTTACTTGTGCATGTCTATCCACTTGTGCTGGAGAGGGCCCCTTGTAAATCAGCTTGTGCTGAGGGTTACATTCTTATGAATAAACAAAATATGAAAATATAACTTTGAAACTTTTGTCAAATTTTCATCATCCTTAAAATGATCAGTTGCATCATTTAGCCTCATAGAAAGTGGAATAAATCATTCCGATATTTTGCCCAAGTAAGCACATTTGTGAAGGTGCGGTTGCGGTTTTTAGCGCCAAGCGCTAGGATTGCAGAAGTAGCTAAGCGCTAATTAAGTCCATGACCCCTTGTCATGACGCTCAAGAGGTGCTGGTGGGGTTTGTACCCCCATCCACCTGACATTCTGGCTGCAAAGTCAGTGGATTACAACACAGCACCATTTGTCATGTTTTCTTCTTGCCAAGGACATGATCCTGCTCATCGCCATTGTTTTAAGGATGAAAAGCATTTTTTACTGGCATAGCCACTGATCTGATCAGATTTATGTACATGTGACTTAAATAGGCATGACATTAAATTTGAAATGGATTGATATCCTTTATTTTTGTTCTACCACTGCTCACAAGTACCTTTTCCAAAGGCAAGGGTCAGAAGCATGGCATCCACCTTATATTTGGGCCAGGGCCGTAGGAATCATCTTCAACTTGGAGGGGCACGAAACTTCAAGGGCACTTTTTCATTAAGCTAAAGGGTCACTTCCTGAAACAAAAAGGGAACTTTTCGTTTACTGCAAAATCTTGTGGGCTACATCTCTGATTTGGGTTGTACTAAAAATTGAGATATTTCAGAGTGTAAGAATTCTGATGCTAATGTGCTGCTTTAAAATACGACAACTGAAATCGAAGCCTAACTTTAATCGAAGCCTCATCATAGTAAGTGAGTCATGAGATGAGATGGAGCATTTCAATCATTTCTTGAATAGAAGTGTCAGAAATGACTTATGCAGGTATAAACTTATTTTTATGCAAAGGGAGCGTCTAGACAGAGGAATGTAATCTCCTTTGCCTAATACTCTTAGTGAAAATGTTGACAAAATAGGACTTTATAAATGCTTGCAACCACTACCCCTATATCTTTGTTTCTTTCGTTGCATTTGTTTGTTGGCACAAATAGATAGCTGGACAGCAAGAGGTACTGTACATAAGTTGGTTGCGAAAGGGTTTGCTCTTCAATTTTGTGTCATGGGAAATGAATTCCATTTGGTTCAGTTGAAAAGTCCTAATCAAATAGAGCACTCAATTGATTGCTGCGGGTTAGGACTCTATGTGAGTGCAAAATGTTTCGGTCCGTTTTAAGTTTTAATGTTTTTTGTGTGAAAATGCTCGAAAATTGGCCAAAGGCCAGAGACGTAGGAACCGGGGGGGCACTGGGGGCACGTGCCCCCCCAAGATTTTGAAATAAACAAAGAAGTGCCCTTTTTGCTTCAGGAAATGCCCCTTTAGCTAATTGAAAAAAGTGCCAGGCCTTCTTGGGAAAGGCGTGCGATCGCACTCGCACGCGTTGGTACACGCCTCCCCACTCCTGGAAGTGTGTTTAATCGCACGCCTGCTTTATAATCATTTGTTTTGTTTTTACCAAAGAGCAGGAAACTAATAAGGTGACAGAATAGCTATGATTTCAGTCACTTATTTTGTTTGAATTAAAGGCTATAAAGTTCTACATGACCCTTGAATTGAAGGCTAATTTAATTTACAAATCATGTCGCGCCAGCACATCATTTCAAAGAGCTGTTATGACGATCCTTGCGGGCAATAAAACGCGGACCAAATGACCGTAGCATCAGGGCTAGTTGTTCTCTTTTCTAAGCAATGTCTTAAAGAAACTTCAGCATTAAAAAAAGCTGAATATTATCTAGCCTACAAGTAGACCCATTATTCTACTCGTAGGCTAAATATTATCGTGAACTTGACTAGCAGTCCAGCAAATTTCATTCTTACGTCGTAGAAAGGCTGCAGAAAAACTCTTTACTAGGAAAATTTGCCCAGACTCTTGCAGTCCAATGCTCGTAGAAACTAAGTCATGTTTTTAACACAGACCAGTATTAGCACGCACAGGTTTCTAATATTCTATTTTCGAATGGTTAATTAAATTGAATTTATACAAAATTTCGAACAAGACTTTTTTGTCGAATTTCTTCGGATCTGCTTGCTCTTTTGAAATGGCATCTTTACCAAAGAAGAGTAAAGGAGTTACAAAGGAACTCTCCACATTCCTGAAATGGGGCAAGGATGTTTGCCGTTGCCATCTTTTCAGCTCAGGCTTTTCAGGCTTTAGCAAGATAAGATTATAAGAAACAAAGAATATGGACCAAAACACCAAAACAAAACTGTTCGAAGCCCTTTGTTTAGTTAGACATTACTGAACTGTCCAAAGCAATATAAGACAGGAAACAAGTGAAAATAAAGATATGCTAAAGATTTCCTTGAATAAAACAGATCGTTGCTTAAATAGTTTTATCGTAGTACAGGAGATTTTTGAAATTTCTAATGAGAATAACTGTCGCAAAAATATCAAAGTTTTTTAATGCTAATTGCATGTATGATATTGGGAGATGCATTCTAAGCCAAAGTAAAGGGCGTGGTCCCAAAAAATTTTCCCGGGGCAAGCCCCCGGACCCCCATTTTTGCTCGCTTCGCTCGCATCTTGCCCCCCCAAAAACATGACCCTGGCTACGCCACTGTACATTCAGTATTTCTCCAGACTTGTTACAGACTTGACTTGTTCCAGGCTTGTTCCTCGCTTTAGTTAATACCCCAAATATTTGTTGTTAAATTTGTGTTTGAGAACTGAAGAAATGACTTGAGAATTGAAGCTTTTTTATGGCTCCTATACTGTGTAACTGAACTTTTGTAGAAATAAGACCAAACACCAATAGCACTCCATCACACCCCTACCATAGTCTAGGGGTGCAAAGTGCCACACTTGTGCCAATTTATTCCCAAGAAGGCCTG
>REGM01000003.1:2084106-2169678 GCA_004194415.1 Aurelia aurita
TAGACTTGCCCCAAGTCTATTTCATGAAGTCCTTCCGACCGATCCCTTTTCCATAGTTCCCGGATCCGCCATTCCGTTACAGAACAAAGGGGAAAGAGAGAGAGAAATAGACTTGTTGAATCCGTTCCCTTATGAATTATTAATGAGATAGGGCTCATGCGAGTGATTGTGCTCGAAATGCGGGGGTATGTCTTCTATACAATAATCCAGGATATTTACGACTACGGAAAGACACTAAACACAGATCGTTATCTAAACTATTGAATTTGGAAATAAAGAGAGGCATCAGGTAACCCCCTTACAATTTTCTGCCTCAGATACCAAGAGATAAGCCTTTTGTGCAATTATGACGCTGATTGGCCACTTCAAGACATCTGAGAATGCCGACGGCGGACAGGATCCTGTCCGCTGCCAATTATAACACAAAAGATCTATCTCATTAATAATTCATAAGGGAACGGATTCAACAAGTCTATTTCTCTCTCTCTTTCTAACGGAATGGCGGATCCGGGAACTATGGAAAAGGGATCGGTCGGAAGGACTTCATGAAATAGACTTGGGGCAAGTCTAGTCTATGTTAGGTCTACATGCTTAGGGGATAGGTGCAAACAGTGAAGCATTTTGAACAAAATTCGGAAGTCGTCGCTACCCAAATAGGATGTGCAGATAACCTTTAGGAAGTGGGCTTGAGTGCTGTCTAGTCTTGTTTGCAGTTAATAGAATCTTCAAATCGGATCTAAATACTTTTGTTTACGCCACCCGAAATTGAATAAAGTCATTGTAATATGACATCACAACTCTGTGGCCAATAGGATTTCGTAAAAATCCCATCGCTCGCAAAATCCTCATTGCCGGAAACTATCCTCTTCTTAGTAAGAGGAAACTCTCTATTACATCCCCAGAGCCCTTACTGTCGAGTGCTCTAATATACGTTATGAGATGCCACTGTCAAGAGCTCCTGATGTTCTGTATTAGATCGTGTACATTTTGGTCTTGGAATTTTCAGTTTTTAGTAGAAATTTTGGTCTTGAGTTAGCCCTGTTTCTTATTTTTTCAGGGATATTTCTGTTTTAGTGCAAAAATTGTCATGGTTGGTTTGTTATTTTTCAGAGCATAAATTAGGACGGAATTATTTTCGGAGCAGATAGTCAAGCTGCAGGTATGTTTCTCGACGAAACATGACTTGGAAAGGAAATATTTCTCAAAACTAATATTTGTGTTGGATTTGGCGTAAAAATATTAGTGGATGATATCAATGGAATAATTTTGTCAGTGTCCAGAAAAAGTCACGGCTCCACAGCTGTGAGCCGGAGGGAGATTTTGCTTGTTAATGTCGTATTTGAGGAAGGTGGAGTAATTTTTACATGAAAACAAGGAACATTTTGGGTTCTTTTGGCAACAGCAAAAAATCTGGTTATCTTGACTTGATAAAACGAGGAAGGTTTAACTAACGAAATTGGCATCCCGAGGAAGATTGGACCATTTTCTGGACAATGACATTTGGATTCTTTCAACTGTTAAAACTATGTTCGTGATTTTTAATCGCAATGCTGAAAAGTCATCAACATTTGGCCATCGTGGAATTAGTTTCTTATGAAATAGAAGACATGTTTATTCTGTGCTCAATAAGAATTTGATTTCATTTGATCTCATTTGATTTAATTTCAAATGGTTCCTAAAATTAGCAGGCTTGGGTATAAAATCCCTGTTTCATCTTTTGACGAGTGTCAAAAAGCTGTTCTCAAAGGCTAATTTCAAGTTTTGCAGTATCGAAGGACTCTTTAGATTAAGGAGTGGCCGACAGAACTGCGTTTCCTCCCTTAAATTCGAATTTCACTGAATGATGATTTTGTCCATATGCTGATATGCAAATGGATTTGATATTAAAGTATTTGTTTTACACATAGTTTTAACAGCTTATTTATTCTCATTGAGATGGTGTTTTAGGAAGCCATCAGAACCACCCTGAATCCAATTCATCGAAGTGGGATTGAAAATCGTAGTTAAACGTATTTAAAAAGAGATTAATCTGTAGTATTCAATAAAACTACATTCAATTACAGGCTTCTCCGTATCTTGTGTTAGTATTCAGTATGGTATTCAAGCAGCAACAGGTCGAAATGAAATGCTTTCGTCTCCTCATTTAATATTCAAATAAGCGCATGCTACTTGCTGTATTGTGGTTATTGATTGCAACCTGAATTCCCAATTCATTCATATTTCTCAATAGACTCTCATCATTTAGTTTCGTGATTTTCATTAAACCAAATTGGCTGGCCTAGCACATTGTTTAGACGTGGAAGTTAGGCCTACAAAGGGCCTATCTACCTTGTCTAAAGAAGGGCCTATCTTCACTACAATACGAGCGTTACAAGACCAGTAAACAGGAAGGCAGTTATCTGTGTGACATTTCGTTATCCGAGTTGTATTGGAAAGGTGAGGTTATGAAGAATTAACTAAACTAATGTTTTTAATGATGTGGTGTTGATATGATAGAAATGTTGGAAATATCTACGATAAAGAAAACCGACAAACTTGAGTTTAGAATGGTTGTGAACTCGCGGATGTACGACGTGGAGAGATATCTTTGCTGTGGTAAATGGCCTCTAAGGTTGAGATAGAAATTTAAATGCTTTCTGTTAGCAATGTTGTCTTTTCAGTTAACTAGTGAGACTTCTTCGTGCAAGTCCAGCGTCCTGCACTCGTGTCTGCAACTGTCAGAATGAAACATCAAAATGCTTCATAAGTACATAATGATATATTTATGTGATTCTTTCCTTTGCTAAGTGGTAAGGGTTTTTGATCAAATTGTCACAGACAAAGCCTTTGGCAGCACAATCATAACACTGTTAACTTCTTATTTAGTACTTCATGCGCTTCATCATACCAAAAGATCATTGTGTTCATGCAGCAGGCATTTTTAGTACAGAGCATGCGCTGTTTCTACACAGAGTGCCTTTCCATTGGCCGTGTGTTGTGTTGAAACTTGCACGTAGACGTCTCGCCAGTTAACTGTCTCTTCAGTTAACTAGTGAGACTTCTTCGTGCAAGTCCAGCGTCCTGCACGCGTGTCTGCAACTGTCAGAATGAAACATCAAAATACTTCATAAGTACATAATGATATATTTATGTGATTCTTTCCTTTGCTAAGTGTTAAGGGTTTTTGATCAAATTGTCACAGACAAAGCCTTTGGCAGCACAATCATAACACTGTTAACTTCTTATTTAGTACTTCATGCGCTTCATCATACCAAAAGATCATTGTGTTCATGTAGCAGCCATTTTTAGTACAGAGCATGCGCTGTTTCTACATAGAGTGCCTTTCGATTGGCCGTGTGTTGTGTTGAAACTTGCACGTAGAGGTCTCACCAGTTAACTGTCTCTTCAGTTAACTAGTGAGACTTCTTCGTGCAAGTTCAGCGTCCTGCACGCGTGTCTGCAACTGTCAGAATGAAACATCAAAATACTTCATAAGTACATAATGATATATTTATGTGATTCTTTCCTTTGCTAAGTGGTAAGGGTCAAATTGTCACAGACAAAGCCTTTGGCAGCACAATCATAACACTGTTAACTTCTTATTTAGTACTTCATGCGCTTCATCATACCAAAAGATCATTGTGTTCATGTAGCAGCCATTTTTAGTACAGAGCATGCGCTGTTTCTACATAGAGTGCCTTTCGATTGGCCGTGTGTTGTGTTGAAACTTGCACGTAGAGGTCTCACCAGTTAACTGTCTCTTCAGTTAACTAGTGAGACTTCTTCGTGCAAGTTCAGCGTCCTGCACGCGTGTCTGCAACTGTCAGAATGAAACATCAAAATACTTCATAAGTACATAATGATATATTTATGTGATTCTTTCCTTTGCTAAGTGGTAAGGGTCAAATTGTCACAGACAAAGCCTTTGGCAGCACAATCATAACACTGTTAACTTCTTATTTAGTACTTCATGCGCTTCATCATACCAAAAGATCATTGTGTTCATGTAGCAGGCATTTTTAGTACAGAGCATGCGCTGTTTCTACATAGAGTGCCTTTCGATTAGCTGGCAGTGTCTTCGCTATCTTACACTAAATGGGCCACGACGAGAGACTTGAGGCCAATCCCTAAATGCTCTATGTTTTTGTAGCTATCTTGATGTGTCTATGGAGGCTTCGCAGTATTTGATTCTAGCACTCTCTTTCTGTGTATTTTTGTATTCAGTTCTTCAAAGAGTGCACCATTAAAAATTCCCTGAGCAGCACTTACTTGACAACTTACTTAGCAATTCTTGCTACTTTTTCCGAGTGCTAAAAAGTCACTTTCCGGAACACCCACTAATACCGGGAGACCCCCGCTTCCTAATCTAAAAGTGGTATTACTTGGAAATACCAAACTGATATTGGAATAATTTCTCTTTGTATGAAGGAAGAAGCACTTGAAAGTCCGGATTTTGTGGATATTTTACCAGATAGAGGCCTATATGAGAAGGTCATGTTTATTCTTATCCTAAATGTACGAAATTCACACCACACAAGAAACATGTTGGTCTTAGCCCTGGTGACCATTCCAATCCGTAACAATATAAAGCTGAATTCACACAGGAAGGATTGTTCTTGCCGCTGTCCAAAAGAGGTGCGCATTTTATAATGCATCATTTGCCGCTAACTTGTTTTGCCAATTCGGAAGGGCGGATGAATAAAAATTTCCGCATCAAATACATCACATTTGACAGAAACAGACACGAATTCTCGAATAGACGCGACTTAACTGTAAAAAGCCTTCCAGTGTGAACAGTGCCTTGGCGTTTCTGTCGCCTAACAACACACTGCTCTGTGTCATATCGCCTCCAGTGTTTCAGCTTCAAGTTTTGATTGGTTTCTGACCAACGTGGGAATGACCTCAGATCCAACTTGTGCTGTATTGTCATCCGGGTATTGAGCATTGTCTAGATGCGAAGGTTTAGTATATTTTTTGCCGGATTTACGACGGCTTAGCGCTTAAACTGTTATTATTTTCCACCATTTTTTAAGATTGAAAGACTGTTTGGGGTACAAGTTAAATAATTGATTATGGGAATCAACGTTTTTGCTTTCAAAAGGGGAAAAGTTTCTTGAGATTCTAGCCTTGTGGTGCCTTTGTGCTGCGTTCATGTCACAACTTTCTAGAATAATATAGTTTGAATAAAACAGTACATTTTCAACCTTAGCCTGAACAAAGTATCGTAGGATCTAGAATCTAGGATCTAGGAATACATGAATTTTGCAATGAGGAAGGCTTGAACTTCTCAAAGACTTAAAGATTGCATGCTTGATACTTCAGAACTTTTAATGTTGATTAATTTTTACCAGTTTTCAAGAGATTCCAACAAGAGGCATTTCACTCCATAAAAATGCCGCTCGCTTTGACAATAATGTCTTCGAGAAAAACACCCAAAACCCCGTAAAAATGCCAATGTTTGGAAAAGTGCTCAAATGCTGGTTTCAGTGTATTTTCGACTGTAAATGATTTAGCAAGAGATATGTTCCAATTATAAGTTGTTTTGTCAATAGTCGACCAAATGGATAATCTATTGTTAAAGTATTGGCTACCTGGTAAAGTATTTTAGACCGGCTTTTGCGGCCGAGCTAAACTATATAAGCCCTGTTTTCCTGCGTGCCGGAAAACATTGATCTTCTTACACATTCACTGTATCTTTTTCGGCTGTATAGGGATATCCTTTTAATTGATCCTTTTAACCGATTTTTAATCCCTGTACGAAGATAGATGAATGCTACACAAATAGCAATGGCTGTTGTTTCACTTCTCCGCCAACGCTAGCGGACTCTTTGGACTTGGTACATGACAGCTCAACAATTTGTGTTGGCTTTGGTTTTAAATTTGAGTCGAACATCATTAAAAGGGAGTTTGATTTTTCATGGGATTTGTCATCATTCCTATTCGTTTTGTCCCTTCAAGTTCCAACTAAATCCTGCATGTCTCTTATTAATTGAGGGAATGTCAACTGAGAACTGGCTGAATTTTTGATGGGTTTGTACAAAATCCAAATAATATTTGAGTCCTAAGTGATGCTATCTGGAAAACTATGACAGATGGTTGTTCTTAGAAACAGAAATGACCACAGCCTCCGCAGCATCCATCCAATTTATTTAAATCAAGTTTGGTTCAGAGTGTCATAATCATGCCCATTCTCATTTTAGGTTTTATTGTTCTCATACTTTGTTCTTCTGTTTTAGGAATCAACAACAGAATGGCTGCCAGTCGATGCTTAAAATTTATATGGAGTATTTCAACTTTGTCGGCAATTTTGCCGTTGATTGCATGTCAAGGTAATGTATTTACTCGTTGTCATTATATATTTTTCGTATATTTCAAATATCGAACAAAATTAAATCGTGTGGTTTTTCATCAATTCTCATATGAAGTGGTGTACTCAAGTATCATAAGGTTTGGATTAGCTTTTTTCGCACAAGTTTTTTATTTGATTAATCTCAATACAGTTAAATCTTCAATTAACAAACCCCCAATATCGAAGTTCCCGGAAAAATGAATTGCATGTCTGTTCCGTAGAAAATTCTTTCGTTTTACAAACTCTCGATATAACAATTTTTTCAGGTTCCCTTCAGAGCTCAGTATGCCTAGCCTGCGCGCAGACCCAGACGCAGGCTAAGTATGCCGAGATTCCACAGTTTTCGTTTTTCTGTTTAATAAAATCAAAATAAGTAGGAAGTGGCTGAAATGGGACGCAACAATAGCCTGAATGGCGGTTTTCCCATCATGGAACATCCAATTTGATGTGCGTGTAGCTCAATTGAGACATGACAAAAGTGTATTTCAGCAGCTGCTTCCTTTTAGTGACTTCATATAGTTCGATACTCTTGACAGGGTAAAAAATGCTATGTTCGCCTCAGGATGTTTTATTCATTACAGTTCATATAATCGGACCTTTCCTTATACTGGTGATAGTAATCAAAGTTTTGCTCCATTGAATTGAATTGTTATTTATTGTTATAGTCGTTCCGCAAAAACTTAGTTGAAGTGGAATGAGTATTGTGGGGTATGGTTAGGGGGGAATGGAGCGAAAACAAGGACTCATTTAATAAGTCTGACCTTTCCTTTCATTACAGGTTCCAAACCAATCGTAATAGCTGGACCATATGACAGTGAATTTGTACGTGGTAAACAAGCCAAGCTGCCCTGTCAAGTTATAGGATCCCCTGCGCCCATCGTTACATGGTATAGGAATAACCAGCCTGTTACATTGGGATCAAAACTGATTCTGCAGGATGACAACAGCCTTTCATTTAAACGAATTCATAGGAAAAATGTTGAAGGTGTTTACCAATGCGTGGCAAGAAATGCATATGGTGAAGCAAGAAGTGCCAATGCAACTATTACTGTTATATGTATGTATTATGCTGTTTATGCTGTTTTTTATTTCATATTTACATATGTACCTGGTGTATACATAAAATTTGTATCGTTCATCAGAACATTATGATTCGGACATCAATCAAAGGTTCTTGAAAAGTGGAGTTTTGAAAGGAATCTTGAGAGGAATTTGATTTTTTTAAGCTCAGTAAAAGGGGACGTTGTCCCCTGGGGTTAATTTGTTACGGTTCTATACGGGCGGTAACCTACACTTGGGGGCTTTCGGGTAATATAGAACTGAACCGTTTATGTTTTGAGACAGTAAAATTGCGAGAAGTTTTCCAATGGAGTAAGCTTACTTTATTGATTACAAAACTCAAGTGTCTTTCCAAATTCAACTCTACTTTTCATGATCTTTCGATTGGTGTCTGTTTGATAACGCTTTTTTGGTAAGTGATAAAGGCTCTATTTTGCTAAATTTTATATGCCCATCTACTTTTTGTGATTTTGTAAGTTTATAACATTGTCGTGTTTACCTTTAGATCTAAGTAAAAGATTCAAGCAACAGCCACGAAGCACCGATACAAGCCTGCTGAATTTCGTTCAATTACAATGCAACCCCCCTGGTGGAAACCCTCCTCCGATTGTCAGATGGAGAAAGAATGGCATCGACATTAAAACTGACGGGAGGGTGCAGACGGAGAATGTCTTCGGATCATATCATTATTTGAGAATTAGTAAAGCGTTACAACAGGATACTGGAAACTACACTTGTGTAGCTAAAAATAAAGTCGGTGAAAGAGTCAGTCAGGCAGCATTCCTTCGTATCCTAGGTAAGTTTTTTGTATGTTGTCAAGAAAATCTATAACCAGGGCTAAAAAAAACGAAGTAGCGTGGTAGCGACGCTACCAGGAAGGTAGCTGAAATGGTTAAATTTCCTAGGAAGAAGAACGGATATATGTAAAAAAAGGGAAGGGACAAGAAAAGAAAAGAAGAGAGGGGAAAGGAAAGGAAAGGAAAGGAAAGGAAGGGAAAAGAAGGAGCTGCACTTGTGTTGTTGTGAAAAAACTCGAAGGAAAGATTAGGTGGTGCTTGGGTTGCTACCAGGAAAGAAACCTTGTCTTTGAGCCCTGTCTATAACCGTGGTGGGCACTAGGGGGCGAAGGAGTGCAGATGTTGGGTAGAGCAAAGACCTTTTGTTTGAAAACAATTGAGATAAACAGTGCTTTTTAACTCAACGATAACTTCACCCCCCCCCCCCTATATTTGGCACAGTGTTTGTCACTGATCTATAGATATCATACTGATGCGCAAAAAATTTAGACAGTTTTACGTAGCATTCGCCGATGAACTCAAGTGCCCTAATTTGAATTAGCAGAAATGTTCGTTTTTTTATTGTCTATATGCCACTTGCTAGTAGAGATCGCGCTTGAACTGTGAACGAACCGACCAGTTGACACCTTTGCTTATTAGGCTTGCTTTTCCAAAGTTTGTCTTCCTTTTTTTCGAGAAATTTCTCGTTTGGAAATTTGTTAAGTATGCTCCTTCAATTGTTGTAAAATAAGCTCATTGCTAGCATCAGAGCAGACCACTCTCTACCGGCACCTCATTCCAAGGACTTTGTGCTTTTTTCCCCGAGGAGAGAAGCATACAAAGTTATAGGATGAATCTTTGTACTTCTGTAGGTAGCAGCTATAGAATTCGAACCAATAACCTTCGGGACGACTGCACTGTAGCGGACCAGCTTTTTGTCATATCTCTCGGGGACGTATTTGACCAAATACCCTACTAGCCCTAACTAAACCCTACCTTACCCTAACTAACCCTAACTACCCTAACTTACCCTAACTAACCCAACTAACCCTAACTTACCCTAAAAGCCCCTTTTCCAAAACCTAACCCTGACCCTAACCCTTACCCCATGACACATTACTTGCCGATATTGAAAGCTGGTGCGCTAAAGTGCAGACTAGCCAACCTTCTGCACAGAGGGTGGGAGCGCTATCTTGTAGGCAACTGACCGCCTGTAATAATGGATAATAGCGTAAAAAGAAGTCAAGAAATGTTCTAAATTTGTTGTGATAATCCATACTTTTTATTTGCAGTCAAGCCAGCAATTACTGTAATTCAAGGCATAGTAAGAGCGTATGAACAGGAGAATGCCAAATTAGCATGTCAAGCCACAGGTGTTCCATCTCCCTCAATAAAATGGTATAAGGCAAACGATGAACTACCTCTCNTACTTGCCGATATTGAAAGCTGGTGCGCTAAAGTGCAGACTAGCCAACCTTCTGCACAGAGGGTGGGAGCGCTATCTTGTAGGCAACTGACCGCCTGTAATAATGGATAATAGCGTAAAAAGAAGTCAAGAAATGTTCTAAATTTGTTGTGATAATCCATACTTTTTATTTGCAGTCAAGCCAGCAATTACTGTAATTCAAGGCATAGTAAGAGCGTATGAACAGGAGAATGCCAAATTAGCATGTCAAGCCACAGGTGTTCCATCTCCCTCAATAAAATGGTATAAGGCAAACGATGAACTACCTCTCTCGACAAGGCTGCGATATTTGACACCGGGCACATCACGAAATGACCAGCAAGTTGTCCCAAGCAAGATCGAAATTCAAAACGTACAAGTTTCTGATGCTGGGATATACACCTGCAGAGCTTTGAACAGTCAAGGGTTTACTGAAGAAAATCTTACGCTCATTGTTAGAAGTAAGTATTTCGTTCGTGCGTTTTCTCTGCGCTCTCTGTCTTTTTTGGTCTCATCATGAACGTTATACCCTCTGATTTATCTTGACTAGCTATCACAGTTTTTAAGGCAGATATCAGTCATTTTGTAACTATCAACAGCAAGCGCAGATTTTGTAACAACAGCATCCTTTGCCTTTGATCGACATGCCAGTACAAAGTGATTAGCGATTGCAGATAAAGAGCTTTTTACGGCCGATTAGTCAAGCCTCGAGTATAAACAACACCGCTCGCAAAAGATGCCCTGTAAGTTAGGTAGCTAACTCATTCCTTGTGGATGCAAAAAAGGGTTGTTAAGAGAAGACACGAGTGTATATTGAAGGAAGGGTCACAAAGCTTCTGAATTTGGTCACAAAGGCACCAGGCAAATGCCAACTCAAGAAAAATTCAAGAACTTGAAATAAGGAAAGTTTTTCGCAAAAATTCACAAAAATAGCGTCTTTTTATCATTCTCTTCTTGAAAAAAGAAGGTTTATGATCATCTGTAGTATTAATGTGGCGAGATTAAAAAAGGAATTCTTATGATTTATTTGTAAAATTTAGTTTGAATTATTTCAAAAATTAAACCCTTATCCGGACTATATTTTATTGATTGTGGTACGAATTTCTCCACTTTTCTCTCTTTGTATTACAAATTTCTTTGTCTTTCCTCCAACAGTGCTTCCAAAGTTTTTAACAAGACCTGGAAATTTGAAAGTTGGCGTTGGTCAAACTGCAAAATTTGAGTGCATCGTACAAGCAGAACCTGGGTTTAAAATAATTTGGCAGCAAACCGTTGGTGCACACAGCGTATTGTTGATAAAGGATCAGTTATCAACTAGACGAATTATTGTTGGTTCTGATGGCTCATTGACCATTCGTAATGTACAGAAGTCTGACCAAGCTTCATATGTATGTACGGTTATCAGTGGCTTAAAACCAGCCTCTGCCACTGCAAGACTTACTGTTGTAGGTATGTAAAGGCCGTTTGTTTGCTCAGTCCGTTTATATGTTTGCTAGTTCTCTGTGTATACTTATCAAGTTTGTTTGTTCGTACGGTTTGTACCTAAGTGCATTCAAAGGTAGCTTAAGCTATTGGGAGTACTGAAATGCTACGTTTATCGAAGCATTGCAGTCCAAAATATTCTCTTTTTGAAAATCTCAGGAAAGCATTTTACTGTTGCAAAACGAAACATCTTCCTCGCAAAACATTTTGTAAAGAAAAGAATGTCTTTAGAGAGGAATAGATCATTTTTCCTCGCTTTTTCAAATCTTCTCTAAAAGTTGCGGCCGTCAGAAGCGTCCGAAATTTTTGTTGACCAAATATATTTCGTGCGAAACTATTTTCACTCAGGGTATAATTGATAATAGAAACAACTTTCAATCGTTATTCCCGTTGTTTGTTTGTCATAATTACCACGAGATTCAGCTATCAGTTTCAAATGTCTTTATCATTTGGCTATATGAGCACTCTGATGAAGGAACGTTTTAATGAAAATATTTCTTTTGGTTTGCAGAAAGTGTCAGCCCACTTCCAGACGTCACTATTTATCCCTTACGCCAAACCGTGACAGAGGGAAGAAATTTCAATGTAACTTGCATCGCAAAAGGAACTCCAACCCCAAAAGTGTATTGGCAGTCAGCATCGAGTAATTCAAGGATCACGGAAACAACTGAAGGTGTTATTTTGAAAAGCGATGGCTTCAAGCATACTCTTGTGTTGCAAGGTGTCAGGTCTTCAGATTCCGGTTCATATCGGTATGTTAAATTTGACCGGACTTAGGGACGGTTCATTATTTATGCTTTAGGTTGGCATCAATAAGAAATTATTTGTTGTGTATTTTTCTGGCTGCCCAGCCTTTATTACAGGTAGAATTACTTTAATCAACTCTTTCGCCAAGCTGGAAAATGGATTACCCAAACTACTCTCTTTTGAAAGGTTATTTTGCCATGCTCTTTAACGAATATTGTAAATATTCCTATAAGTCAAAATCTTGGGATTTTCACTTATCGTTCAAATTTCCAATAATATTGTGCGTTTTTTCCCGACATTTATGACCACTTAGGAGTTTAATATGAACATGGAAGTCTGGTAATCAATTTTTACAGGATGCTTCAAAACCATGCAGCACTTAAATTGAGCCAAATTTGCTCATTTTAAAGCAAATCAAAACATATAAGCTATACGTGAGAAAATAATGGAAATTTGAAGATTGGCCTTGTAATCAAATGTTGGTGTTTTTTTTCAAACGTGTGTGGACTTTTTGGGACGCCCGGTAGAATAGGAGGTTTTTGTGTTCTTCGTAAGAATCAAATCGCCATAAAAGTTCTGAATGAGTGCTGAATTATCTTGTTTTATTCCTTTAGATGTATTGCCACCAACTCTGCAAGAACTGTATCAAAAGTTGCATATCTAACAGTACTTCGTAAGTAGCCTTTCATCAATTTAACTTCATAATCATAGCCTTTACTCCACAAGCCCCTCAACTTCTCTCATTGAATTGAATTGATGCTGCTGTTGCTGTTGCTGTTGCTGCTTCAGTAAGGGCCTTGTTTCCCTACAATTTACTTTTCAGCTATTCTAAAAAAGAGTCTGGATCGAGCGATATTCTTATACATTTTTATAGGAAATGTTCGATTGAGTGGCGTTATAGCTTTTATCTCTCTTGTGCACATTCAAAAATTCCTTAGATTTCTACAAGATCTATAAAAAATATCGTTAGTTCATCTTCATCATCATCATAAATGCAAATGCACTACCTATTTACAAGGCATGGCAGCAAAAGGTTAAAAACATTACAATATGTACAAGTCAACTGAACTAATTAACGAAAGACAAAAACAGAATATAATGGGGATAAAACTAACTATAATGGAAATACTTTTTTGGTGTTGGAACATCCAGTTTATTTGTCCGCAGAGGAAGCTCGTTTGAAACTGTTTGCGTCAATAATGAATTTGGCTAGGGCATGTATGATATCTAGGTCAGCACTACTCATGACTTTAGAAAACTGTAAGCTTGCAGGTGGACAGTCGACATNAAAATATCGTTAGTTCATCTTCATCATCATCATAAATGCAAATGCACTACCTATTTACAAGGCATGGCAGCAAAAGGTTAAAAACATTACAATATGTACAAGTCAACTGACTAATTAACGAAAGACAAAAACAGAATATAATGGGGATAAAACTAACTATAATGGAAATACTTTTTTGGTGTTGGAACATCCAGTTTATTTGTCCGCAGAGGAAGCTCGTTTGAAACTGTTTGCGTCAATAATGAATTTGGCTAGGGCATGTATGATATCTAGGTCAGCACTACTCATGACTTTAGAAAACTGTAAGCTTGCAGGTGGACAGTCGACATTAGATAAAGCTAGAAGTGTTGTTCTTAATTTATCATAGGCAGACTCTTTTTAAAATAGCTATAATAATAATAATAATCAATTTATTTAAAGTTGGCTAGTACATAGCTACATATAATAAAATAACAGGATTAAAATACTATCATTTTAATTAAGGCCAACTACTTAAAATATACAGGTTGTAAACCAATTTGATGAAATGACTCGATAATACTTACAGTTCCAAGCGATAAAAATGTTAAGAATAAAAATGCAGGATTATAAAAATCTGAGGTTTTCAATGTAAAGTCGACATAGTTTGCATGTGCATTCTTCACCGCGCCAAGTTTTTATCTTTGATTTAAACTGTTGGATAGAATTAACATTCCTTAGAAGGTCTATTTTAAAACCGGGAAAAACCTCAAAAGGTAGATAGTTTTAGTTGCCTCAATCAGAAAGCAGGATTTGAATAACTGTACTCTGATTAGCTAGACAAACATTAAATTGTAAAATTTTGAATCCTGTCGTTTTTCGTTATTCTGTCTAATTTTAAATGGTCTTCGAGTGTTTTCAAAATGTGAGCATAGCGTTGAGTAGAGGAACCATATTTTTGTGATACAGTCAGTCAGTTATTTGTTTTAAGTGGGCTGTCAGGATTTTCTAGCTACTTAAAGCTAATTTAGACCCACTATGCATGCCGCATCTAGGCATAGGACCCCTAGTTTAACGTCCCTTCCGAAGGACGGCGAAGTGAGTTGGGAGATCAGTCCCAAGGTCAGGCCTCCGAGGTCACCCATCCGGAGTTTGACCTCACTCGACCGAGCTTAACTTTGGTCACCTGATGAAAACTGTATAAGCCGCTCGGCCAATCACCCCATAAGTGAACATAGCGTGGCACATAGCATTGAACATAGGTCTTCGAGTGTTTTCAAGACGTGAACATAGCGTTGAGTAGAGGAACCATATTTTTGTGATACACTTGTCGTGCGAATCATCAGATGAGATCCAGAAAGAAAGAAGCACTACTATTTGAGAAAAGACAATCAGAAAGCTTACTAAAATTTACATGCTGAGCATAGTTTTGCGTGTTCTTCTATTCAATTTGCAGTTCTTCGTAAAACCTTGATTAAAGGGAATCTAAGCATATGTAAATAAACCTTTGATAAAAATAGCCGTACGAAGACGATTGACCTTAACACACGCTGAACCATATTTGGGTAACTGATCTATGTCAACAGGAAATAGTGATATCTGATTGGCTACAATTTGACCGCAAGTGGTTTGAGCCACTTTGATATTAAAATTAACCCAAAAAGCAAACAACAAGATCAGTGCCTTCTCTAGAATCTCAAATTATTTAAATGAGAAAAAAATCTCTTTTACTGTACAACTCATTCATAATGTCTCAGTTTAATTACTGTCCGTTGATATGGATATTTTGCGGAAAGGTTGCCAATAATGATTTAAATCGCACCATAAGAGAGCACTTCGAATTCTCTTCAACGATTATACATCCTCTTTTGAAGAGTTGTTGCAGAGAGCAAATGGGTGCACTATCATAATAANTAAAGAATTTAATAATAATAATAATAATAATACTTGGATTCCCTTTAAAATGACGGTACTTGATACTTTGAAATGACGTTGATTTGTCGCCCCATTCCAAATTTTCTAACTAATAAACTCTGTTCTCTTCTTTTCTAGCTGTACTCAGATTAGCAGAACCCCCTGACTACGTTGATTTTACAAATGTAACAGAGTCATCTCTAATACTGAGATGGAAAGCTTCACGTGACCCTCGGGGAGCACCAGTGACGTCATATATGGTGTCGATCTACGACACAAGCGGCCATGTATGGAAAGCTATCGCTTCAAAAATTAAGAAACTGGAGTACAAAGTTAGAAATCTGCAACCGGGCACAGCTTATGAGTTCCGTGTCACTGCGGTAAATAAAGTGGGTGAGGGCCCGCCAACTAGGGTCACTGTCAGAGCAACAACCAAAGGATCGAAGGGTGTTATTCCGACTACTCACAAAGGTAGATGTGGTTAATTTATTGGGCAAATGATTCTGAAAGCGGGAATGGTTTTGATGCTGTACGTTATTTTCATCCATAAAGTAAATTGGGCTTTTCAGTTCAGCTTAGGAAATTCCAATTTGGCTTTGCTTTATCAAATATTTCTTTGGTCGTGTGGGTTTTCCAAATGTAAAATAATGCTAATCTTTAAATTTCGTTTAAATTAAATTTAAAAAAGTACTTTTTATATTTCATAGAGCAGTTTTTAATTTATAGACATTTTTCTATTGTATAGAAGAGTCTGGCACGAGTGACATTTGTCAACATTTTGTAGAAATTTGTAGAATCTAGGATTCAAAGATAATGCCGCAGGTTCCAATTATTGACGTTAAAGTTTCTGTCATTGCGAATCATTGCGAAAATTCTGCAGATTTTTACAATGTGAAGAAAACATGCAATCTCGTCCCCAGAGTGAGTTCGTTGCTCTACCTCTACTCTGGGATACAAGTGGCCGTTCTGCAATTTGATTGGCTATTCGAAAACAAGAGATAACACAAACTATTTCTCGAAAACTTACTCATTATTCGAATAACAACAATATAATCTAGTCACTAAGCAACAACCACTACAATGTTACTTTGTTGTTTGGAAACGAGGTCGCATAATGAGCGTTACTCTGCCAACCGCAAATCCATAATGGCTGCTAATCCGCCCTTATTTTGGGCGAATTTGTGCTATGTGTACCAGGGTGTTCATTCGGCTTCGTGATTAGCGTATGATGTAAGAACACCCTGGGAACGAGGTTGGAAAAATGTTGTTTGTTCCTTGTCGAGATGGATTTTCATTGTTGTAATATTCTTCTAGTTACAACTGGCACAACTCCAAAACCGGTTGATAAGTTGTCCGACATCAGTTTTGAATTGAAAGTTTCACCGGGAAATGAAATTGATCAATATGTCGTATCATGGACGGTATCGGTAAGTGATTTTAATCAATCAATTATTTTATTGGGTGTCTCTGATAATGTCCCAGCGTTTAAGGATCCTGTGCTCTCCGTGATCCTTTGCAAGCGTGCGAAGCATCAAAACATCATATTGGCCATAAACAACATATTTTAACACACAACAGTTGGAGCAACAAGGATAGATTTTGTAACACGATTGCATCAGTTGCTTTGGATTGACACCTCAATTCAAAGCGATTAGCGATTGCAGACAAAAGAAATTCCCTCGACCAGTAATTCAAAACAAACAAAGCCGAAAAGTTGCCCTGAAACCAGTAGGGCAAACTGTTGCCTTGTGCACGCGAAAGGTGGTTTTTAAGAGAATTCAGGAGTAAATATCGAAAGAAGAAGGATATATCTAAACATCTGCCTCAGGAATTTGTTTGTTTGCTTCAGAAGCCGATTGGTAGGCGATCCAATTCTCGTATTTTGTTGTTGTAATTAAAACACTTACTGCTCAGCTTCTGAGCCAAATAAAGAGAAAGCCCGAGGCACATGTTTAGATATATCCTTCTTCTTTCGATATATGCCCATGTCTTCTCTTAAAAACCATTTCTGGAATGCACAACGTCAACGAGCAAGCTAGCTACCTGGGTTTCAGAGCAACTTTTGCGGCTTTGTTTGTTTTGAATTATTGGTCGAGAGAACTTCTTTTGTCTGCAATCGCTAATCGCTTTGAATTGCGGTGTCAATCCAAAGCAACTGATGCTATTGTGTTACAAAATCTGTCCTTGTTAGTTGGAGCATAAATAGCTTCAGGAAATAAAACTTTTCTAGTCCTTCAATTAGTGTCAGGAGAGTCTGTTGTGTGAGTTCAAAAGCAATGGTATTACGTTCGTTTTGAAGATGGAGCAGGTTCTCGATTGCTAGACCAAAATCATTTTCATACAGTATAAAAGCCACTGTGAGACCGCAAAGGATCATGGGGAGCACATGGTCTTTAATTGACTTCAGTGACGTATTAGATTGAAAAAAATATTGTTGAAATATTTATTTAAAAGTCTTCTTGCGGTACAATATTTGAAGACTGCTACGCTGTCGGAGCAAAATAAAGATCTTTTTTACTGTAAAAATATAGAAACACACTTTGTAGAAACATTTCAAGCTTAGAAGCACTGTAAATTTTCTACTTTCTTACATCTGAAATAGGCCATACTTACCATAACGTCAATTCAATGATAAATAATTCAGGTAAGGAATTAAAACTGCATGTCACTGGAAAGAAGATAGATCGTGCTTTCAGATGGTATGCATCAAATTGATGCAAATATTATTATTTTCTGAACAATTCCAAATAAAGTTAGGTTGTGTTTTTTGGACACCTTGTAAATAAACATTTTTCTCGTAGCCCGACAATGCACCTAGCCGTGTAATTGGATACAAAGTTCAGTGGCGAAAAGCGTCAAATAGAAATTTTGGAGATCCCGTAAGAGTGAACGGTGGATCAAGCAACTCGTACATTTTAAGAGGACTAGAACCAGGCACACCGTATCAAGTTAAAGTTCGGGCATTCAACGAGCATGGTCCTAGTGCATCCAGTAATATCAAAGCTTTTTCCACAATGACCAACCAAGAAGGTGAGTTTATCAGTAATTTTGTTTTTGCACGTTCTAAGCCATTCATTTGTGTGTGTTTTAAAAGTTGTTAAAATTTCGAACGATATGAAGGGAACCCGATATGCACTTTTCATTTCGTCAGGTTTTTAGCTTTTGAATTATGATAATTGTATTATACTCTAACATGTAAGAGACACATATTCTTCGTTTGTTTTTACTCCCTAGATGATGATTATACTTGTTGTCATTGTTTTGAAATTGAGGCGAAATGTTATCGGAATTGCTATTCTTCGTTCAAACACATGTTCAAAATTAGGTTCAATTCAATTCAAGAACGGTTCGAGCCAAGAACGGTATGAGCGATGTTAGTGAAATGAATTTCGATATCCAAGTTTGCCTTTCTGCTACTAAATTTTTGGTAATTCATTTAAATTGGTGCGTATTGCATGACTGTACATTTTGGCAAAAACCCCATATATAATTTAGGGACACCCGGTATACCTATTTTACGTGCATGACATTGGAAGCAGAAAGCTGCTTTCGATATTTTTAGTACACCTTCTAGTAATATCGCGTTTCTTTTGCAGTTTCCATACCACCACCAAAGAACGTTAAAGTGAAACTAAATGGTTCTGGTAATGTGCTTGTTACCTGGCAACAAAGTGAAATCAGTCGTCTTACTGGATATGAAGTAAGTTGACAAAAAGGGCCTGTCATCTTTTTCCGTTTGTGAGAATGCAAATATTTTCAATTAATGCTTTAATCAAATCTTTCAAAAATAGATAGCGTAAATATTTATGACATTTACCTTTGGATTGAATGGCTTGAAGGAACTTTAGGTATTGTGAGAATTTTTGATATTTTGATTTTGTCAAAATTACAGATTTTTCAGATAGTGACGTTGTTAAATTGCTAAATCGGAAACCTTAGTAGCAACAGACATCTGCTTACCACCATATCGTAGACCTTCCTAAGCTATGATTTTCGGGAAAATTTTGCAAGTTTTGTTCTGTTTGTCCTTAACTAACGTTGGTTTAAATTTTCTCAAGACTAAGAAACTGTAAGTTTAAGAATGGTCAAACATTTTCACAGTAGAATACAGTGAAGTCCCTAAAATTCGTGTTACATAAGTACTGCAGGGTTAGGGAAGATTAAACTTGGTTACAGCCGAAAGGCCGAGACGTATTGATTTCTGGGAGTACGCTAATATACAAAACCTTGAAAAAATCAGGGTTAGGGTAAGGGTTAACATTGAAATAAATTAGGGTTAGTTTTGGGGTTTGGGAAGGGTTAGGTTCAGGGTCAGGGTTAGGTTTAGGTTTAGCTCTCGGTTTAGGGTCAGGGTTAGGGTTAGGGATTTCAAGATTTGGTATATTGGCGTATTACCTGATTTCTCTTCTATTTTTCTAAGGGCTTGAAGTATGTGTAAATTTCAACTTTGAGAAAATATGCTTACTTTGAAATAGAACTCCCAGTCAAGTCTTACGAGATCTCCTCATGTAGAAAAAACTTTTCCTTGTGACTGTTGTTTATTATACTGTCATTCCTTTATTCCGTAGATCGTGTGGATTCGAAATGACGGTAGAGAAGGTCCTAGCACACGAACTGTTCCAGCCACTGCTACGTCATTCTTAATCACAGGACTGACTCCTAATAAGGCATATCACGTGACAGTAGCGATTGTCGTTAACTATAAACCTGGACTTAAAAGCACAAAACAGGAAATCATACCCAAAGTTGGTGAGTACCATCAAGTCATGTTAATTCTAGGAGTATCCGGTAGGCCATACGTTCTGATGTCCGACAGCTACCATATTTTCGAGCATTTTATTTAGAAGCGAGACAAATGCTCTGTTTATAATGAAATTGATGGAAAATGTCCCTTTAATACTGGAGAAACAGGCCTGATATTTCATCACAATACCTTTATTAATACAAAAACTACAACCGGAATTTTCTTGAAAACAAATTTGAATATACCCCGAAAAGCAGGTGAAATTCTTGCACCCCAAATGCTTTCTTTGTACGGATTTTGTTTGAAAATTTACATATGATAGCCAAATAAAAGGATCGACGTTCTGAAGGACTAAAGCATTGTAATTTTGTAGATAGAAAAGAGTCTTCCAATTGGTTTCAGGTGTTTTCCCTAACGTTGCAATCTGTTTTCGATCGTCTAAGTGAATCTAATTTGAGCAGTTTCTGTTCACTTTTAAAGTTTAAAATTCAGTTTAGGCAAACCAAAGTTTATTGAGATTGCAATTGACCATTTCGCAATTTGGAGAAAGGGACCGAGGAGAGCACGGCCAACTCTACCAGCCTTGACAACAAGTAGGAAATCAGCAAAATTGGCCGTGCTCTCGTAAGTCCATATCTCCAAATTGTGAAATGGTCTATTGAAGATATTGCAGTTCAAACATCTGGTGTAGTACTGAACTTAAAACTCATTTTTTTAATGCTTCGTATTCATTGTCGACAGTTAATTTCGTTTGAACTTGATGCATTTAAAATGAAGTGTTTTTATCAGCTCTTTTTAATTTACAGTAATACCTAAGAATGGAGTACAACCAGGGCCAGGAACAAAAGATGGAAACAATAACGTAGGAACTGGCCCTGACGCGCAATCAGGTAACGGTGTTGGAGCGAGCGGACCACAAGCTAAAAAAGACAAAGAATCAAAAGTTCTCATACTGATACAAAAGCCATGGTTTATAGGTGCTGTTGGTGGTTTCTTTTGGGTCCTCATTTGTATCATCGTGTTTGTTATTGTGTTCAAACGAAGAAGAAGAGGCCGTAAAGCTCCAGAGTTTCTCACTGAGCAAACGAATGGTAGGTTTTGAACTATTTAGCTTTTATTAACCAATGGTTGTATTTTTTATAACGTTAACATTGTTTCAGTTCACAGCATTAAGATCCGGCTGGTTGAATTTAAGTGAAATCTTGATTGTTTAGATTGCCAAAGGAACGCAAGGATAGAGTAGAGTGACCTTGACGTCACATGCCTAGATACGGTGAAAACAGATGGGCTGCGATGTGAATGAAAACGCATAAGAACGTGATTGAAATATTCTTAACGTTGCTATGTGTTTTACCTGATAGCCTCGTTGCTATGTGTTTTACCTGATAGCCTTGCAACCGTTTGGCACCTTCTTCTCTTTTGGATCTTATGTGACATTTGCTGTGACCAAATTGTCAGACAAAAAATTCTTCACAAATTGTTCTGTTTACACAGTAACGTGAAGTTTTTATTTGTGCTGGACGCAAAGAATAGAATTCACGATGGTTCTTTGTTTGAGTATAAGGACACTAGATTTTTATTAAAGAAATTTAAATAATGTTTTTCTTTCATCGTTCAGGTTTGCTTCCTACCAACAGAACTCCAGTGAATAGCATAAGTCGTACAAGGTATTTCAAAATTTTTATTTTCTTAGATAGCTGTTGCAGGACATATTCCTTGTAATTCTGATTGTAATTTGTAACTTGTGGGTCCCCTCAGCCCCCAAGATTGTGTCATCGTGGCTCGAGAACGTAAGTACTTGAGAACGTACTTAAGCTTAAAGGATCCTATATGTATTTCAATCAGCTAAAGAATTGATAGGGAAAAAACGTGAAGGAAGAGGGGGTGTTCCCCCGTAGGAATATTTCCATTCCTATCTTGTAGAACGGCTCAAAAATGTATATCTAATTCTGAAAAGACTTGATATTTTAACGTTCTTTTTTAATCTTGTTGCAGGGCCAGCTATCGTGATTCAGCTTTTCTGTGGGGAGATCCTGAGACAGTACAGGGTCCTGGTGTAAGTGCTCCAGTTTACAAAGCAAGTTATACCAAAAATGGCACACTTAATGGGGAAATGCCAGACAGGGCGGAAGTGAGGCCACTTATGGGTAAGACCATATGTTTATCTTTTTGACTTTGTTTGTGAGATGCGTCATTTAAAACGATTGAAAGAAACATTGATCACCCCGTAGAACGTCTGTGCAGTAGTCCGGAGGTTAATCAGTAAGGCGGAGGTTGTTTAATGCGATGGAGGGATAGCATCATATCGTTGGAGGGATAACATGCAGTAAGGCGGAGGCTATTCAGTTTTTCGGAGGGATCGCCTCTGGACTACTGCACAGACGTTCTACGGGATGTTGATAGCTAAGTATGCACTTGGTAGCAAAAGTTACTAACTTATGTCGAATAGATTTCAGATGTCGAGTGATGAAAAAGTTCATATTGCGAAGAAATTTGCCGAGTGCTCCTCGTTCTTTTAATTTTGAATGTTTTCGTGGGTCATCAAATAGAGTTGACTAGCCAGATGTCAGATTTTGACAAAATTTATCTCAATCTCTTTAGGCGGTAAAATTCCTGAATCAATGGAAATGAAAATGAAGCCTGTAAATGGTGATTTTCAACGACTCAAAGATGCCAACAATTTACGAAGGCCTGGTGAAACAGGTAAATATTTCCTTTTACGTTATTTTACAATGGTGTGTAATTTATTCTTTGTCGTAAATAAGATGTTGAAAGGTTGATAGTACCTTTGTCTATTCCCTGAGGCAAATTAGCATTATTGCTAAATGTTTAAGAACTCTGTTGCAAATTGTTCATGACTTTTTTGAAACAATATTTGGAGTTAATTTGTAAACATGAACTAGATTTGGTATTGTAATGGATTAATACTTTAACCTGAAGCCTTTTCTTGTACAGAGAAGAAAATGTGAAAATATTAGATTACGTTTCCATTGCAGGCTATTCTCTCGCTATTGTCGTTTTCCTTTCGGCCTTTTTCCCTTTTTAGTCAAGTTTTATTTTGACAGATTGTATTAGGTTAACCCTTTTGCTAGGTTGGTGCTGTGATCCAATTATATTCTAGCTTTATAGATGGGCCTGAGATAGACTGACGACGTGATTCCTTGTATTCGTTCAATGCTTTCAATCTGAAGTTTTCATTTTCTCTCATACAAGGACTCACGACCAAACAGATTGTAAACAGAGACTAAAACCTGAAGAAAAAATCGAATGTCTTCTATCCTTCGAAGGTCGAAAGAAAAGTCGAATGTCGCTTCGAACGTAGCTTCGAACGTCGCTTAGCTTCGAAAAGTCGAACTTTGATCTAATCAGCCAATCAAACGCTAAGAATAGGCACGTGGTCTAACCTTCTTAAGAAAGTCGAGATTTGATTGGATGCGCCCTAAATGCGGCGCATTAGGCCATTTTAGTCTCTGTTTTGAAGCTGTATTGTCATGAGTCTCAGTTTGAAGCCATAATATCATTCAATTCAATGCGGAAAACGGAGACTCATGTAATCAGTCTAGGCCTGAGATACATATTCTATATTTTATATATATTTTATCATACATTCTATAGTTCTATATTTCATATTCTAGCTTTATAGATAGGCCCCAGAATTATTGTAAGGTTGTTCCTGTTTGATCTTACTGTTTGAATTTTTTTAGCTTTGTACTATGAGGTAATTTGTTTTCCTTTTTTCACGTATCCTTTAAGAATTTAATTTACGGCCCAGGCTAGATAAGCTCTGCTTCTCTTGGGTCGTGTAGAATACATACTTTTTTTATCTTACATTGTATTAGGCTGTTGTATTCTGCGAATAAAATTGAATTGAATTGAATTGCATTGAATTGTTCCTAACGATTGAAAGTAAAATGTTAAACAAAAATTTTCTATTTTGAAAATTTTTACGACACAACAAAGCATGATGCATGGTTGTGCATGATACTATTTTTTAAGGAATTCTTGTTCTAAAAATAGCCCTGAATAACGGACTCATCGTAATACACCCACAAACGCAATATTATACACTGTAATCTGTGGAACGAAAACTGTTAACTCCTGTAAAAGAATAACAACCAAATCGACATGTAGCCATAGGGAGAAAACTGTAAATCCTCGAAAAGAAACAATGGATTATCCTGAAACCCTGACAGGAGAGAAAATAAGTTAATAGCTGCAATAAAGAGCAAACGTTGAATAACCAAAAACGCGTTTTGTCATTCGTCCGTTATTTAAGGCTATTTTTAGATTCTGTACCGCCAATCATTTGTTTAAATTCTTGTTCTCATATCTCTACATTCACTCGTAGGTTCTATCTCGAGCTCAAACCGCGAGACATTCGTTAATAATTTGAAAAATGACAGATCAATTGAGCGATATGCAGCGAGTCCTAAATTAAGTTTGAATCGAAACATCGACAATAATCAAGACAAGCCAAGATTAAAGATCCAAGCAGCATTTGAGGTGCAGCAGGGTAATGCGGAGGCGGACTTGACTGATGAGGTAAAAGCAGCGAAGAATAACATGCTGGATAGGCATGCGGAAATTGTGAGAACTTCGAATAAGAAATTTGAATCTGATCTCGTGAATTGTATGGAGAATAACACACAGGCGACTTGGAAAAGAGAAAAAATGAAAGAAGCTCCTGAGATCCTCACATCGGGTGAAGATACACTAAGAAGAAAAGCGAAGAATTCATTCAAACCATTACCGAAGTTAGAAGTTTTGAATTGGGCGGATTATCCCACTACGCCATCAAAAGCAGGTTCCAGTGCAGGCAGTCCCCCATCTTCGCCCAAAACATCAGCATCTACATTCAGTGATAACAATGGTAGCAGAGCGACGTCACGTGCTTCTCAAGGATCGATGACGTCATTGAATAAATATCCCTATGGCAACCGATCAGGGCATGCCCCTTCGGTGTCATCACGTAGAATGTCGCAGTCTTCTTCGATGATGTCATCAGAATTGTATCAATCCGAAATGGATCCATCAGTGTACAGTGATGCAGCATCAGAGAGGAAGAAACCAAAAAGCAAAGCATTGCCACCGCCAATTAGTCTTGATGGCCTAACCAGTGATATATTACTGCAATGGGCTGAATCAGTCACTAATTCATCGCCGAGTTCTAGTGGCTCCTCCTCGCCAAGTAGGTTAAGTGCTGTTAGTAGTGACGGATCGTTTTTGACAGACGAAGATTTCGCGCAAGCCGTTGCTGCTGTTGTTGAGTGCGGTGGATTCATGGATTTTGATTACTCGTTATCAAATATGCCAGGTCTTCAAGCCCCTCCCCCCAACAGGCCTACCCCAACTGATCGTCAACAGAAAAGAAAAATGGAGAAGATCGATGCAATGATAGCAGCGAAAGGAAAGTCAAGTAGATCGGCTGCAGGGTCGGGCATCTCACATCAAAGACCTCGCCAAGATACATGTTCACCCCCGTCTGTCACACCAATATCATTCAGCAGCTATCTGTCTAATAATCCAAAGCGTACCGGGGGCAGCAGCCTTTCAAGCGTGCCCTTATCGAACAGTAAACATCGACAACGAAGCAACAATCCGGGCACAAATGTCGATCCGCCCGGAAGCCGGTATGGCAACTTAGAAAACGAAACGCCAGCTTCATATGCGACTCCACTTACTATGTCCAACCTGCGTCAACATGATTCGAGTTTAGGCCGTGATAAGAAACTGCCGAAACCATTGACTGTATCTAATTTGCGTCAACATGACACGAGTTTAGAAAGACACAAGAAGCCAACCACGGAGCCTGCCATAGCAACGAATGGTGAGGTGTTTAATGATAGCGTAAAAGAAGGACTAGCCAATGGGAATGTAGCACAACCGCTTTCTGTTATGTCGGCATTAGAAAGAAACGAATCACTAGGCTCCACAAAAGACTCTAAATCGAGTATAAACAGTGAGATTGAAGGAAGAGGAACAAGTGAAAGAAGAAAAGAGAAGAAATATGTTGTGAATTTGAAAGATCCGACATCGAGCACTGGGACCAGTACAGCGAGCACAGTTAGGACTTCACAGGATCAAACGGAATGTTAAGGTCCATTTACAAAGCTTTGTACATCGCGATTGAAATTGTCAGTTAACTATCAATGCTAGATGGATACTTACAAAGACCTCATGTGTGAAATTGCCCAGTCGAGTATTGCTTTCCAGAAAGCTTACTTAATCGAAACACAACCAACCAAAGATGGCCTTTTCTTACTTCAAACTAAGGTGCTTCCAAAACTACTAGATGAGCGCTTCAAAAATCCTCGTGTGTCAGCATGCACGCAGTCGAGAACAACCAAGGATACACGGTGGCAATGTACCTAAAGGTTCACCGAATCGAATTCTGAGTAACAGAAGGCCATCTTTATATACTGCAAAATAGAGAGCGTACTCTGNGGTCCATTTACAAAGCTTTGTACATCGCGATTGAAATTGTCAGTTAACTATCAATGCTAGATGGATACTTACAAAGACCTCATGTGTGAAATTGCCCAGTCGAGTATTGCTTTCCAGAAAGCTTACTTAATCGAAACACAACCAACCAAAGATGGCCTTTTCTTACTTCAAACTAAGGTGCTTCCAAAACTACTAGATGAGCGCTTCAAAAATCCTCGTGTGTCAGCATGCACGCAGTCGAGAACAACCAAGGATACACGGTGGCAATGTACCTAAAGGTTCACCGAATCGAATTCTGAGTAACAGAAGGCCATCTTTATATACTGCAAAATAGAGAGCGTACTCTGAGAGCAAGACAATCGTTAACGATAGCTTTCATGTGGTGCATAACATGTGGTAGCTTTCATGTGGTGCAATTTTATGTACGCCTTTTAATTGTTGCAAACGACTTGACGTATCAATACAGATTGAGTGCGTTTTTAATGGAACTTGCAGCCAATGTAATAGCTTCCTTCCGTTTTCTGGTAGCTCAAGAGTTATCGAGATAGGAGGCGAAGATATCAGCTACAAGCAACATACCGAGAGACAATGAATTTTAATTGAAGAAAATAGAGTTTCAAAATACATTTTATTGTATTCATATATGCTGTGTTGCAATTTTTTGGAGTCATGTTATTTTATTATCTTGCCCAAGCTTTAAGCTTAGTTTCCATATTGTTATGAAGAGCGGATTGCTCCTCGAGAAATATGATAGTATGAGGTGAACTCTAGGCATTCAAAAAGGGGGGCAACTGGTATTGCCCCCTTTTTGTCATGCTGCTTGATGGGAGTAGCACGACTGTTATCACGATGTTGCGACTATCTTACGACTATTTGGAAACCAGGCTTTGGCTTTGCTGCTCATATCTGGGCAGCTGTAACATCATACTTAATTGCGAGTGGTTTGAAATCGTATAAGATAGTCTAGAGATTATATCCTTTTGTTTGTTGATTTTATTCAGCAAAAGTACACATGTCAGCTGCGTAGATAGTTAGAAGAGATGGGTACTTATTATACATGCTCATGTTATGGCCAGGATGTGAAGTGAATACAAAATAGTTTGTTTCATCCAAATCTTGACATGTCCTGATGGAGACAATAGATCTTAAGTATATCAGAGAAAAAGATAAGTTTAAGTGGCTGTTTTAGTCGTCAGAAGCAGTATGTTTTGACGGAGTATCCAGCATTCGTTTCTTGGTGATTTTCCTAGAAACATTCCTTTAGCTTGACAAAATTAGATGGTTTTGGGATCACCCTAAGTCCAACAGGTCCAACAGGAAATTTTGGCCATTCCTTTGTAGTATCTTTACTGACACAAATTTTGACAAAATCTGATGCAGTTTTTAGCTTTTTTTAACAAACGTAGGACCTTGGAAGTACTGCGGACCCAAGTTTGGGCACAATTGGTATTGCTCTACATAACCAGTCTATGTCCTATCAGATTGGATGACTTCATGAACCGCAAGGTCCGAATCTGGTCGGTCTAAATTTCTTTTGATCCAGTTTTAAGTAATGTTTTGAGAAGGGCTTTGTTATGTTTAAATGACACCAGGTGAAGATTCGGTCTACTCGGTAGTAGTAAGCATTTAGTCACGTAATATCAGACTTCATGACTTATGAACCGCAAGGTCCGAATCCGGTAGGTCTAANATATGTAAATCAACAAACATATATGCTTTCTTATACAAGCGTTGCTGCTCGGTCAAAATAGATGAATAGAAAAATTGCAATACCAATGTGGCAGTGGTATGGTAAGAAAAATCAAAAGTTCCTTTATGAAACAAATACAACTGCTATAACTTGAGCTGCGTTTTATATTCGGAGGATTGACAGAGAATACCAAAGTGACAGTAGGAAAAGGCTAGATTAGGTTGCTACAATTGACCTCGAGCTAGTTTATACAAAAATAACTTTTTCATGGTCTTCCAAAAAAATAATGAGAGACACCCGAGACTGAAATACATGAAAATGACAAGACACACAATGATCAGATTAGACCTTGTTAATTTTAGGCCCACTAAAAAATATTAGTTATCAATCATCATTTGGAAGATTTCTTACGAAGATTTCTTATTGTTTTTACTTTGTTGTTTATATAAATATATCAAATCATCAACATAATATTTAAGGGTACAAAGGCATGAAATCATGAAATGCTGATAAATTTACTTGAATGCAAAGATTTGAAATTATCCTTAATTAATGCAGTTGGTTTTTCTTTTTAAATTATTAGAAACATGGTGCTGAAATTTGATCAAAACGATCTACAAAAGGGTGTCCCGATAAGTAGAGGCGGACGAAATATGCCTATGTCCAGAACGTCTCTTAAACAAAATATGCCATTCTAACAATCAGAAAAGAAAAATTATATACATTGTCGGATTTCATTTTCATCTATGCGGGCGGCTAAAAATCAAATTTGTGTAAAGGACCAATTACGAAAAATACGTAAATAACTTACTGATCATGCCTGCTTGTGATCCAGCCACCAAAATCGCCACAATGTTTATAAAAATTAGCAGCAGATCCATTTTGATGTGATGCACTCCAGAATTAAATGCATAAAACCAACACGGATATCGTAGAATTTGTTAGCGATGTTAGTTTTTTGGAGATCATTGATGGATATGACTTTTCAATGTGGCAACCAGTTTGTTTTCGCCTCTGAATTGTTAGCATGAAATCAACAGCTCCTATCTCAGCAGGCTCCTGTCTGATCAGAAAATTGATCAGGTCTGAATTTTTGACTTGATCAAAAACAAACTTTCTTTTCAAAGATCTAATTTGTCTCAAAGAAGCAAGAAAATCTTTTTAAGCTCTATCTAGATTACATTTTTGGAAAGTTAGAAGTTAGATTTCAAAGTTCGAATCAGAAGATCGAAGGCACATTCATAGGCCACCAGTGAAAGGTCGTGAGAAATTCATTGTTCCAAGTGTCGGATTGTTTTCACTCGCTTGATAGGACAGTGATAAAAGCTAGACCCGTCGTACAAGCTAATTTTTGCTGAATTACACGCCACAATTCTTCAGCCAATCCAGTCAATATCACCTTATCCATTTTGTTTTATCATAAACCTGCAGAAATCCGAAAACGGTAGACTCTTTCGGAAGAATTTCAACACCAGAGAACAATACAATACAAATCAAATAATTATTCCGAATATCAGCAGAGTATAGACTTTTGTTTAGTAGGAAACGCAAAGAAGATATCTCAAGAGAATCGTTGTTTACAATTTTTCTTACTTTTCTTATTGTTTCGAATCTCTTCTTTCAAGGAATGACGCTTGAAGTCTTCCAGCTTCAGGACCAGTGAGTTCCCGAGGCTCCAGAAGACTTCTATCGCTCCAAAATAGCTCCAAGCAACACGACAAAATCTCTCGTAGTCATCAGCATACGGGAAGATAAAATCTGGGGGGCTGCCCGATAAAAATTCCATTGTTTACGGATTTTTTTGCCCGACTTAGGGTGGATTTTTGCCCGAAAAAAGGCTGATTTTGGTAAATTTTCCCAACGTTGGGGGGGGGGGGCTGACGCCCTCCCAGCCCTCTGGCTCCTACGCCCATACTCGTAGTCCACTGAAAACAGAATCATCAAATGAAACGATGAGAGGTCTTTGATCTCTATTTTTTGGAACATTGGTCCCAAGAGGAATCGAATCCTAACTCTGCAAACTCGACTGTTTTCAGAAGATAAACAAAACAGCGCTACAAAAATCTCTCAAAAGTTGGAAAGGCCACCTAAAAAAAAAATCATCATATGCAAATTTACTAAAATGATATGAAGTTTTTTAAGAGCGGTCCCAAAGGAGTGCGAGTTCAAACTCTGCCGTTACCCAAAGAACGTAGCCTAAGAACATTTTTTGAAGTCGATCTAATTTTGTGACTCATCTCGGTAAACAAGAAAATAATTTAAATAATCTAACATGCTAAATAATCTTGCTAAATAATCTGACGTGCAGACGAAAAGTAAAGAAAACGACGCAACTGTATCCTTTAAATAAATGTAACAAAATTAACATTTATAAATAATCTTGGCAAATAATCCAACGACAGCTCTGAACAGACTAAATCTAATTTCTACTTTATTAACAAACTGTATCAAAACTTCGTTTCTGCTATTTTATACAAAGAACCATTCTCTTTTCTTTATTTACATTAGCAAGTTAACCGTAAAACTAAGACTACGTTCATACGATACCGGCACAATTTGAAAACGGTGGAAAATGTGACGGATAGGCCTCCCCTTCACACGAAAACGCCACATTTTTTACCGGCACATTTTGAAAACGGTAGATTTTGAAAACGGAACTCTAACCGGCACATTTTGAAAACGGCATCGTGTGAACACTCGAAAACTTGGAAAACAGAACATTTTTTCGACGCTTTCAAAACGAGGCTGATCGATTCTTAAAGTAAATGAACGGAGATATAGGGATCTAGTCTAAATAGAGCACAAAAAAAGGACACACGCCATTTATGTTCCTATTGCTTCATCGATCGAGAACATCAAATACAATAGGTTATATTTAGATTGACCCAGTCCCCCTAGCTAAGCTACTTTTAACTCCGTTGATTTACTTTAAGGAGTAGATACACTTCTTTGGTATCAAATTCTTGGGGAGATTGCAACAAGTTGGTTAACGTCAAATTTCCTACCGTTTTCAAATTGTGCCGGTATCGTGTGAACGCTAGCAAAAATTGTGCTACCGTCACATTTTTCACCGTTTCCAAAATGTGCCGGCATCGCATGAACGTAGTCTAAATCTATTTAATATCTTAGATGTTCCAGAATCATGGAAATTATTAGAAAACATCCACATAAAAGCGAACAAGGACATGACAAATATGTGCCCCTATTTTGTTTCTGCTTGTGAGAAGACTTCTGTTCTGGCTTCTTTGGCACTGGAAAGAAAGGAGTGAAATATTTAGTAACAAGCTCGAAGGGTATCTTTGGCTAATTTTGGTAAACAAGCAAGTAAACAAGCAAGTAAACAAGAGCTGAATTCATGACTATGGAATCTGTTGCTTTTAGTCGATTTGCTACGACAAAGCAATTTGAGAGAACAAGGGCAAATTCTGCCACAATAGCATAAATTAACATCCAAATATTTTGGACGGAAAAGTTTCAGAAAAAAATCTTCGAAAATTTTTGCGAAATCGGAAACAATTTCCAGTTAACCAAAGATTTGCACTGAATGCTTCAATTAAAAGTATCGTAGCAAGAAATTTTGCCAAAAAAATTTCGGATGCTTTAAAGGGAATTCGAAACATTTTTGGCACGAGGTTTTTTTCCGACAATTTTACTGTTCGAGACTTTTGGATTTGAAAGTATGTTAAATTCCGTTCACAAGGTGATAAGCGATTTCCAAAAAGGATTTCTACGGCCGATTACCCAAGCCACAAATGTAAATAAACTGAGCCATATAAGAAATCCTCAAAACTAAGTGGCTGACTAACTCTTGTTGCATGCGAAACTGGGTCGTTAAAGTTAGCATGGCTAGAATATTAAGCTTGCAAAGACTGCGTCTGCTGCGTTTAACTTCAACGGGATGATTAATTCCTTACCTTTGTGTTCCACGAAGTGGATTGTGTCAATTGCTATGTCACTTTGATAGTTTTTGCCAACTCCAGCTTCAAATATTATCTGCAATGAAAATAATAAACATTTTAAATAAATATTTGAGTGATTTTAATGCATTTGAGATAGCAGAGTTCTTATTAGATGTCAGGGAGAGAGTTTTATATAAGATTGTTCGCAAATGGTTGTCGCACTACAGAACTGTCTCCTTCAGGAGAAAACGAGCACGTCACGCGAGTAAATTTTAGAACTTTGGTTCAAGCAATAGAACCTGGATTTGACTCTCTCTTGAGTTCTATCAGCAAGAACACATACGTTTAGCAGCACTATGGTCCCACCTTAACTACCGAGTTAGGATGGACAAGGGTCGAGCCCTGTTGAAAATAACCTTGTTGCTTTATTGACCTATTATTTTTCTTAATTTTACAGTAAGCAAATCAAATATCTTGTTTTGTAGGAAAATGTGAATCTGGGAATGAATGGACCAAGAAGACAATCGTGCAAATAAAAAAGACACGTTTACTTTTTACGAAACAGGATTGGACTGAACCAGACGGTTTATCAGGGAAGAGAAGGAAACCAAATTTGATCTCATTTAAATTTCTGTCATTTATACCATTCCAAGCTGTTTTCCCAGAATAGTTTAAAGATAAAAACTTATCAAATTTAAGCCAGCTTTTACTTCAACCTAAAGCAAACTTTCCACAAATTCATTTTGGAGTGGTATTATCTTAATAACTTGTAATTCATTGGAATAAGAAGGAAAACCGGTAACAAGGTTAAAAATGTAGAGGACTTTCTCTTGTCATTATCGAACCCTTGATGAGGTTAGTCTCAATTTTAAATCTAACCAATTTTCAATTTTATTGATCTTAGCTTTGGTTGATCAAATTGATAGTGTTGTCCGATAACCTGGGCCTTTCTTCGGTCAACAGATCACACTATTTCGTTTGAATGCTTAAAGTAAGGTCGAACAGACGATGTAAACTTGCTGACAGTGGTTTCTGCTAGTTTTTTTACAGGGCCAAGCTTGTAGGCCTGCAATGTTGATTTACCAATGATCGTGGGTGGATCCGCTAGGCATCACATTTTAGCGAATTTAGTTCGGTTGGTTATTAAATATTTCTCGAGTCTCGACCAATCGACAGCAGGAATTAATTTGCTTCCTCTCGCAAATGACATTTTTCAGGCACTTCCAGCTATGCAGCAGATACAATAGTTAAGAAATCTAAATTTGTTGTTCCATTAGCAAATGGAAACTGTTTTTGTACATTTTTGTACTATATACAGAACCTTCGGATGCAGTACGAATAGCTAAAAAAATCTGAAACAGATGACATTGAGTTCCTTCAAATCCCTGTTTCTAAAGTTTACAGGGCCTAAAAATGAAGCATATTTAATTTTGGCAAGCGCATTACGTTTTTTATACATTGTTAAAGATTTTTAAACTACCAACTTTTAAAAAGTCATGGCTAAGGAAGAAATTTACTTACCCTATAAGGTAACAAACTCTTGAAATCGACGCTTCCCAGAGTCCATTTCCTACCATGATTTCCTTCCAGTCTCCAAATCTCTCTCGTAGAATTTTCCGTTTTTAGAAGTACTTTTAAATAGTTCACGCTTCTTCCATGCATGTATGTATAAAATTTCAAAGTTCTTAATTTTGTTGGCTTAAATTCTTTGCTGGCAATTTGTGCATGTTGACCATATTTTGCTGGGTATGATGTTTCAAGGTATATGTATTTGCCATCTGAAAGAGAAATTGTGTCTTGTTTAGAATCCAAGCCTACAATGACTGGTTTATGCTTAGAAATGTACTTGGTGGTGAAGAATGCGAGTGCTTGAATCAAGCCTAGGAAGTGATTAATTTTTGCCTTTTTGCCTGGCATCATAAAATGACAAAAACATAAAGTGAGAATTTTGTAATGTTGCAGCTGATCGAGCTGGCTGACCTCTTTGCATTTGGAAACATTTTACATATGGTTAAGGAAGAAACTTCTCATCATATAAAAGATTTATACTACATTTTAAGGATACGTACTGTTCGTTTTTTAACAAGTTTAAGGTATCATTCAAGGTTTAATATTTACAGGCATGCTATTATTAGCTACCGTTTGTCTATCCTTCTGAAGAATAATAATAATAATAATAATAATACTTACGAGTATTATTAGAATGGTCCCCTGAAGGTCCAGTTCCAGCTGTTTCTGTCCATAAATAATTGCGTTGAAATCCCAAAGTTGTGTTTACATTAGTCCAATGACACCAAGGATCTGATTCGTCATCAAAGTCACAGTCATCTGGACCTAGAATTGGGAGAAATAAAGAAACGTTGTACTTAGTTCCCACTTAGTTCCAACATTTGAATATGCTGCTGTTATCAGAAGTGTTTATGCGCAATAACATCAGTTAGTTCTAAATGCGATGCCTGATCCCATCATCTGGAACTATCATTAATACTGAAAGTGATTTGGTCCCTGGCGAAGCAGCGTGGAAAGAAAATTTTAAGATTATCAGCAACAACAGATTTTGGAGCTCTGACGACTTAACCCTATCTCACCTGGGGGGGTGGATTCCACCCCCCCCCCCCAACCACGTTTTTGTTTGCCGTTCCTAACATATGCAATGCAGCATCCCAAGATTGCTCAAGTTTAACATTATAACTATACTGTATCGAATTATGAAAATTTCAAGATTCTAAATATAGCACCGTAACCATGGCAACCAATTTTTTAATGAGTGGTCGACCAAAATTGAATACTTACTTTGAAACTGTTACAAATATTAATCTTAAATATGTTACATATTATGCCTATACATGTATTTAATGATATCCATCTCAATTCGACACAAAAAATTACAGTTTAATCCTTTATTTTATTGTTTTAATCATGATACCCATTATCATCATAATCATAACTTCATATCTTTTTATTGTCATAGCAACAGGAACAATAGACTTAATTTGATTTTATCATGTGATTTTGATTTTTTGCATCAAAGTCCATCTAATTACTAAGTTACACGCTCATAGCTACTGTAACAGCAGAGAAAAAGAGGGGGGTGGAATCAACCCCCCCCCCAGGTTGTGACCGCTTCAAAAGGCCCAGGTGAGATAGGGTTAACTGGTACATGTTCTTAATGACTGCGCTTACCTGTCTTGCAATGTCCACCCCAGCATTCAATGCTCTGTTGCTTTCGTCCAACACATTGTCTTCCTCCATACAATGGTTTTGGTTCATTGCACTCACGTGTTCTTTGTCTCGTGCCATTGCCACAAACAGATAAACAATCTGACCATGATGACCATGAGCTCCAATGTCCATCAACTAGAAATTGAACAGATAAAACAAGAGTTAAAGACCCATTGCTAACCATGATCCCTTGGGAGCTGAATCAAAGCAAAAAAAAAAGAAGCTAGGCCAGAAATGACTTTCATATCGTATGAAATTCGACTTTGGGGCCGCAAAGGATCATGGTTAGCAATGGATCTTTAATCTAGAGGGATAATGAGGCACCATGTTTATAAATGCAGGAAACAAGCGCAGATTTCATAACAATGGCATCTGTTGCTTTTGACTGACAAAGCGATTTCTACGGCCGATTTGTCAAACCACAAAAATAAACAAATCAACTCGAAGAGAATGCCTGGATGGCTAACTCACTGATTATGCATGCGAAGATGAGTTGTTTGGAAAAGACATGAAAATATGTTAAGAAAATAGCATCAAATGTTTGAATTAGACACAAAAATATACGATTAGTGTTAAGCTTCATCATCATCATCATCATCAATAATTTATTTACAGTAGGCAAGAAATAGAATAGCTAATTTACAGCTAATTAAGGCCTACTATAATACATATTTACAATTTACAATCTAGAAAAAAAAAAGAATATTAAAATGGGCAATATATATTACAGGAAAGATGCATACTAATTGTCTATCCTGTTAGAAACCCAACTTGCGGGATGTATGTTTTGCAGAGTCTACAGTTGCATTTATTTCCATTCCAACTTCTAATTTGTTTTTTAAAAATGGGAAGGGTGTTTGCGTGTTTTATTTCCTGCGGTAAAAACTGCCACAGTTTAATTCCAAGGTAAGTTATGGACTCAACTCCGAAGGAATTACTGTTGGGGTTCTGAATTAGATATGTAAAATGCCTGAGGCAGGTGCTTATATCTATCCTTGGCGGTATTATATAAAATGTACCGTTACTTAAACATAAATGGACATATAGTTTCCTACAAATAGAGGTAGATACTTCGAATTAATCAGTTGCTCTGAAGATGCCCTAGTGGGCGAAACTAGTCAGCACTGAAAGAAAATAAAACAGCGCAAAAGACCAAACTGATTCCTGTTTTCTTCGAGTAGTTAGGCCCTTTTCAACGGTACACTGTATATCCTTTCCAGTAATAGGTCTCGGCTACACTGGATTCCTCTAATGATAATTAAAGTAGGGCTGCCCTAGTTGCTGAACATATCGGCATATCGGATGCACACACTCGTGACTAACAACAATTCGTAGTCATTACCTTTGCAGTGCGACGCAGCACAACTTGCTACCTCACGTTGCAATTTTCCATTCTTCAGTCCACAGAAAGTCGGATCTTGGTCGAGACAAAGACGAAACCTTTCTTTACTACACCAGTTATCTTTAACTTGACAAGTTGTCCATGAATTCCATTGCGACCATCCAGTGATTGGGATAAGATCTGGAAAAGGGAATAGAGAATAAATATTGTACACAGGTAAAGTAAGTCCTGGATTGAAAAATGAAAGAAAAAGTAGGTTTTGTTAGGCGAAAGTCCAGAATTTTTCGTTCAAATTCTAGCATGCAGCTGAGAAAAGGTAAGCTAAAAATTTTCACAAAAATGCTTGTGGAATCTTTTGTCCCTTCTGATGATTTCACATAATAAGATTATGAAATGTTGTTATGTGACCAAAGACGACGGTTGATGCACAATCTGAAGACCAAGGGTAACCGGCAAGACTAGAACTTTAATATAATATAACTTCTTCATATAACACTTTGGCTAGGAACAAAACAATTATCATTGGCAGAAGTCATTTGTTCATTTGCTCATTTGCTCATTACAGACATAAGGATAGATAGAAAACACAGTTTAGCAGATTTTTATAATTCTGAAATTCTATTTCGATTCATGCAAAATGAACCGTACATTAGGCATTAAATACTACTTAAACTGGGATATCGAGGGCTTTAAAATTTGATTCAAAACGGGGCAAAAAGACCAACTAACCATCAATAAACATAATGTCATCAATTGCAATGTCACTTTGAAAAGTTCTTCCAGCTGCAGCTTCAATAATGATCTGAAGACGATGTGAGATAAAAATTATTCATTAAGATTATTCATAAAAATAAATACAACCTGAAATTAAGCAACAGACCTCTTAGCTATTCTACAAAAGAGTCTGGATCGAGCGACATTTGTATAAATTTTTAAACGAAATTTTCGATTGAGTAGCGTTATACTCATATCACTGTAGACTCGATGCATAGTCGTAGTTTCGCTCTTTGACTGAACTGATACCGCTACAACTGAACTGATACCGCTACTGAAGCGACAACAACGACAACAACATCAATTCAATTCAACGGATGAGCGAAAGTTGAGGGTCTTGTGGAGTAAGTCTACTATCACTTCTGCACATTCGAAGATTGTTCAGATTTTTACAAACTGTATAAAAATATCGCTCGATCCAGACTCTTTTGTAGAATAGCTAAAAGGTCTGTACAGAGAGGCCAAATTTACCAGCTCTCGTTGCCTGGATGTAAGATGGCCATAAGGTCACGCATAAAACACTAAGAAACAAAGTCTCCGTCACTGTGGGAGATGACAAAGACAACAATACATAAAATGCACTGCAAGTCAGTTAATACCACCTTGGTAATAGGAAAGTGCCGACCCTTGGACAACAACAGCAATTATACTTAGCATAAGCCCTTCACCGCCTGTCGGCAGTGCTACCACTCAAGCTCTTGTTTTAAACAAAAGCTCCCTTACGTAGCGCGTGTTGACTGTAAGCTTTTTAACTCTGTGCTTTCTATTGAGTGACTAGTCACAGGGCCTAAATTCGCTTGACGGCAGTGCAAGCAGCGAAGCTTTTGAAAAAATCAAAGCAACTTTAAGTAGAGAGTATAGTGAAAGCTTTTCAATTGAGTAACAAACGCACAAGGCCTAAACTGGCTCGTATAAAGAGTCAGCAAAGAAGGCTTTGTTTCATTGACTATTATTTCATAGGGCCTAAACTCGCTTGACGGCGACCTGTTTCATAGGCCTTGAAAACCAAAGAAACGTTTTGACTAGCCGGAGATTACACTTGTCTGTATCGCACTTGGATACCAGTAGAGCTCTATTGCAGGTCTTCGCAGCACTAATAAATTGAGCCTATTTGGCTCTCTTTGTAAAGAAGACGTTCCAGGGTGAATTTGATGCGATAATCGCGAAATTAATCGCTTCGGCTGGGATTAACCAGCACGGTCAAAGCAAATAGGGTGTAACGGCTACAGATGATAATCCAGTATGCCCTGCCGTGGAGACTGCAGAAGTAAATTGTGCAGACAGTTTGTGATCAGCAAAGTTAGATAAAAAGCAAAGTAATCAAAACAATTCACATTTCGCATTCACAAGTTAGCGTCATGTGTCATGTCGTAAAAAACTTCAATAATAAGGACCCAAGCAGGCTATCATTTGGGCAAAACTTAGGATAAAATTGTCAACAGCTTCCTTGTTTTGGGTCGTATTCACCTCTGATTTCTCGCAAAAGGGTTGCAAACGAATGAATCCTTGTATGTTAATTTCATTTGATGAAAACAAGGCCTCTACTGTGGGAATATGAAGATTTACGTTGACTTATGTCAAACGTTATCTGTCACTGCAGTATTTCATTTAACTTCTCAGTCACAATGGTGTAGTAAGCCTGATCGACATTCTGCTAGTATTGATCAACAGTTGATAGACGTTCTGTATTGCTTTCATTTTCCAGTGAATCTGGCATGCCTTTTGCTTCTTTTAATTGATTTTCTTTGTATAACTGAGTAAGAAGCCTAACTAGCTAACCCTTTCCTTAGATTTGATATTTTTGCGAGAATGACTAAGTTGAAAGTTACGTTGGTATATCGTAAAATTTAAAATTTCAATTAGCACCCAAGCAACTTCTTCGCAAAAATTTCTTCACAAAATATTTCAATCGTGTTACTTTTCTAGACTTATTACGATGAGTCCTAGAGACTCGATAAGCTTTGCTTCTTCTGGGGCGTATGAATCGTGTGTAGTTAGTTTTAACTGATATGTTTCATGAATCATTATCATCATCAATCGCTCATCAAAATGAGACCGCTCATAGTTCGAGGGACCATCAGTCTCAACCTAAGTCCAAATATGACAAAAGGCCCTGGGGACGAGGTTGCATCAGTATAGAGGTTGTATCAGTCTATCAATAGCGATAACTACGACTCTGTAATTAGTCTATTACTTTCCCCGAGTTGAGTTTTTTCCATGAATACAAATGAAAAAGAATTGACGAGTAAAGAACAGCATATTTGACCGAATACTACGTAATTAACGGAAATTACAAATCCAGGGACGTCTACTGAAACTAGGGGCAACTGGAGAGTTCAAAAAATCTACCGGTGGATTCATATACATATCCAGACACCCAGGAATTTGATAAACGTTACTTAAAGACCCATTGGTAACCATGATCCTTTATGGGCCCAAACTTGATTTTTATATGATACGAAAGTTGTTTCTGGCCTAACTTCTATTTGTTTTGCTTTTAATTCGGCTTGCAAAGGATCATGGTTAGTAATGGGTCTTTAATTTTCGTGCCGGTTTGACTGCAGGTACGTAGGCCAGAGGTTAGTTGATAGGATAAGACAGTTTTTCTCCGCAGAATCCCAAAAGAATTAAGTGCTCCCTTGAGAAACAGATGCCTTTACGCAGTAATTATGATGTTGCAGCACTATTGCGGCACTTATTGTGATCACGTCCATCTTGCTTCCGGTTTCACCATGGTTTCGCAAACCTTTGCAATGTAAACAATTTTCATGCATCCAAAAAGTTTGAAATAGTACTAACGCCATATCAAAACGATGCATACGTAGCCAAAAAATTTACGACTTGAATAGTCAGAACAATTTTCATGCATCGAAAAAGTTTGAAATAGTACTAACGCCATATCGAAACGATGCATATGTAGCCAAAAAATTTACGATTTGAATAGTCGGTACACGCCTGCGACATTTTCCTTCCTACCGCTTTATATTGTATCCAAATTTGTGACATAATGTTATTTAAAAAACAATCAAGGCCTCGTGTATTATATGTGGTTAAAAAGCAATTCAGAAATACTGTTGTCTCCATGTGGGAAGTTATTACCCCTAATTACAGCAATTAATTAATCCTTGTTTCCCTAACAGTGTCATGTTTGCAACAGAAATATATAACCGTGGGAATTTTGATGAATTCAAGAGGAAGTGCCGTCAACATACTAGACTTGCTTCAAGTCTATTCCGTGGTCTATCAGCGCTCAATAAAACATTATAACTTCTGCGGGGACGTAAATCGTGACGAGGACGCTGCGAAGGAGAAACGAGAAATGAAATCGTTTCTCCTTCGCAGCGTCCTCGTCACGATTTACGCCCCCGCAGAAGCAAGTCTATCAACATACCTGATATGGAATCAGACTTGCAAATCTAACTTTAAGTTGTATCCATTTCTGCCCTTGATTTCCAGACATCTTCAGAATTTCTTCTACTTCTGAGTTTTGTTTCTTCAATATTACTTTCAGGTAATTCACCGTTCTTCCATGCATATATGCGTAGAGCTTCAAAGTCCTCCCAATTGTTGCTCGGAATAATTTGCTGATTAACCTCGCCTTGCTACCAAATTTTTTATTTGATGCTTCTAAGTAAACGTATGAACCATCTGCAAATTAAGGAGAGGATGAAAATGTTAGTGGCTGTGAAGCCTTGACACAACCTTGGAGAGCCAATTTTACAAGGAAGGCTCTACAATCAATTTTTTGGGAGAAATAGGCAACAGTTTGCATGTTGTCCCTATGAGGACAATGTCTGTGTCCCTAAAATCGGGAAATTTCCTTGATTGGTGTGGAAGGTTTTCCCTGAAAGCAGTTTTGAAAGTTTTACGCTGTGTCTGAAGGTTAGGTCCGCCTTTAGCGAAAGTTTTGCACACAATTTTATGCTTGTACTGTATTATAAATTTTATGCTTGTACCGTATTATAATGAACCAGAATCGTTTAATTACAGTTTCATACTTTGATGTTTAGAATGGTCTCCTGGTGGTCCAGTAGAATGGCTCATTGTTGGTCCAGACTGGCGGATGAAATTCAATTCAGAACCATCATTTCGCCAATAACATGTTGGATTTGCATTGTCGTCGAAGCTGCATACATCTGAAAGACAAAGATAAGACTGAGGCTGTTTAAAGATGGTAAAAATATTTCAGAAAGACTGATCTATGATTTTCTCATTATTATACTTGTGAATTTGCATGCAAAACAAAGGCGATAGATCGAAGGATGGCGATGCCAAAATAAACATATATCAACCATCTCTGACATTTTGCACATGTATGATGACAACTAGACTGATTACATGAGTCTCCGTTTTCCGCATCGAATTGGATGATATTATGGCTTCAAACTGTTTGAAGCCATAAACTGTTGATAAAATGACATAAACGTTTGAAGCGAAGTGAAGTTCTTTCGACCTTCGAAGGATAGAAGGCATTCAATATTTTCTTCAGATTTTAGTCTCTGTTTAGAATCTGTTTGGTCGTGAGTCCTTGTATGAGAGACAATGAAAACATCAGATTAAAAAAATTGAACGAATACAAGGAATCACGTCGTAAGTCTTGATAACAACCAAAGATTTGCGAAATCAAGATCCATGATTCATTTTACTCTGGATATATTTTAGGCCGTTGCGTTGTCCATCCAGCTAAACCAAAGCAATTTATTTTGTTGGTAGACAGAAAGTCTAGAAGATCCCAATTAGACTCGACGAGCGCCTTGCGTCGAAGTTTTGGCCACTAGCATTACATAGTTCCAACCACTTTTATCTCGTTTAGCTAGCTGTTAATGAAGTTAAACAAAGTGCTGCTGAGCTAGGTACAGGTTTTTAAAATGACTCATGACCCACATATCCATAAAAATGCTTCCCCCCATGAAATATCTTCAAGAGGATACGGAGCTTGAAAACTGCGTCCAGTAACAGCATTATTTATCAAAGTTTTCGTATAACACTGATCACCGTAACAGTGCTTGAAACGATCCAAAAAGGAGAGCAACATCGTGGCTATTTTAAAATATGAAATCCTGCTTCTAACCTATATGATCGAATCGGTCAATCAGATAGACACCCAAGGCGGACACAGATTACATGTGTCGCATGCAAAATCCGACTTATATGTTGCGTGGAAATTCAGTTCAATTAGGTACAGGAGACGGAAGCAAGCTGTGGTGGAAAAGGTGATCGAGTTGGCAGTAAACAAGACGCAACAGAGACAAAAACCCAACAGCCATCATAGAAACTTTATTCGAATCTTCACCATCCATCTGCGCAAAATACCAAGTGTAAGGCAATCCTCAACAGTTTTCTGCACTGATGCTACCATCAGTGGCGAANTGAAGTTAAACAAAGTGCTGCTGAGCTAGGTACAGGTTTTTAAAATGACTCATGACCCACATATCCATAAAAATGCTTCCCCCCATGAAATATCTTCAAGAGGATACGGAGCTTGAAAACTGCGTCCAGTAACAGCATTATTTATCAAAGTTTTCGTATAACACTGATCACCGTAACAGTGCTTGAAACGATCCAAAAAGGAGAGCAACATCGTGGCTATTTTAAAATATGAAATCCTGCTTCTAACCTATATGATCGAATCGGTCAATCAGATAGACACCCAAGGCGGACACAGATTACATGTGTCGCATGCAAAATCCGACTTATATGTTGCGTGGAAATTCAGTTCAATTAGGTACAGGAGACGGAAGCAAGCTGTGGTGGAAAAGGTGATCGAGTTGGCAGTAAACAAGACGCAACAGAGACAAAAACCCAACAGCCATCATAGAAACTTTATTCGAATCTTCACCATCCATCTGCGCAAAATACCAAGTGTAAGGCAATCCTCGACAGTTTTCTGCACTGATGCTACCATCAGTGGCGAAAATGCTAGTGGCCTTGAAATTTAATCACGTGACCCATCTGTGTGCGCCTTTAGCTTAGCGTTTGACCTAATAAAACGAGTGCAATAAGTTGTTCAAACAGGCCGTGGTGAGGTCCATCCTCTTTCGGTTTTGCATAATCATGATAAGCAAGATTGTAGCAATTTCAAGAACAATAACGCGGTCAAAGAGGGATGCTTTTACTTCACTTGATTAACCAGCAACATTGATAAAGGTATAATAATCATTAGGAATATTTATAACCAAGCTTATGAATAAAGAAGCGACGAAGGATTTCATATTGCATTGGAGAAGAAAATTGTTTGAGTTTATAACGAGATTAAATTCAGACACTAATGCAATTTTGCAGATCTCAAACATCCCAGATTGAGTTAACAGGGATAAAGTGAACTCTATAGGCTTGAGGCTAAGCTAAAGAGTATTAAATAGTATGTATGAGGTATTCCCTATTTGCGAGATCACTCCGTTTTTTATCCCCTTAAGGTGACATAAGACAATTAATGGAGGGTTGCTATTAGAAGTTGCGTTCCCATGAACTCTACTTGACATAAACCATTGAGTTTTAAGCCAGGTCAAACGAAACGCTGTGTGCCACTGAGACATGCAGATTATTGTGAAATTAAATAGAACGAAAGTGGATGGAAGAACAATTTCCTGAGCGTTTTCCAGAGCGCGCAATTTGGGACCTTGATATCAGCGTAGCACAACACAGCACGTGGTCACAACCTTGTTCATATTAACACTTGCTATGACCACTGCGAGCACTATTTCATGACGAATTGGATAGATTTATCACATCAGACCTGTTATTTTTGGCCACAGGACAGCACTTCTCGGCTGGGCGGCCTAGCAATTTAAATCAGCAGTTCGTACTAGATCAGTGATTCGCACATATAACTTTAATCCTTCTTTCTCTACAGTGCCTCTAGACATGGGCCTATCAAATAAATTTGCTGTTTGGACGTAGCCGTTATTCTTGGTCGGACTAAAACGCTCATGGGCCTATTGGCCTATTGACAGAAAGCGGTTGATTGCAACAAAACGTTTCAGTAATTGAGTCAACTATTTAACTCGAAGGTGTTGTAGCGCAATGGTCCTCTAGCTTTGCAGGCAGAACAATCAGGTGGACAGGGACAAGGTTTGAGCCTAAGTCGAGCGTCATCACAAGGGGTCACGGACTCGATTACGTCTTCTCTACTTCTGCGATCCCAGCGCTTGGCGCTAAAAAACGCAACTTCACCTTCACCAACTATGTCTACCCGAGACTTAGTATAGCCGTCGCTACAGAAACTCCTAAACGACGACTGGTTTGAGTATGCAATTTAGCATGATAAATTCACCTTAGCAAACCGCTTGACGCATGTATAGCATAGGCCCATAGGAGAACTTTGTTAGTGATCTCCTACCCTGGGTACCAGAGCCTCATCTTTTTATTATTTTTTTTGTATTTTTCTATTTTCTATTTTGAGGCTCTGGCACCCAGGGTAGTGATCTCCATGCTATGAAAGCTTTGTTAGTAATCTCCATTAATGAAGTAAAGCAGTCTTTGGGAAATGTTTCAAGCACGATCCAGACATTCGTCATTGTAGCACAAAGCTAGCCCTATGTATTATACCCCTGTGCTCTTTAACACCCGTAGGAATGGGAAATCAGTTTCGCCTACGTTGACTTCCTGTAAACAACCAGTAAAAGGATGAATGGATAAATAAATGCATAAAAGGACTTTGTCATCAGTGAGTCACATGTTGAATCGGTACAGGTCATCATGGCTGGAAGTTCAAATAATAGAACCCTTGTTGTGACATAGAGTCCTTGGTTCCGTTCCCGAGGGTCATGGGGCCGGTTTTTTTGCCAAACCTTTCGAGAAGGGAGTTTGATGACACGCTATTTATTTGATGTCTTAAATCCAAGTTGCACGGGAAACCAAAAAGAATCAAGTTTAATCCATAAGGTTGTCGAGGATATCATGAGACGTTTCGTGTTCAGCTTAACCAAAATAAGAACAACTATTCCGCTGTTTTTATCATAAAGACAGCTTTGGAAGCCAAATTCTTTCATGTGTTTTTATATCTTGTGATTCCTCAAAACGAATTCGCTGGGCACTTTGAACATTGAGGACATCACGTAGGCCCCCTTGTACGAGTTTATGTATAAGGCGGTGTCAAAAATTGTCTACAGTCATGGAGGAATCATTTTCTCGAGGACGATTTCAATATCCATGTCTCAATATCCATGTCCCCAACTGCTCCATCTTCACCGTTCCAACAACATTAAACAAAACAAAACAAAACAGCGCTTATGAATAGATGTCAGAACGAGGCTGAATTTTCATTGCAATGAAAAATTAACACAAGAACGAAAGTCATCTTTGTTTTGCAATAACCAATAACGTGCCTTTAAATTGGGAACAAGGAATGAGGGAGGTCAAAACGTACCTTTACTGCACGATCTTACGGACAAACCCAACAGAAAACTAAAAGTGGCTCGTGTCCAAGCATTTCCAGCCCACTTTGGCCGATGAATGCGGTTCCCATGCCCAATATATCTATTTCTGGACGGAAAATGCGTGCCAATGCCAGGGCTATTATTATAAGCAGTAACAATCGATATTTTCTATCTGCAAAATTCTTAAAACGCCAAAGATAATATGCACCAAACACATCGGGCTGTGCCCTTCGTCTGTAGCCTACTTGCAGACTTTATTTTCCTTTCTTTCCCCTCCTCCCCAGTGACCAACAAAGTCTGCACGCAGGCTATTCGTCAGTTGCGAGGGGCTTTTATAAGCAGACTGAGGGGCTTTTTTTGCAACGATGGAGAACAAATAATTTACGTAAGCATTTTAGGAGTAGTGCCATTAGTTGCAAAAGTTGTCGTGTTGTTGGTCTTCGCATAATTGTGCGATTTCATACTTTTTCTCGTAGATTGTTGGAAATTGTCCGCTGGATCTGACTGGTTGTTCCTCCAAAATCCATTGGATTCACTCCATTTTGGTTGAACCTGGAACAGAGCACCAAGTCGAGCACAAGTATCTGAAGTCTCTAGCAAATCTCCGCAACGAAACCACGAAACAAGCTCGGAATCGAAATAAGCTCCAAACGAAGAAAACAAATTTTCCGAGTTAAAAAAACAGATTAATGTTTTTTCATCACAGATTTTTATAACAATGTTAAAACTGCGAAACGAGCTATTCCTAAGAACAAGTCAAGGATATTCTGAGGCTGAAAATAGCAAAGACAAAAACTGAGCTTGGCACTTTTTAGTTTTAACAGTTCCAAGATAGTACGCAAGTAATACGTAAGCCCCATGAGCTAAATAGCGTGTTCTATAAATAGGACAAAGAAATAACGTCCACACGCCATTGTTTCTTTGGTTTTTCTTTGTTGGGTCACGCCCCAAGATTATCACAAACAATAGGCTATTTATAGACCTATGAGATCTCATCTTTCAACTCAGGTTATTCCCTCTACGTTTGAAAAAAAAACTCGAGTTAGATTGTTCGATTTATCGAGTAATTGAATTCAAAGCATAAGCTATAGAGGTTCAACTGTAAAAAAACACCTTGTGCAAGCCATGTGCTTGCAACCAAAGAGCCTGCGTGCGCACGCTATCTTCAACTTAAACTTAAACTTCATGAATGTCACAAATTAATAACAATCCATTGATAAATGTAATAANAAACACCTTGTGCAAGCCATGTGCTTGCAACCAAAGAGCCTGCGTGCGCACGCTATCTTCAACTTAAACTTAAACTTCATGAATGTCACAAATTAATAACAATCCATTGATAAATGTAATAATCTTTCCGATTGCTTTAAGCACAAAGACGATTATCCCCGAGTGCGGAAATTCTAATCGGCGACTGAGCTTCCAATTGACCTCCCTTTCTTTTCTGTCAGGGAAGCTTTTATCCTCCAATTGTAACTGTTTTCATAAAGCTGATATGTATAGGTTTCAGGCATTAGGATTTGCATTTAGGAGGGGCTCCGCAGAGGTTGCTCTGTAATTTTTTAGAAGCGTTTTAAAGTTTTCTTTCGTGCAAACTGTTTGGTTCTTCCTCCCTTTCTATTCATTCCAAGGGATTTCTTATCCTCAAGTGTAACTGTTTTCACTATTTCAGGCATAGCGAAGGCCGAGCAAACGAGCAAAGCAATGCTTTGCAACAGAAGGGTCCCCGCAGAGGTTGCAAAAACGAACAGACTCTCTCAGCTACTGAGAAATAAGAAGCTGGACTTGCCCAAGTCGTCTTGAAAGAAAAGAAGGGATGACTTGTGCAAGTCCATTGGGAAGCGTTGTAAAGCGTTTTTGCAACAATCTAACTCATGCACCACAAGCTACCTATCCTCCTATTTGTGTTCCCCTTTGCTCCATCTTATCATCCACGATCTCACATCTGCTGCTGTACAAAAAGCCTTTTCGACGAGAAGGGGGGAGAAGGAAAGCACTGTGGAGGAGATGTCATTTTTTCTACGTTCAACCAGCCTTGAAGCAGCAATGAGGTGTTGTGCAGTCATGTGCAGAGACAACCATAGCTTACTACGGTATACGACTATACTCACTGTTGAACAAATATTTTGAAATTCTCAAACATTATGAAAGAAGCTCAACCCATTCCACTTCCCATCTCCCTCTCCGATCACCTCTTCTTTCCTTAGGCAAAACAGAAAGTTTTTGATTCGATCTAATCAATTTTCAGAGACATTTTCCGCGTATTTCTGCGACAAAAACTTATTTCAAATTAACCACATGTTCTCACTAAAGAAGTGACAGATTGTTAGCGGTGATACATCCTCTCGCTCACTTCTGTGTTATAAGTAGAAACATCTGAACTGGATTTCCCCCGATTTTCCCGCCTCGCTAATATTAGTTTCGTAAAATTTCAATGAGATCTCAATATGTAACAAATATTGAAAGGCGAGTCGAATAATTTATCGACAAGCATAATTAGAAACTAAGCTTTTGGTAGATTGAAAGAAATTGCCCCAGAACTTCCGACTGATGTCAAAATTTCAAAGTTGCATCGAGGAATAAATATTTGCGAATTATTTCCCATTATACACATCGAGGGTTAAAGAAATGCAGGCATTCTACGGTTTACAGACGATGAATGACACGTTATCTATGACGTTTATCTTATCTGGTCATTTNCTTGTGCAAACCATGTGCTTGCTAAACCAACCAAAGAGCCTGCGTGCGCACGCTATCTTCAAGTTAAACTTAAACTTCATGAATGTCACAAATTAATAACAATCCATTGATAAATGTAATAATCTTTCCGATTGCTTTAAGCACAAAGACGATTATCCCCGAGTGCGGAAATTCTAATCGGCGACTGAGCTTCCAATTGACCTCCCTTTCTTTTCTGTCAGGGAAGCTTTTATCCTCCAATTGTAACTGTTTTCATAAAGCTGATATGTATAGGTTTCAGGCATTAGGATTTGCATTTAGGAGGGGCTCCGCAGAGGTTGCTCTGTTATTTTTTAGAAGCGTTTTAAAGTTTTCTTTCATGCAAACTGTTTGGTTCTTCCTCCCTTTCTATTCATTCCAAGGGCTTTTTTATCCTCAAGTGTAACTGTTTTCACTATTTCAGGCACAGGGAAGGCCGAGCAAGGCAATGCTTTGGAACAGTAGGGTCCCCGCTGAGGCTCTCTCGGCTACTGAGAAATGAGAAGCTGGACTTGCCCAAGTCGTCTTGAAAGAAAAGAAGGGATGACTTGTGCAAGTCCATTGGGAAGCGTTGTAAAGCGTTTTTGCAACAATCTAACTCATGCACCACAAGCTACCTATCCTATTTGTGTTCCCCTTTGCTCCATCTTATCATTCACGATCTCACATCTGCTGCTGTACAAAAAGCCTTTCCGACGAGAAGGGGGGAGAAGGAAAGCACTGTGGAGGAGATGTCATTTTTTCTACGTTCAACCAGCCTATACGACTATACTCACTGTTGAACAAATATTTTGAAATTCTCAAACATTATGAAAGAAGCTCAACCCATTCCACTTCCCATCTCCCTCTCCGATCACCTCTTCTTTCCTTAGGCGAAACAGAAAGTTTTTGATTCGATCTAATCAATTTTCAGACACATTTTCCGCGTATTTCTGCGACAAAAACTTATTTCAAATTAACCACATGTTCTCACTAAAGTCAAAGAAGTGACAGATTGTTAGCGGTGATACATCCTCTCGCTCACTTCTGTGTTACAAGTAGAAACATCTGAACTGGATTTTCCCCGATTTTCCCGCCTCGCTAATATTAGTTTCGTAAAATTTCAATGAGATCTCAATATGTAACAAATATTGAAAGGCGAGTCGAATAATTTATCGACAAGCATAATTAGAAACTAAGCTTTTGGTAGATTGAAAGAAATTGCCCTAGAACTTCCGATTGATGTCAAAATTTCAAAGTTGCATCGAGGAATAAATATTTGCGAACTATTTTCCATTATACACATCGAGGGTTAAAGAAATGCAGGCATTCTACGGTTTACAGACGATGAATGACACGTTATCTATGACGTTTATCTTATCTGGTCATTTCGCCGACAAAGAAGATAAAACACAGCAAGGAATTTGAAAATTTTCATAAGAGATCGAGCCCATATCACGTTAACTCAACTTCAAGCCCAGCAGAAACTCAAATTCAGTTCTAGTTTCTAAAGGTATCGAATCAGTTGAATTGATCCAAAACAGATACCAATACAGTAGTTTACGTTTACGAGAGATGTTAAAATTTCCTTAAATTTTTGAATTTGTTACGAACAGAATCCAGCTCTATTTAAAAGTTACAGACAGTGGCGTCGCCAAGCGGTGGACGTGTCCACCCCAGTTTTCTCGAGGTGGTATCTATTCTCAAGCAAAAACGTCACAAAAATGGCTGGGTATACCTTCCAGAACGTAATTCCTCACCAAGTCCACCCCATTTTTTTAGGGCTGAACGCAACTGGTTACAGAATATCCAATCAAAACGAATGATACTTGCTTACGGTTTATTTAAATGAAATTAGACTTGCAAGCATTTCTTTTCTTACTGCTTTCAATTCGGAATTCAAACATTGTATTCTCTGATAATTTCTATCCGTCCTTCAGCAACCATATCATAAGCGTACGGGAAGAAAAAATCTAGGGGGGCTGCCTGATGAAAAGTCTATTGTTAACGAAATTTTTTGCCCGACTTACGGCGGATTATTGCATGAAATAGGCAGATTTTTCTAAATTTGTCGAATGTTGGGGGGGCTGCCGCCAAACCAGCACCCCCGCCTCGTACGCTTATGTCTCTGATAATTTCTATCCGTCCTTCAGCAACCTATATCAAATTTGATATTTTCAGTCCATATTATATTTAGCTGATTTTAGCTGATAAGTGATATTATATCTTAAGTGTATTGTAATTAACAAATTTGTTGCAATGAATGAATGGCTCGAGTTCTCTGAAAGGGGAGAACCTCCAACTCAAAACTACTAGGGCCTACTCCTACTAGTACTGGACGGAACGAAGGTGAAAAAATGACAAAAATTATCTTGTTTGTTTCAATCTATTTACTGCCTTGGAACAGAGTTATTTACCATAAAACGACGAACTAACTCTTCACCAATTTCAGAAAGTATCACAATTTTAACCAAGAAGTTGTTAGATAAAATGGTTACTATCAATCGCAAGCAGGTAAAAAAGAACGCACGTTTACAAAGATCCAACCCAGATCAACTACTGCCTTAGATCATCAAATATGATTTAACATAAAACCGTGGCGAATAGTCGTAGTACGAAGGAAGAAATATAAAACACAAAAATAAACTGAAATTTAATGCTCACCATGGCCAGAATGATCTTCCGCCTTGATTAATGCCGATCGAGCACCATCATGCAAAAATCCAACAGAAACAACGAACACATAAGTGAAAAAATTCTTGAATAAATTCATGTTTTCTCGTTCTGTTATATTTCTCAAATGAACAGGAGTTTGAAAAGGCAGACGGCGATGTAGGTTGACTGAGGAAACTGTTTAATATTAACGTGAGATTACAAAGAAATATTCGTAATATGCAACCAGAAATTAGCCAGTTTTCTTCAAATGTTCCGATGTGATTAATTCACTGTGCGCGTGCAGGAGATCTCAGCTAGAATCCGCTTGACCCAAGATTTTCTCACATAGAGAATGAAACACTACTTTCGTTTTTGACATCAGAAAACTGTGGCCAGTAAAGTGTAACAAATTGTAGGCAAGGTATCTGGTATTGTGTCTTTGTCTGAAGGGAGTTTGAGGAGTCCACTTGTGATTGCCAAGTCTATGAAACACAACTTTCGTCTTACTTCTACGCCAGTTTAGCACAGTGTAAGCAAGGTAAGATTGTCTTGATATCTTGCATACACCTCTTTCAGTTTCAGAGTACTCGCGGAGTTCGCCAGTAAGATGTAGTAAACAAGAATGACAAACCAAGGCAATGTTGTCTTGTGACCTCTTTGACTTGTGTAGTGCCTCTGTCTGCTGGAGTGCTCTAATGATCGCCAACTCTATTAACTCTCTCCATTCACGTGGGTTAATATCATCGTAAAAGAAACAAAGGCATTATTTCATCTTGGTCTTACACTAAACGGATATATTTGGCTGCCAAATGGACTTAATACCTAGCGTGAATCTTCCAATCTATTTCCGATCGCTACAAATGCCGCTGTAATAAAATAAACATACTGTTGATTTTTGTCACTTGGTGTCTTAAACTGTTAATCATTTAAATTGATGACTTTTTCAGGTTTGAGATCTATCATTATTATGCTATTTCCTTTGCCCATTGATTTACGTTTTTGTCCTATTTTCTATCAATGATTCGTATGATTTAATTGAGATTCAGATCAAATCTATGGTCAAACAGAATCAAAGATTATTAAGCCAAACAATAGATTGAAAGGAACTGGGGCTAAAAATGGAGGAAGCACTTCAAGCGACTGTTAGATACGTCCATAGAAATGGTTGTGTCAAATTGATGTCAAATTCCGCTGGAAACTGTTAGAGCGACGGAGACTCATGAAAAACAAAACTGAATTATCTTTTCATGATGATGTAATAATCCAAAGAAAAAACCGAAAACCATTGTCGTTCATTTTATCTGTGTAGCAGATGACGTATGGTTTAAGGTTTGCTCCTGCTAAAATGCGGAATTGAACGTGGACCGGAATGAGGAACAGAACCAAACGGATCGGTTTGCTTGCTCAAGTCTGATTTGTTTATATAAAAATCTGACTTTAAAATCTTAGAAACAATGGGGTAACGTGAGGGAATCTTCTCGCGATCAGATTGCAATCCTTCACCCTTTTTATGCTTGATTGGCACAACAATAATTAGAAGACCAAACGTTTGTGCTAGCTGATCAAAACTGTTAAAGAAATTTGAATTTTTCTCGAGGTTAGGATGGTACAACAAAATGAACAAAATAATTATGAGGCAAATACACGATTTCCAATATTCTACCCCCATGCAATGCTCTAAAATAACGTACAATTTCTCAGGATTTCATTCAAAAACGGGTAAATTTGCAAGGTTTCGCTCCCTCGGACGCGGAGGAGGTACTTGAATTTTATTAATACGGGGGTGTGCACTCCAAGAAATAATTGTTTGACCCGGCTCTAGAATTTTTCCCTGCAAATGATGCCCGGCTTTAGAAAAAAACGGCAAAAACTGTACTCTAAAACGTAAACAATACACTGTATGTGCAACATTGAAATAACAACCCGCTCTAACAAAATGCCCCTTTTGACAACCGGCTTTAGAAACATTGCCTTCCTTCGATACCCGGCTTTAGAAAAAAGAGGCGAAAACGATACCCGGAAAGGAGTGCACATCCCACCAGCAAAATATACTAAGTATCCCCCTCCCGGGGGATTCGCTGCAATACGCAAAACTGTGGAACAGCCTCTCAGCCGAGTCAAAGCAGGCATCCTCTCTGTATAGTTTTAAGAAAACTATTTAAAACGGGGTTTCTTTCTTTTGATTTTAAATTTTCGTTAATATCATTGTACATTTGTTTCGAATATTGTAAATAGGGTTTTATAGTTTAATTTGATTAATAACTTTTTAATTTACTTTTTTTTAGATTGTAATTAACGTTTTTATCGGAGGGCCCCTTGAAAACCAGCTTCTGCTGAAGGGCAACCCTCCTTAAAAGAATTAAATATGAAAAAATAAAAATAAATATGAAAAATACAGGGTATACCAATTCACAGACCTTCTCCAATGCTGCTCCTTATTTTATAAACCCGTATCGTATTCTCATTTCAGATTTTCAGTGCGCTGTTCAGCATTCACCCGTTTCGTAAAGTTCCGACTCCTAGTCTGTTCATTCCTAGTTCCATATTTTATATAAGCCACTCATCACGGACGCCTTTTGAAGATAAAAGGATATCCAGGAGATATCACGAAGGTTTCAGTGGCTGCTTTGAAAGCTAGCGAAGCGCCAGCTTTGTCTATTGTTGTTAACTGCGAGCGGACATAGAGGACGGTGAAAAGTAAACACTGTGGGCTGAGGCGTTGCTGTGTTTTTATTTTTTACACTTTTACTTCTATTTTAGTTTAAGACGCCCTACGGTTTGGTGTCAAATAGCAGACAGCCTGGGAAAATACTAAGAAATGAGGTCTTACGCTAAAACTATTTTCACCTCATTGATAATTCCTCACGAAAACCTCAATATAATAACGGTGTGCCAGTCTGCTGACCGTAACAATCAAGATACATTTGTGAGAACAATCGATCAGCTAGCTAGCGGAGTTTCTCGGAAGAGAATTGGGGGTGCAATGCTGGGGTTCCCTAAATGTTTCCCCATCTTTGATAGAGACATAATTTTTGAAATATTTATTTATTTATTTCACATTTTCAATAGTTTGACCTTGGCCTCCACAAGGTTCTACGATAGACTCAATACATGTCGTAGTTTCGCTTTTCGACTGAACTGATANGTTTGACTTGGCCTCCACAAGGTTCTACGATAGACTCAATACATGTCGTAGTTTCGCTTTTCGACTGAACTGATAACGCTACAACTACAACTACAACGACAACAACAGCAATTCGATTCAATGAGATGAGCGTAAGTTGAGGGCCTTATGCAGTGAGGCTAGTTCTATGAAGTAAAATTTTAAAAATTACAGAGGCATCCAAAAATATCTTTCATACGGGCATTCAGTGAAACGCTGTCAAGGAATAATTGTCCATAACACTTGGTCGATTTTCGGGAAACTTTTTGGACACTCGGCTTGATAACTATTCCAAAAGGCGTTGGTCTTGTTCAATACGATCTGTCGGTACTCGGATGTTACGTGCCGCTCGTTTGAATGGTTTTCAAGCGCGCTGAAATTATCTCTTCGACCATAAATGGCTTTACCGCCATCTGTCCTTTGCAAAACGCGCGGTATTTCACGCCCAGATAACATCACGTAACCATACTCGAAATTGAAAGAATTTCGTTACGTCATTTTCCATCTCTTTCGAAACATTGACAGCGTTCACACAAACATCACGTAGACTTGAGCACGATTTACGCCCCCGCAGAGGTTATTATGTTTTATTGAGCGCTGATAGACCACGGAATAGACTTGGAGCAAGTCTAACATCACGCGACTCACTCCTCCGTAAGTTTCAGCACTCGACAGGGTCTCCCAGCAAACGCAAATCAAATTCAACGAAAATTTGTCAGAAAATAATAGTATTTGAATTAATTTAACGCATACCACCTGAAAGATATGCAGTCAGTTTGCATACATTAATGAAATATTTATAATTTATTTTCTGATGCAGAAAAGCACAAAGATAAAACCCGTCTTTGCGAGATCTTATTCGTGAGTAAATTTAAACGTATTTTCTTCAAGGCATCATCTCAAGTGCTTCTAGGCCTGAAAGTTGTTAAAAATATTTTTATGGTGAAGAAGGCCTTTTTTGCTCTTACAGCATCATGCATCTGAAATAGGCCATCAATAGCTAAAACCTCAATCAAATGATAAATAATTCTATTAATGTATCCAACCAAACTGGATATCATTGGAAAGAGGATAGATTTTGCTTTTAGATGAAATGCATTACGCATATTCAAATATTACTACTTTTGAAACTTTTCGATTAGAGTTGGGTTGCATTTTTTGGGACACCAAGTATAGAAGGTCCTTAGCGACTATTGTCAAGGGTTGTCGGAAACATGGTTGTTGGTGTTAGGCCCATATCTCAGCTGTATTTAACTTCGATTTAAAAATATTAAATAGCGAAGGCAAAACGAGCCAGGCTTCTGCAGTATGCAAGATCAAACAAGAAAGGAACAGAAAATTTTGTGAATTTAATTTTCAAAATAACTGAAAGCATGTAATTTTAGACCAGAAGCAAAATAATTAAACTGTATCCAAACCAAATATCATTTTTCCATTACGTTGATTCCTCCAATAACGACGAAGCCAATTTGTTTTGTCCATTTGCATCTTACCCTATGAATTCGAAAAAACATGCATCAGAGGCATTGACAAAACATCGAAAATTTCAGGACAATTCGGAGATGAGAATCTTCGGAAATTCTAATGGCGGGAAATGTCCATTGTCCATTGATTTGAAATGAGCTTTCATTGGCTGATTGCAAAGCGAGGAGAAATCTGAATTTCAATAACAAAGCATCATCTTTAAGGATTTTTCGTAAAGGCCTAAAGTTGAAGAATCTAGCTGTAAAGTTTTTCGCTTACCATAAATAAACTTGAATTGCAGCCTGTTCTCATCACATCCTCCATAAATAACGATCTTTGTGCCATCTTTAGGGCTCAAGCTTCCACCATCCGGATGAATACATTTTCCCGTTGCGATATGTTTCACTGAATACTTCTGTGTCGGAGTAAATTTCGAGTAGTTTGAGCCGCAGTCAGCATCAAGTTTGATGAATGCATTATTACTTGAGCTTTCAGGTACTGCACATTTCCCACTTTTGATGTGTTTGAGATTTTTGCCAGATGTCGAAGTGAACTTCTGGTCACAGCTGCTGGTCAAAATCAAGCGAGCGCCTTGAGCATCCACAGCAACACATAAACCACTGTAATGCTTGATAAGAAAGCTTCTTGTTGGTGGAGGTACTGAAATAGAGATGGGAAGATGTTAATTTCATGTAATTTCTGCTTCCATTAAGATTGAGAAATTTTCTAGCGTTATACACCATTCACAATGAAACAGTTAAACCAGCTTTATTTGAACCAGGTTAAATTTTAACCGTTGGATTTGTTGGGTTCACCAATTATACCGCATTCACACTGACACAGTTAAACCGCCTTTATCTAACCCAGGTTAAATTTTAACCGTTGGATTTGTTGGGTTCACCAATTATACCGCATTCACACTGACACAGTTAAACCGCCTTTATCTAACCCAGGTTAAATTTTAACCGTTGGATTTGTTGGGTTCACCAATTAGAAGGCCCGATTCGATAACCTGGTTTAGTTTAAGCTGATTGAACTTGCAAGTGTGAATGGGGTATAAGATTGAGAAATTTTCTAGCGTTATACACCATTCACAATGAAACAGTTAAACCAGCTTTATTTGAACCAGGTTAAATTTCAGTCAATTAAATGCGTTCGATTTGTTGGATTGACCGATTAGAACTCAACATTTGATAACCTGGTTTAGTTAAGCTGGTTTAAGCTTGAAAATGTGAAAGAGCTACAATTCAAACATTACGGGACAAGCTGCGAGAAATTTCGTGCTGTCATAATCATTTTTGTACTGCACCTTGAGCGTAGGTGGATCTGCACTTAAGGTGGCTCACTACCAAAAATTTAAATTCGTGCACTGCTAACTAAAAATAAGTTCAAAACACATAAACAATAGGTTAAGTTGGCTCACTACTGACAAACGTTTTACAATGATACACACTTGGTGTCCTATCCCTCATGCATGATCATTTAGAAGAAGCAAAAGACAATAACGCTAAAGATGGCAGCCGCGCAAAGCATGCTGGTAAAACGCTCCCTGACGACCACCTAATGACATAAAAAGTTTGGTCTGCCGTTTCGACTAGCTAGCTAGCTGTGGCAAAGTTCAGAAAAAGTACAGTAATCAATGTAAACAAAATAGGAAAAAAAAGTTCGGTTCGAATTCAAGCTAGCTAGTCGAAACGACAGACCAAAATTTTTATGTCGTTAGATGGTCGTCAGGGAGCTTTTTACCAACATGCTTTGCGCGGCTGCCATCTTTAGCGTTATTGTCTTTTGCTTCTTCTAAATGATCAGGCATGAGGGATAGGACACCAAGTGTGTATCATTGTAAAACGTTTGTCAGTTGTGAGCCAACTTAACCTATTGTTTATGTGTGGTAAAGTTCAGAAAAAGCTAGCTAGCTAGCTGTGGTAAAGTTCAGAAAAAGTACAGTAATCAATGTAAAAAAATAGGAAAATTTTGTAATTCGAACGCGAATCTTCAATTAAAACTTAAATTCGAATCAAAACTTTACTTTCCTGCTTTGGAAAGGTTTCCTTTCGAACCATGTTGCATTCGAATTCAAGTTCGGTTCGAATTCAAGCTAGCNAGGCATGAGGGATAGGACACCAAGTGTGTATCATTGTAAAACGTTTGTCAGTTGTGAGCCAACTTAACCTATTGTTTATGTGTGGTAAAGTTCAGAAAAAGCTAGCTAGCTAGCTGTGGTAAAGTTCAGAAAAAGTACAGTAATCAATGTAAAAAAATAGGAAAATTTTGTAATTCGAACGCGAATCTTCAATTAAAACTTAAATTCGAATCAAAACTTTACTTTCCTGCTTTGGAAAGGTTTCCTTTCGAACCATGTTGCATTCGAATTCAAGTTCGGTTCGAATTCAAGCTAGCTAGTCGAAACGGCAGACCAAAATTTTTATGTCGTTAGATGGTCGTCAGGGAGCTTTTTACCAGCATGCTTTGCAGCAAAACACAACAGAGTCTTTGGGGCCGCCATCTTTAGCGTTATTGTCTATTGCTATACTCGGAATCAAAACCTACTCATCTATTGTCTAAAGTATACGAATATCAAAGCTCTCTCCCCTACCTGTAGTGGGTGGTCTTGTGACTACAACTAACTGAGGAAATTTAAATAGGCCTGAACTAGAAATGACAATGTATCGCTGTTCGAAAAATCACACAATTTTGATCATGCAAAACGTCTTTCGTCTTCTTTTCTTACTGTTAAGTAGATAATAATACGAAATAAGTTAATAAAATTGGTAAATAATGAAAATAGGAAAGAAAAGAGGAAACTTGCCATATTCAAATTTGAACTGCAATCGTTTTTCCCCGCATCCACTGTGAATAACAACTTTTGTGTTTACAGATGGTTTAATATTTCCTCCTTCCGGGTGTAGGCATTTCCCAGAACCAACATGTCTTACTGAATAGCTGGATGTTTGCTCGAACTCGGTTGTGCAGTCAGTGGTTAGCTTGAGATATGCGCCATTTGCGACCCTTTCTGGAATGACACAATGCCCTGTTGAAACATGTTGCAATGCTTTTGATGCTGTCAATTTAAAGTGGTCTTTGCAATCGGAGGTTAAGTGAAGTCGCTGATCAGCTCCGACAGAAACACACAGGCCGCTGATGTGGCGAATGAGAAATTGGCCTCCTTTTGCAGCTGCAAAGAAAATGCAAGAACTTTAACAATGAAACTTTCGATAGGTCAACTTTGTTTGGAAAATCTCTGCTCCGAAAGTTTGTCTTGCGATTCTTATTGTGTACTTAGAATTTAGTATTTTGCCCAAAGCATTAAAAATAATGGCATATGATTAAGTCATTGGGATTGACAGCCTTGGGAGCCTTTTCATCGTGGAGCTACACGGTATACTAGCCACACTAGTTGCTCAGTTTCCACTGTTGTTGTTGCTGCTGATGGCCAGCTCAGTATTAGCGACATATCAGTTCTAAGGAGCATACACAGATTCTGTAGTTGGTCTAAAGCTACGGAGGATTTTTAATTTCTTTCAATTACTCGGTTTCAAGATAAGTTACTGTATTTTCTTTTAAAAATTAAAGTAGTAATGACTGCCTATATCTTCCACTTGAAGTTGGATCCATATTTTTCCGCTGAAATTTAGAAATCAGTCAGAAATAAATGCAATGAAGTTGTTGATCTGGCAAAACAATAAATAAAAAATTTTGGAGATATTGGCAAATTTTTGAGGACTTTCAAGAGTTCTGTTTAGATACATTGATTAAAGATTTCAATCTTTACCCCGGTAAAAAATATCACTTGTTAGGGTTTCAAAGAAACAAAACCCCTGAAAATTTCCCCAAAGTGGATATTAGCGGATTTTGGATATGTTGTAGAGAAAAATATTCTGCATCGATTGGTGAAAATTCCAGCTTTAGTATCATTTCTTCTGGGTCAACCAAGGGTGTCAGGACACCGATTAAGTAATTAATAAATAAATATTTACTTACCTTGTTTTGTTTGTTGTTGTCTTCTTTGTTTTGTCTCTTCCTCCTGCCTCGTCAGCTCATGAGCAACATTTCAACCGCCTAAATTAAATTAGGCCAACCGCTTTCTCGAATCTAACTCCCTTGTATTCCTGTGTGTATGTGCGCCTTCGCAGAAGAAAGGTTTTTTTGCGGTTTAAAACCCTTTCTTCTGCGAAGGCGCACATATATACAGGAATACAAGGGAGTTAGATTCGAAAAAGCGGTTGGCCTAATTTAGGCGGTTGAAATGTTGCTCATAAGCTCACAAGTCAGGTAGAGACAAAACAAAGAAGACAACAACAAACAAAACAAGGTAAGTAAATATCTATTTATTAATTACTTAATCGGTGTCCTGACACCCTTGGGTCAACTCACTTGTCGACTGGACTACTAGACTGGACTACTATTGTGCCCTAAGGTTCCTACAAACGTCATCGTGACGGCACGAGCAAATGGTGGGGTGAGTGGCCGAGCGGCTTATACAGTTTTCATCAGGTGACTGAAGTTAAGCTTGGTCGAGTGTGGTCAAACTCCGGATGGGTGACCTCGGTGGCCTGACCCGGGGACTGACCTCGCAACTCACTTTGCCGTCCTTCGGAAGGGACGTTAAACTAGGGGTCCCATGCCTGGATGCGGCATGCATATTGGGCCTAAATTAGCTTTAAGTAGCTAGAAAATCCTGACAGCCCACTTAAAACAAATAACTGACTGACTGACTGAATGGTGTTGAATTTCACAAAATAGCATCGATATTCAAAATCTACATGAAAAGGTGGCCTAAAAAACTCTTAATGACAAATAGGCAGAACAGTTGAACAGGATTGCAATTTTTCACCGTACGTCTTCCTTAGCTCTTTACTGAATGATCATTGTCGATCGATCGATTGACTGATTGATCGATTGATACTCACGTGTGATTGGATTGGTAGTTGGTGCCATAGTTGTTGGAAGAGGTGGAAGTGTGCCAGGGGGTGGTTTTGTAAATCCTGCAAATAAACCAAACATTTTACTTACTGGGCTAGTCAAAAAGGTTTCGTAGTTTACTGAAATGTAAGATAGCGAATTAGTCAACAATTTCATCAGTGGAAAATAGATCATCTTATGGTGAAAACGTCAACTTAGATATGGAACATTTCACTGCATGATGGGTGATACTTTTCTAAAGCTATGATTTTGCTTGGGGGTATTTCTGGAACGCTTGGAAAATAGTTGAAGGTGAAGTTGCTGTTTTTAGCACCAAGTGCTGGGATAGCAGAAGTAGCTAAGCGCTAATTGAGTCCGCGACCCCTTGTCATGACGCTCAAGAGGTACTGGTGGGGTTTGAACCCCATCCACCTGACGTTCTGGCTGCAAAGTCAGTGGATTACAACACGGCGCCACAACACCTTGAAAGAACTAAAATGTTGACCAAGTTTTTGAAACCATGCCTATGTCTAGACATTACTTAGTATGGAATAATAGAAACGAGAAACTTGCACAACCATGAATGGATTCCCTAAAATGAATAAAAAGTACTTTAAACGATTTTTTCAGTACTTAATTTTCTTAATCATTTGATGACATGATTGTTTCGTTTCTCATGAAGAGCATTTTTATAAAATACCTGAATAAATGAATTTACTTCCTCCATGACCCAAGGGAATATGTAGTACACAAGGTTGACACGAGGCTAGGAATATCACAGTTCTATAGTGATTTTGTATTTCTGACCCCGCCCCCTCCCACCCATATCAACCCACATCTTGAAAGCAGAAGTATGACGAGACTTTAGAATGGTACTCGACACTGCGTTCGTCGTGTTTTCATTAGACCGAGCCTACTATACCTTGAGTTTATATCTTGTGTTAGACTGTTAGTTTTTGTAACGTAATTAGAATATAGACTAGTGTTGATCAGTAAATAAAGTTATTTTCGTTTGAGTATAACGACTTAGAAAATAACGTCAAAGAAACTTACCAGGGCACTTGTAAAGCAGATTCATTTGCAGTATATCAAGATTACTAAATCCACCCCTTTGACCAATTTTGTATTGATCCTTTGGGTCAATCGTCTGTATGGTTATGCGTCCACTACCAAATGCTGTTNTTTTTTAATAACAACAATATAAAAATATACCGAATAAGGAATACGTGGCTTGCAACCTAGAAAACTTAAAACCCTTCTTTTTTCACCCTACTTTCTTTTGGGACTTACAGCCTCCATGACGTACTGAAACATTTATCCCGAAGACACTGGGGCAAGCATGTACACATCAAAGTCTATTTTACCTGCAGCTACACCAGTAAAAACCCTTCAAAACTTAATCAAAAGGGATACATATGCATTTTTGCTTTTAGAAAGTGCATTGTAAATATGCTGAAAATGCCTAGTTACTAACCATGTCTTCACAAACAGGATAAGTATCATTCCCTTGCAATGAAGTTGGTAGGTTGAAAATCCTCAATGCATTGTCATCACTATTGGTTAGAAGGCATAGTCCATCTGGAGACCTGAAAAATAATTATTTAATTCTTTATGAGATAAGTTGGACAGTTTTGAAGTTTTCTGGTAAATAGAAAGATTGATACATGGCAGCTCAAGAATTGTGCAAGGAGAATGTTTTAAACAAGATCAAATCCCAATTTTTCACAATAAATGGTTATAAAAATCACAGGGCCTCCCCTTCAATATTTTTTAAGGAATTATTTTAGTTTTGTGTCAAATTATGTTCCATATTAAACTAAGCAAATTTCATAACTATATTCATCAAATTTTCAAAACTGGTAAAAAGTTAGAACCCTTTTATAAAACCCTTTTCGCCTGTTTTTCATTAAACAGTGTTACTGTCTACATGACATGTACATAATATTTTTTGTATACATTTTTGATCAGTTAGGCTTAGATTGGGTCCCACTTTGCACGATGGGTAAATAAATCAGGCTTTCTTTATAATTTTGGCAAGTACTTCTTGCATCTATGTCATCTATGTGTTTTGTGCCGATCCATCACAAACTTAAAATCAAGTCACAAAAAGTTATTTCTGGAAAATATATATCATAGGACTAACCATTTACAGCCTTTGAGAAAACAGTCATCGTCTTGATCAAATTCAGCCCACGAACCAGAAGCTTGATACAGAAATTCTTTAGATTTAAAGTCAATCTCAAATATTTTTTCTTTGACATTTTCATCAGTTGTTTTTGATTCAACGTCCTTAGATCCGTCAGTTGTGTTTACTTCTACAATTTCTTTGGTTTCAATAATTACAAAGCTATCCTTCTCCAGCCGATCACCAACTTCACTCTGATGCTGTTCTGTTTTTAAAATATTTGGATCTGATATTTGACTGTCATTTGTAGTTTGTGGGTGAGTGGTATCTTCATCAGCTGGTTCCATCACTATACAGTTCTCAATATTATTCCTCCCAGCCAAAGCAGAAGGCAGACAGATTTTCTGTTCATCGACTGTTCCATCACTGTTATTTGAAATTGAAGTACAAGGATCGTTTGGCTGTATTTGCATTTCAGAAAGGCTCTTCTCTTCAAAATCATTCCTTTCATCAGTCTCCATTTTCAAAGTTATTGCTTCTTCGTCTTCTTGTAATTTTAGCCGCAATTTTATATCTGTAAATGGCTGCTCTTGATCCATTATTATTAGTGGTATTTTGATGCAGCAAATAACGATCTTTGCCAACCAGTGACTCGTTGGTTTTATGAAGAAGATTTGAAGGAGAAAGTGAACCAGATCCTCTAATAAAAGTTAGGCCCTTCTTTTTCCCGAAGAGTTCAGTATTAGTAGGTAGCCTTTCTTACTTGCATCACCAGACAAAGTCTCTATGTGTGCACTGTAAATGTCAACTTGAAGCTCTTCAATATTTTCATGTCAGCTTGTTGTGAATGATTGCATTATTCATCTGTTTATTCATTCTCTTTCACTCAGTAATAAAACTCGCAGCTTTCTGGCATGAATTCCCGCCATTACTCCAGACCTCCTTTCCAGTTAATATCACATTCTCTTTCAGAGGCAAAATGCTGTGCAGGGTCAACCAGGAGGAGCCGCAAAAATTTGCAACTTTTTCAAAAGCAAAAAAAAGCGTGGTTTTTAAGAGAAAATCGAATCATTCGAAGAATGAGACAAGTGGTGTTCATCCTTTTCATATTTCTTATATCCAAACAGTTAACTTTCAATAGTTTACATTTTAGCAGTTTCACATTCTATCAACTTCCAGTTTCCAAAGTAATAATTATTGCAATCATTTCAAACAAATGTACAAGAAAAATACCGATCGTTTGAAACGAGCTTGGTTCATCATAAGCAAGTGAGAAAATGTGCTCTTGGCAATGAAGTTTAGTGTGCTATTAATTATGATACAACTAGTCTCTAATCAATTTTTGCAAAGGAAGAAGTTGTAAAATTTTCTTCGAAAAGTCTTTCTTGTCCCAATTATAATCAGTGGATTGATGAAAATATCCAGTAGAGTTGAAGCAGTCGTGTACAGGTTCACCCTTTCCCCAGGTATTCCTGTAAATGATTCAATCGCGCGAGAAATAACATAGGGTGACCAAGTTACGAAGAATACTGCAACTATCAACAAAGTTGAACCAACAATGCTCCATTCAATGTCACGTTTGGGCAGATGTTTAATTCGTAGGCTCAATTTTGAAATTCGAGATGATATCTTCGACTTATGTTGAACAGAGATATTCGGTTGTTCGTCTACTTTGATAGTTTCAGCAGTGGAAAACAAGTGTGAAGTATCCATAGGAGCAGCGAATTGTTCCTGGGGCATGGAATTATCTTCAATATTTGTCGAATTACTTGACCTAGTCGCCCTTTCTACCTCGGTGTACTCAACAGCATTAGGATTATCGATCCTATCCAGAGTATCGAGCGACAATATATTTAAATGTTTTCTCTTTGGGCTATCAAGTGCACCCGATACTTTCTTCAAATTGCATATGGCTTCTGGTTTTCTGCTTGGACCAGCAGTAACATGACTGCCACCATGGAAGGTCGATGAATGATCTTTTCGGTGAGATGGTGCATTACTTTGATGTACATTCGATCCAGACTCTTTTATGTGAAACAAATGTCGATCAGCACCTTCATTTTCTTGTGAGGTTTCCATTTTCCTTGGTCCGTGTCTGATAACAGCTACATGGTTTGGACCAAATGATCTTGAATGATCCTTTTGAAGGAGTGGTGCATTGTTGTGAGTAATGATCGATCCTGACACTCTGGTCTGAAATCTATTTTGATAAATTCCTCCACTTTCAGGAGATATTTCCGTGTTTTTTGTCTCATGTCTCACAAATTGATTGTGGATTTGACTCTTCTGCTTTTTTGCTACAATAAATACTTTTATATTTGTGACTGCCATAATAGTAGCTGGACAGATGAAACCCAAGGACACACAACTAAACAAATATGCCATATCTATTGCACCAAAATTCAAACCGCAAATTGCTCCGATCTTGCCCGAATATCTGCCGAGGCCGGATATCGCTGATACAGGTATCACAAGAACTAAAGCTGCTATCCAAAGCAAAGCATTTATCATTCCGACCATACTCTTCGTCATGTTTGCATTGTAGAAATATGGATACAAAACCGCAATAAACCGATCCAAAGACATCCCAACTAGGACGAATATCTTCACAGTAGCAATAGAGAATGTAAAGAACAGGGTGACCCGGCATTCTGTTTCATAAGCATTAATGTCTGGCTTTGGTAGCTCTGCAATAACGCTGAACGTATAATAGGGTATCTCGAATATGCATGCCAACAGTCTTGACAATAATACGCTGTAGAGATAATATGTAGATAGTCTCTTTCGATAGTCTTTACTTTTCCATAAAATAAACAATATTCCAATGTTTGCAATAAGACCAAATATCCCGAGCAAGCAATAATATATGGTAAAGATTATTCGCTCTGCTATTGATACACTCATCTCAAGAATGTAGAATATGTAGATGATGCGCTTACTGCGACTCTGCTAGAAAGGCAAACTTTTGAGGGGTGCAGCTGCAACCTCTGTGAGCAGAAAAGATTTCCAATTACAATAATTGCGTTTTATAACAATCCTTTCCTAAATAGCTTTGTCAACTACCGTTGGAATTTGATAAACCGACCTTATCGAATTTATATTGTTTATATCTGTCTCTGGCGCCAAAGGATTAACGATAAACAAAAGAGTCTACCCCGCTTTGCCGGGAAAACCTGTTCATATGGGAAAATATTTCCTCGCCTAGGCGGGATCCCGGTAGTACTCAAGCGAGATCTCGGCTAGCCGGGGAAATGTTTTCTCGTGTGAACGCTTGTGCTTTTTTTGTAGTTAAGCTATATGAGCAGAGTCAGGAAAACCTTACGGTCACACGGTCATTGACCCTAAGGAAGGTCTCTTAAGACAAAGGAATGACGTATGCCACGCCCTAAACGCACCCATTTTCTATTAAAAAATGAGGAAGGTTGCATAAAAAACNATGTAGAATATGTAGATGATGCGCTTACTGCGACTCTGCTAGAAAGGCAAACTTTCGAGGGGTGCAGCTGCAACCTCTGTGAGCAGAAAAGATTTCCAATTACAATAATTGCGTTTTATAACAATCCTTTCCTAAATAGCTTTGTCAACTACCGTTGGAATTTGATAAACCGACCTTATCGAATTTATATTGTTTATATCTGTCTCTGGCGCCAAAGGATTAACGATAAACAAAAGAGTCTACCCCGCTTTGCCGGGAAAACCTGTTCATATGGGAAAATATTTCCTCGCCTAGGCGGGATCCCGGTAGTGCTCGGCGAGATCTCGGCTAGCCGGGGAAATGTTGTCTCGTGTGAACGCTTGTGCTTTTTTTTTTGTAGTTAAGCTATATGAGAAAAGTCAGGAAAACCTTACAGTCACACGGTCACTGACCGTAAGGAAGGTCTCTTAAGACAAAGGAATGACGTATGCCACGCCCTAAACGCACCAATTTTCTATTAAAAAATGAGGAAGGTTGCATAAAAAACAGATTTGTTCCGGAGGAATGGTGAGCATTTTTCTGGACTCTGTATGTGATGTGGGATCTCGGCTAGCCGAAAATCCTGCTTAACCGGGGAAACTTTCTCCATAAAGTTTAATACTCACATTACAATTTCTTCATAAACTTCATCTCTAATCTGTGTTTCAATAGTACTTGTTTACTTGTTGATGAACGCAACTTGCAACGTTGGTGAACAAATATCTATTTTGGTGGGTGCATTCATAAACTGCATAAAAACTAAATTATCACAATTACACGAGAACATCTACAGGTAATTCACAACATTCTTAAGCCAAAGGTAAGTGTTGATTGTTAGATCTTTGATTGAGATACCAGGTGACCAATTGTACTCTCATTAAGTATAATTACCTTCAAGTGTTGCGTTAAGTAAATTGAAATAGCCGCATTTCCACATAAAAACGATCTACTGTTAATTTTAGGCTTTGATTGTAGACCGAGATACAGTAGTTGCAGATAGTTGTAGATTGTCGTAGACGGAGAAAATTGATCAGAGGAAGTTGTATACGGCGTCCCCAAAAATATGTTTACAACTTCTTACTTGCTATCAAGCAGTTGTGATTTTTAGACATTTACGCTGTTGGTAGACATAGCTTCAACTTCGAGTTTGAGACCTTGTTTGAGTAAGTCAGACAGGTAATTTCTGGCTTATCTTATATTATATCCTATATCCCAGAGTCCAGAAAAAGGTCGAACCTTCCTCCGAATGCCAATTTCGTTAGTTAAACCTTCCTCATTTTATCAAGTCAAAATGACCAGATCTTCAAACTCCTTGCGTTGTTTGTAACCCTCAAATTTATAAACCAGTTGCTGTGGCCAGGCCAACATAACCCAAAATATTCCTAGTTTTCTCGTAAAAATTACTAAACTTTCCTCAAATATGGCATTAACAAGCAAAACCCTCCTCCGGCTCACAGCCGTGGAGACGTGACTTTTTCTGGACTCTGCTATATCCTATATCCCACAAGAAAGTCAAATTACAAGTGGCTGCCTCAAAACCATCAGAATCTCATTTCATTGCATCATTGTTAAAACTGGAGTTTGTGTGTAAGAAGGTTTTCAAGTTCGATTTCTTTACAAAAAAATACTCGAAGAAGAAACTTGTGTATATAGGCTTAGAATGGATCTACCGGGAACCTATTAATTTCGAGTTTTTGGCATGTACCTGACTGATATACTACAGCCAATTAATATGCAACTTACAAGAACAAAATTTGAGAACAGCTCTTCTAAGTGGCATAATCGCAGTTGGTCGCATCAATCAGGCAAATGTGCATATCGAAGCAGAGAGAAAGAATAGAACGGCATTTGTTTAATTAACGACCCTTTGCACACCGACAGAATGACATGCTTGTTTACAGCGCCTTCGCAGAACTTCTGTTTCAGAAACTGTAGAGACAATATCCATTTCTTAAGAGAACAGAATGCATGCATGACTGGACGTCACGGGCGCCACAGACGTCCCAGTTTCTTCAAATAAAGAGCTTCTTTGTAAACAAGTCTGTTGGTGTGTGTGCAGTGGGTCTTTAATCATGCAGTGTCCTATTAATTATGATAACAACTAGTCTATACCAATCAATTTTTGCAGAAGAAGAAGTTGCAAAAATTTCTTTCGCAATGTTTTTCTTGTTCCAATGATAATCAATGGATTGATGAAGATGTCCAGTAGCGTTGCAGCAGTCGTGTACAGTATGAGCTTTTCTCCCAGTATCCCTGTAAATGATCCTATCGTGCGAGAAACAGCAAAAGGTGACCACGTTATAAAGAATACTGCAATTATTAACAAAGTAGAACCAACAATGCTCCATTCAATGTTACGTTTGGACACAAGTCCCATTCTTGTGCTAAGATTTGAAATTCGAGATTTCTTCTTTGGTTTATCTTGAACAAAGATGCTCAATTGTTGATCTGCTTTGATAATCTCTTCTGCAGAACTCTTATGGGAATTGTCGCTTGTACCAGAAAATGTTTCGTGGGAAATGGAATTTTTTCCAGTGGTTGTCAAATTACCTGATCTGGACACCCGTTTTACTTTGACGAGTTCAATAGCTTTAAGATCATTTCTCCTGCCAAGAATATTGAGTGATGATCGGTTTGAACCTTCTCCCTTTGGACTACACAGTGCACCCGGTACCTTTTTGGAATTGCATATGGCCCCTGCGTTCCTGCTTAATTCAGCAGTGACATGGCTGGGACCATGGAAAGTTCTTACATGATCAGTTCGATGAGATGATTCATTAATTTGATTGACAATCGATCCAGACTCTTTGATGTGAAACAAATCTTGATCAATGCTCCTATTATCTTGCGACATTACCGTTATCCTTGCTTCGTGTCTCACAAATTGATTGTGGATTTGACTCTTCTGTTTCCTTGCGACAATAAATACTTTTATATTTGTGACTGCCATAATAATAGCTGGAAAGATGAAACCCAAGAGCATTACACAGATAAAGTATGCGAAGTATGCCTTATTCATTTGACTGTAATTCACGCCACAGCTCGCTCCGATATCGCCATAGTATCTGCCTACGCCGGGCTTAGCCGACAACGGTATAATAATCACTAAAGCTGTTGTCCATAGCAAAACATTTATCATTCTGACCTTAATCTTCGTCATGTTTGCATTGTAGAAATATGGATACAAAACTGCGATAAACCGATCCAAAGACATCCCAACTAAGACGAATATCTTCACAATACCAATAGAGTATGTAAAGAACAGGGTGACCTGGCATTCTGTTTCATAAGCATTAATGTCTGGTTTTGGTAGCTTTGCAATAACGCTGAACATATAATAGGGTATCTCGATTATGCATGCCAATAGTCTTGACAATAAGACGCTGTAGAGATAATATGTAGATAGTCTCTTTCGATAGTCCTTGCTCCTCCATAAAATAATCAATATTCCAGTGTTTGCAATAAGACCAAATATCCCGAGCAAGCAATAATATATGGTAAAGATTATTCGCTCTGCTATTGATACACTCATCTCAAGAATGTAGAATATGTAGATGATGCGCTTACTGCGACTCTGCTAGAAGGGCAAACTATTTTGAGGGGTGCAGCTGCAACCACTGTGAAGAAATAAGAATATCATTTATAAAAATCGTGTTGCATAAAAGAGTCCTTTGCTCAAGTGCTTTGAGGGTATTGTGGCGCAGTAGTGTAGTCCTCCGACTTTGCAGCCAGAAAAGTCAAGTGGACAGGGTTCGAGCCCCACCACTCGAGCATCATGACAAGGGGTCGCAGGCTCGTGGCGATAAAACCGCAACTTCACCTTTGCCAACGGCTTCATCAACTCCAATCTNTATCGAATTTATATTGTTTATATCTGTCTCTGGCGCCAAAGGATTAACGATAAACAAAAGAGTCTACCCCGCTTTGCCGGGAAAACCTGTTCATATGGGAAAATATTTCCTCGCCTAGGCGGGATCCCGGTAGTACTCAAGCGAGATCTCGGCTAGCCGGGGAAATGTTTTCTCGTGTGAACGCTTGTGCTTTTTTTGTAGTTAAGCTATATGAGCAGAGTCAGGAAAACCTTACGGTCACACGGTCATTGACCCTAAGGAAGGTCTCTTAAGACAAAGGAATGACGTATGCCACGCCCTAAACGCACCCATTTTCTATTAAAAAATGAGGAAGGTTGCATAAAAAACAGATTTTTGATGTAGATGATGCGCTTACTGCGACTCTGCTAGAAGGGCAAACTATTTTGAGGGGTGCAGCTGCAACCACTGTGAAGAAATAAGAATATCATTTATAAAAATCGTGTTGCATAAAAGAGTCCTTTGCTCAAGTGCTTTGAGGGTATTGTGGCGCAGTAGTGTAGTCCTCCGACTTTGCAGCTAGAAAAGTCAAGTGGACAGGGTTCGAGCCCCACCACTCGAGCATCATGACAAGGGGTCGCAGGCTCGTGGCGATAAAACCGCAACTTCGCCTTCGCCAACAGCTTCATCAACTCCAATCTGGAATTCAATACATGGACGAGATCTAAAGCTTGGTTCACACTACAGAAATGCTTAGTGAAATTGATGGATTTTTCGTCATTATACCGTTTGTGAAACGCCGATACTTTTTTGTGCGACTCACTCGGTACATAGTGTAAGAGGTTCTTCGTTGCAAATGGATGCTTATTTCATCAGTTTGATGTTTTAAACGTTCGGATGTCCATCTTGCAGAACAATTGGACAATGGCTGGAATACACCATTAAAGACTCATTGCTAACCATGATCCTTTTTGGCGCCAAAGCCGACTTTCGCATTATCTGAAAGTCTTTTCTGGCCTAATTTCTTTGTCTTGCTTTTCATTCGGCGCACAAAGGATCATGGTTGAAAATTGGTTTTTAAAAGTAATAGTTACTCAAGTTTTTACTCACATCACAATTTCTCCAGAACCTTCCTTGTCTTTGCTTGAACGGTACTTATTCAGCACTTGTTTTTAAGAACATTTTGATGAATGATCGACTTAAAACGTTGAACAAATAATGATCTTGGTGGCTATCTTCATAAATTGAATAGATCCTAAATAGCATAGCCGCATTAATTGAAAGGATTTGCTCTTAATATGTTGTTGCAACATACCAGGTGACCTATTGTCCCATCATTAAGTATGATTACTTTGGTATTACATTGAGTAAACTGAACTCAAAATTGAGTCATTCACTTGGCCAATTTTTAATTAATAAGTATGCGTCTCTTCCGTGTATCGACTAAAACAGAAGTAATAAGGACCGAGTTGCAAATGGTACAACAAATAAGCCAGGTGACTCATTGTACTACCGTGAAAGCTCTATCAAGCCCCTCCCCCCAGGGATTACTTAATTTCGGAGACTCCGGAAGGGGTCTTATTGGAGAGGGGGGCTTATTCAAGAAGTCAAGGCTATAAATCATAGCTTTTTGGGTCTTTTACCTCATATCTTTCAGAATCAACATACAATTGAGCGAGTCAAAAAAACAAATTCAACGCAGTTTTAATTCAAGACAATATATGGAGATTAACACTTAACTTGTTGTAGCTAAATAAATGGAAAACCTTTGGTAACCGCTTGCATTAGATATAAGAGGGGAGGGGGGCTAAATAGAGCTTTTACGGTACTTTAATGGGAGAAAACTTTCGCGGCTACAAAACCGCAAAATTCTCGGATTTATCTTTCGCGGTGCGGCCGAATCAAGATATCTCAAAGGTAACCTTCACGGATTCGCTCTTTAGCCTAAAGATATCGATTCTAGAACATTTCGCTGAGAAGACTTTCACAGGTGACCTGTTCAAATACATTTCGCTACAATAACGTTTTGCAGATTGTACATTCTATATATTTTCGCGTAATAATCTTTTTGCGGATTGGTCTCAAAAACGCGAAAACCGCTAAATGTTCTTCTCATATAGAGGACGAAATTTCAGACATGTGCGAGCCTTCGATTTTCAAAATTTTCATCAGATTTCTCAAACTGCTGTTTAACGTGTAGCTAACATTTCGTTGGTCAAAATCGGTTGTATCGTTCTCAAGTTACGACGGCTTTCTTTGTTAGTGTATCGTCTGCTCCAAGCGCCCTAAAGAGGCCCATTGCCGAAGCCGAGCAAACCACCCCTAGTTCTGATGATAATGTTCAGTCGTGAAATCCTTCAAAACAGGCCTAAAGTCCTTGATAAAATTTGCTAACAATTCAGCCTCAAAGCTATCGAGATGAACCAATAAGGAAACAATAAAGAAACCTATTGAAAGATGTTATGATCAAATCATGAATTCGTTTTAATGCTTCTTACAACGGTGAAACAATTCAATTCTATTTTAATTCTAGTTTATATAAATCAATAAATAAAGTTTTCTGTTAGCAAAGTTTGGTAACTAAACTTTCAACAATTTCAACAATTTCAAAAATACCTCATTATTGAGTAATGATTAAAGACCCATTGCTACCCACGATCCTTTGTGCGCCGAATGAAAAGCATATAGGCCAAAAACGATTTTCCGATAATATAGGCCAAAAACGATTTTCCGATAATACGAATGTAGGCTTTGGCGCCACAAAGGATCATGGTTAGCAATGGGTCTTTAATCATAAGCTCCTTCACTAACTCTATAAACTTTAATAGAGAATTAAAAGATATAGTAAACGTATTTCAAACGTTTCGATCTGTGATCTTTATCAATGAACATAAGAGCATTGATGAACATTGATAAAGCACGGGCTTTAGAAAACTCTGAATTAAAAATTAGATTTTCCGATGATACATCGAGTATTTTTCCTAATTTTTATTTCAATCGTGATACATCGAGGGAGAAGCGCGTGGCAGAGTGACGTGACGGAGATCCATTATGCCAACGCGCTTCTCTCTCGATGTATCATGATTGAAATATAAATTAGGAAAAATACTCGATGTATCATCGGAAAATCTAATTTTTAATTCAGAGTTTCCTAAAGCCCGTGGATAAAGATCACAGATCGAAACGTTTGAAGCAAGTTTACTACCTTTTTGAATCCTTCATTATTGAGTAATTTGACAATTTTTTTACTAAATTCTATTTATTACAAATCCTCCTTCATAAAGTAATGCTTCACAAATGCGATGTAAATTTTTCTACTTGCAAAATATACAATTTATGAATTCTAAATAATTTCGGAATTGGTTAGGCTGGAGGATGCCCAAAGCAAATTGCCTATCCAAGGACAAAAGATGGAAAGATTCTCAAGACGGGTGAAAAATATCACAATGTTTTGGAGAGGGACTGGACGGTCCCTCCTTGAAGTCTATCAGCAATCATTGTTCTTTAATTATCACATAAAGGAGCTCTTATTTAAACAACAAACACACAGACAGACCTGCATTGTTTAGTTAGTAATAGACGAAAAATTATACCAATGAGGGAATGACGAAGAAGACAGTTAGAGGGCCAATAGTGAGCTTGGTTGATCGAGGGTTAAATCGCATATCACAATTCTATTCTCTTTGGACTTGATTTAAGACTTGTTTTATGAACCCATCAATCTGCAGTCTTGCAAGGTTAACCGTATTAGGGTCAGCTGGATTCGGTGTGCTAAAAAGGAATAAGAAAATCATTGAATAAACTAATGCTAAGTAGGTATATGGTGACATTGTTTTTGTTTTTACCTGACATCCGAAGGTATAGTTTATAGGAACACTGAGGAGCTACATGAGGTTATTGAGAGATCGAAGCAGTGCCCTGGTCATTCCTCTCGATGTGACCACACCTCGTTATTCTTTTAACCCTGGAATTACAGAAGCTGGCGATTCTCCTCACTCTATATAGCTTGCTTAATTAGCATAAGACAAACGACGCTGTCATTTCCCAACCCCTTTTGGTCGTAGGTGAAAGACCATACTCAAACACTCCTTGAAATCCATCCACATCTTAGCAGTTGTTGGGAAAATGGAGAATTTAAAAGCATACACAAAATCTGTGATTGTTAATCTACTAGAAAGTGTTGCTATCCTTCAAAAAAATTCAGGGTAGCTTTAGGAAAAGATTTTAAAACATCTAGTTTTAAATGAAAATGTGACACATCCCCTTTATAAAACCCAATCTTTTTTCTACTGCAAGTACTTTTACTCGTATCGTATTATTTCAAGAAAATTTAAAAGTACATGGATAGTGACAGCAACGTACCGTAAATCAAGATGATGAGCTCCTCCTTTAACAAGTACGGCTTTCAAGGTTGGGCTTAAGTCTTCCAGAACCTTTGATTAAAAAATAAAGTTGTTAAGGCTGAGATACACAGCAAAACATTTCTGTCAGACAGACTTTCAAAATTCTATTTCAGTTGTATTCCATCGTGTATTCTTCTAAATGAAAGACATCGAAAGACACTGAAAGACATCGACTAATGCATCGACTCATGAGAAGTTTTTCACGAGCAAGAAATCGTGAAGAAATAGTTAACAGAAATTGATTGCTTTTGAAAGAACTACTAGGTGACCCAAAAAATGGAACCAAGTAAAACTGTTTTTTTTCTCATTCATTTCCACCTTGCATCCGAAGGTAGTTTTAGGACAATGAGTGTCTGTCCTGGTCCTTCCTCTCGATGTGACCACACCTCGTTATTCCTTTAGCCTGGAATTACAGATAGTTTGCGACTCTCCTCACTCGACGTAGCAGGTTTGCCAGGTTGGGGAATTGAACCACTAACCTTCAGATTGGGAGTCCAGCGTGTTACCACTGAGTCATCCCCGCTAAAGCAAAACTGTCATTGACAATAAAGTAACAAAACAGGCCAACATGAGCAATTTAAAGATTGTTTTGTAGGTAAACAACTGGCCTACATCGCCATTATCTTTTTAATCATTATCACAAATTCACAACAAAAAGAACTTTCTGGTACACCCGGTACTTGGCATTTATCTTACGAATGAAGTATATATTCTTGTGGAACTATCTTGCAAAAAATGATTTATTGAACGACGGTTGAAACAGGGCGAATACAGTAAAAACCCGCACATAAGAACCTATGTTTTTAAAATCAGCCTGTTTTGGTTCTGATTTATGCGGGGGTATTGCAAAGTCAGGGTGTACGTTCTTAACACAAGGTATATATGTTCATGACCGATTTTGTTTTTTCTTTATTCTGTGTGTAAACAAAATCTTTTAATAAGAACCTAAACAGAAAGGTTCTTATATATAGGGTTAGAAATCCCAAATTTCAGGCTGCAGGTTCTTAATAAATGAAGGTTCTTATATGCGGGTTTTTACTGTAGCTGTTCTGAGCTCAAAAGATGAATGATAAAGTAATGAAGACTTACACCGCCCGGCATCCAAGGATCTAAATCACCATTTGGGAATATGATATTTGATGCTTTTCTTATGTCGTTTGCTGTAAACATAAGCAAGAATAAAGATATTAACACATAAAAAGCACCGACTATGCGACCGAAGTTCGAAATAAATTTTCAACTATCTTTAAAGTTTCTTTAAAAATCTTTATTCAAGTCGGGTGTAAGTTGTGGCTTTCAGATGAATCAAGTTGGTCCCTAGAGATATGAAGACCTTTCAAAAATCACTAAAATATAATTTTATTACAGATGTTGAATTTTTTTTTATGCATTTGTGTCATGGATCATAACAATTTGAGAGATATTGCAAAGTCTAGAAATGGCTTCGAATTTACGAGAATTTTGTGCTTTGATATAAAGCTAAATTTAATTCTAGCTTAAAAGATACAAGTAAGAATCAAAGAAGAATCGACAACTTACCTACGCCCCAAAATTGAGTTGAGACCCAGCTCAGTCTTGATTTTCCTAGTCCCCATCTATTGTGACAATATGTTTCTCTGTATTCCAATGTCCATGGTATTTTAGGAAACATGTCTGTTACATTTGTGCTTCCTCCGGGTAAAATCATTTCTGTGCATGCCTAAAATGTGATCATTAAATCATTAGGCTTTGATACGAATGTGGTTGCAATCTAGACGTACTATATTCGTCCTTACTTCCTGCGATCTTTGACTTTGATTGCCGTAACTCCAGTCAATAGTATGATAGGACTCGTGGCATTACTCGGTGTGGAAATTGGACCCATTTATGCCACTGCAGAATGCTTTCGCCGCGCGAAACAGATTGCAGGACAGCAAACTTTGAATGGCTTGCACATCATCACGCCAAAATAAAATTGACACGACAGCGCGCAACTGGAGTTCCCAAGGCAGTTGGCGAGGTCACTGCTCTGCCTTTCAAGTCGGCCTTGTTTCCTGTAATTATCCAACAGCATCGTCCAGGATTATGAAAATATCCGCTCTTTCCAAATATCAGTCGTCGTAATTTTCGCTTCCTCGTTCGATAGGTAAGTAAACAATATTCAAAATTGGGAGCAAAAACTTCAACGACGGTAATAAGTTTAAAGTTGATCTAAATATCTTACTTGGTAATCCCAAGCCAGGGCGTCATTTCCAAGCCCACATCCAGTTGGGTCTGCACATTCAACAAACTCTTTGTAAAGGTCATGGCATTTTACTTTTGATCCGTAAACCAAAACTGTGAAACAAAACACAATTATCGATCTATGACAGAGTAAACATAGGCGTAGGAGCCAGGGGGCTAGTAGGGTGGCAGCCCCCCCTAACTTTGGAAAAATTTACCAAAATCAGTCTTTTTCGGGCAAAAATCCACCCTAAGTCGGGCAAAAAATTCGGTAAACAATAGACTTTTTATCGGGCAACCCTCCCAGATTTTATCTTCCCGTACACTTACGAGAGTAAAGCGAAGTTCTGAGTAATATTGAATAAACCTATGCTAGACAAGTATTTTCTTTTTAATTCTAATCAGAGCCATAAGAGGACACTTTTGTTAAATGCTGGGGGCGAAGCTATTAGGTGCCTTTTTCAAAGCTTTTACCGATTTACAGGTATTCTTTTTCAGACTTTCGCGGATTTATGGCGATGCTTTTCCTCATCTGTCCCGGATTTATGGGTACCCTTCTTAAAATACAAAGGGCACAGCCCCGTATTAAATGTCCAAAAGACTATCCTTCTTGTGGAAAATTGAATTTAACAAGGACCTATACTACAAGATTGATTTGTCAATCATCCCTCGTTGAAAACACTTACGTGTTGCTTTTGCAAGTCCTTCTAATTTGTCTTGAGCACTTGCCAGATATTTGCAAGCCACGTTGACTGGGTATCCGGGAAGGGGGGCAAGGAGGGAAGTTGGATAGGGGTAATCCATCATTGCCATTGTCGTGAAAGCATTCCGAATCCATTCATACATTCGCTGCACCTAAAATATGAGTTAAGTATTTCATATTTTCATATTTCATATTTGATTCTTTTAAGAAGAATTGCCCTTCAGCTAAAGCTGTTTTACATAAGCGCTACAAACAACCATGGCCTAGTCATTATGTAATAATAATATTAAACTTGGATTTGTCTGCTTGGAAACATCGATATTAAAAATTTGGATTTTTCAACTGGAATGTCTTACATAAAATGGGAATGTCTTGTTCAAAATGAAATGATAATCGTAGCAATCCTCGTCCTTTGTTTCTTGGTTAAACTTCAATTTTCTGCTAATACTCCAATTGATACAAAAAAGCTGGGAAGAGGAGTTACTTGAAGAAACCCACAGTAATGCGAGACTTGCTTGTCACAGAACCTTGCTTGTCACGGTGTTTCACGCCACAACTACAATCATTCATCGACAACTAAAGAATTTTAACAAATAGATAAACTCAAGTCAATATAAAGTTGCGTAACAAAAGTGGCGATGAGTAAAGTGAGCGAAAACAACGAATCAGGTAAAAAGTCTAGTCTTTTCGTTTAGATACCCACCGTTGCTTTACAAACGGAATCATGGGTTGTTTTTGAAATGGTCAAAGAATTTTTCACACAAAACTATTTTATGAGTAAAACTGTTTGAAGGGGTGTTGCTCTACTCTCCTCCGCGAGGTTTCTTTATTTATTCCGCATGTTCCGCAGTTCCATGGTCCGTGATTCCGTGGTCCGTAAAAACCTCGCGGAGGAGAGTAGTATTGCTCAGCATAGGGCTCAAATCTTTGCAAAGATGGGTGTAAAATTGTTTTACATATATTTTGTTTAATTAACTTGCTTAAAAGGAACTAAGGGTACTTTCCGGTAACTCTACTGTGGAAATGTTTTGATATCTTGATTAGTTTCAAAATGGTGGCATTTATTATATTTGAGGCTGTGACGTCATCAAATTTCTAAATCCTAAACCAGAAGAGTAACAGATTTCTGCTTGCCACCATATTGTAGATCTTCATAAGCTATGGTTTTCTTGAAGATTGCATCAATTTTCCTCTGCTGATTTAGGACTTACGATTATTTTAATTTTTCAAAATTGTCTAAGAATTCTTTCAACAAAAATATAAACGCCGCCATTTTGAAAATAATGAAGATATAAAAAAATTCCATGGCAGATTTACAGCAAAGTACCCTAAGTTCCTTTCAAGCTATTCAATTCAAAGAAAAATGTACTTTAATTTTGCACCCACCTTTTTAAAGATTTGAGCCCTATACTGTGTTGCTCCACACAGTTGTAATCGTCTGAACTGCACCTAACATAACAGCCTAAATCAGGCCTAGGCCTGTGTTGAATCGTGAGCACCAAATACCACGAGAGCATGGACAAGATAAATAAAAAATAAATAAGCTCACCAATTTAGGCATAGGTGCAAAATTGCATAAGTTAAACGCTTCTTTGACCTTCTCTACTCCTAAAGTAGAAAGACAAAGTAATGAATTAGAAACTCGCAAATGTTCATAATTAAAGCTGTTTAACTTAGTGGAACGAAAAAAACATGATTTGATCATAATCATGCTGCTAGCTTGGACATTGTCCAAAAAGGAAAAGACACAGAGGCATGGAACGTACTGGTAAGTCACATGTAGTACTCTTAGGCCTTCGCAAGCTATGGATTAGAGACAGAAGAAGCTTGCTTGAGGTATGTATCTATGTATGATCTTATTTTAATTCGAAAAACTAAATGCAATAGTTTCTAATTATAACTAAAAAGAAACTAATCTATTACGAATATCTAATCTACTTTTTTCAATAATTATATGGGCATCGGGCATAACTAGCGCGCGAGTCAAAATAATATTCCGGCGTTTGCCAAACGTTATGGTCGTGAATTATCCATCAATCTCAACAAATTATAAATCATTTCACAATGGCAAGGCCAACTTAGGCATGAAGATCTATTTCATTAGAATTGGTAATACCGGCTTATCGCTCTGGTCGATCTTACTTGGAACTTGGAACCTATTTCTGAGCCAGTCTCAAACAGGGGCTAGAAAGTCTAAACATTTTCATTAAGTTTCAGCTCTAGATTAACTTACATCAGCGGAGTTAAAAGCAGCTTAGCCGGGGGGGGGGGGGACTAGAGCCATCTAAATATAGCCTATTGTATTTGAGGTTCTCGATATATGAAAACAATAGAAACATGGCCTTCTTTACTAAAATCAGGTATGGAAGTTGCTGTTTGTTTTCTTCTTTAGAGGATGGTATTTAAATCAATGTTATTCGCTATTCAATTCTATTTGGTATTCAATTATTGGTAATGCTCATTGTCATCGGATTCATTGGAATACACTCCCTGACATAATAAAATCTGCCAAAAACGACTGTCAGTTTAAAAACAGCATGAAAATTGGACGGGATCCACTTGTAACTGTTTAATATATAGATAAAAGAGAGCTTCGTAAATAGGTAAGACCAGTTGGCCTTTATTAGTTCATATAACTATTTCTTTAGCCAACTATAAACAAATTTTTTACTATTATCATTATGATTTTTTTTTTGGAAAGGATTTCTAATTTTCGGAACGGGTTTCCAATATTCTATTGTCCTATAAATCCTTGGAGGGTGATCGAGTTGATGTTTTTCTCAGTAGTCTTATTGTATGATGTTGTTTCTTTTTTTGTATCCACTGTTATTTTAAGTAAACAAATTTTTGTAAACAGTATTGTAATGTAAATTAGGCATTTTCGTATTTATACTCGCTCGGCTGTCCCAGTTTTAGTTAAACTGACGAAGATTTTTATCAAAACGTTTTTATCCGAACAGTTGTGTTTTTCTATTATCATTATCATTATCATTATCATTATCATTATCATTATCATTATCATTATCATTATCATTATCATTATCATTATTATTATTATTATCAGTTCGAAGGCGCTAATTGCATAATAATTCGATCCGACTGTAAAAAGCATTTTTCAAGCATTTTCGGAAACAATTTTCAAACGGAATAACTTCAAAACGACATAATTTATTTAATTATTTATTTAATTAAATTTCAGATTTAAGTCAGCCTTTTTCATTTAATAAAATGCTTTTAGCTTGTTAAAATTCGTTGTTAATTCACCATTGTACTGTTCNTAATTTTCGGAACGGGTTTCCAATATTGTATTGTCCTATAAATCCTTGGAGGGTGATCGAGTTAATGTTTTTCTCAGTAGTCTTATTGTATGATGTTGTTTCTTTTTTTGTATCCACTTTATTTTAAGTAAACAAATTTTTGTAAACAGTATTGTAATGTAAATTAGGCATTTTCGTATTTATACTCGCTCGGCTGTCCCAGTTTTAGTTAAACTGACGAAGATTTTTATCAAAACGTTTTTATCCGAACAGTTGTGTTTTTCTATTATCATTATCATTATCATTATCATTATCATTATCATTATCATTATCATTATTATTATTATTATCAGTTCGAAGGCGCTAATTGCATAATAATTCGATCCGACTGTAAAAAGCATTTTTCAAGCATTTTCGGAAACAATTTTCAAACGGAATAACTTCAAAACGACATAATTTATTTAATTATTTATTTAATTAAATTTCAGATTTAAGTCAGCCTTTTTCATTTAATAAAATGCTTTTAGCTTGTTAAAATTCGTTGTTAATTCACCATTGTACTGTTCGGCAAAAGCACAGAAATCTTATTTTTGATCCACCCACCATATGATTGTAAAATGCATGTACTAACATGAAAATAAATGTGTATACCTGTTGGGCCACTTAAAATTAAATCGTTGATTATTGCAAATCCAGCTTGTACGTTGACTGGACAATTTTGGTCAGCTTTCCTAAATGTCTGATATGAAAACAAAGTAAAACTCTCAATAAAATGAAGCAAATACAAAGAAGATTAAAATGCACAGTAGGAAACTGCCATGAAACCATTGCCGACCACAGCTCATCTAAAAGCAGACAGAAATGTAAACTTCGACTGAAAAAATCGTAGCTCATTTCCACTCCTCGCAACAATCCTTGTCTTCTTTGTGTTGGTTATTAGCCCTATTTGAGAACATTCTTCTTCAACTTTCAATATCATTTCTTGTGCATCCTTTCTTGTACCTGATATTAGAGCAATATCGTCAGCGCGGTCTAAATCGGTAACAAATATGGCTGGGTGATGTCTACTTTGCCTTTTCTTTACGGCAACGCCATAACTCTCCTCCTTGCCTTCTAGAGCGTGCAAAATCTACTACTATAACGAATAGGTACGGAGCCAGCATGTCACCCTGAAGTAGTTCTGCTGCATTTATGCCAAATTCATCAGTATCTCCATTTGGGGATATTACCCGTGCTTTGTTGCATGTGTACATATCTTTCATTGCATCAATGAGCTCGTCAGGTATGCCATATGCCTTTAGAATGGTGAAAAATCTCTCCCTATTAATTGTGTCGAAGGCTTTCTTAAAATCAGTAAGTGTGATGATAGCTTCTAAATTGTTTTCCTGTACTTCGATGATCCTTCTTCTTGATCCATTCTGGTTTATTTGAAGAATTGGATCTATAGCTGGCCTTACTCTATTTAGTATTATTTTGTTGTATACCTTTCCCACCACTGATGCTAGACATCATATACATGTTTTATAAGAAACTTGGATCATGGATCAGCAAACAGTACTACAATTTTCCAAATTTCGCATCATAAAATCCACTATTTTGTACTGAAAGTTTCTTAATTTGTTTCTTATTTCCCTTGTGCGTAAATTTTCATGTTGTTTCTATGAAAGAGGCAATATGAAAATCTTCGAACCAGGGAAAACTAAATGTCTGCTAGAGATAATTATGAAACAACATTGGCAAGGATTTAGTTTGGCTCAAAACATAAAATTACAGCAGATTCTATTTAAGACAAGGCTTTGATAACAAATTTGTCATATTATCCTTGAATTTAACTCCTAGAACTTTCATAGCACTGCTCAACATATTTATTGGGTGAGGCAAAAATGTATAGATGGTTGAAAGTCTGTGGCTCTCAAACCATTCACCAGATTCCTATAAACTGGTAATATCTGTGTAGCTAATCAACTTAGATAGAAAAATTTGGTTTGTCAAAATCAGTGGTATCGTTTTCATTTTACAAGTAATTTTGTAAAAATGCTTCATCTTAAAATGCTTCAAAACAGGCCTAAAATCATAGATCAAATTTTCTAGCAATTTAGCCCCACAGCTATCATAATCAAATTCTATCTGTCAATCAAACGTTTACAAACTTCATAAAGATCCTGCTGCATAATTGTATCCCTTTGGGACTGTCTCAATCAACCAAGTTTTTAGTCGATTTTCTATCATCAAGAGGTTGGATTGCTAGCAAATTTGATCAAGGATTTTAGACCTATTTGAAGGATTTTGAGATCAAGCATTTTTATAAAATTGCTTGTAAATTGAGAATGATGAAGTCAACACATAAAGATGAAAATATATTACATTTGTGACGGCTTGAAAGAACTCATTCCGAGGTCTGTTGCCAGCGATTGTGTAAAATGGTGCACTGCTTGCCACAGCTGCAGTTATAATATGTGGATATTTGTATCTCATATATCCACTTAGCATGCCACCATAACTAGAGAAAAACAAAAATCCTTTATCGTCAAGTTTGACTTTGAGGTCCTTTAGTAATCAAGAAGATGTTAATTTCTTTCATTTGAATTAACTACAACTAATATTATGAATCCAAAAGATTTTGACATCATTTTCACTTGTTTCTTGGTGCTCTCTGGACAGGCAGGACCCAGGGATGGGGCCAGGAATCTTCCGACGGAGGGGCTGGAACTTCCGACAGGGGGGCTAAAATGGCAAAAAATGCTGTTTTCGTATGTCATTTTGCCAAATTTCCTCCAACAATAACCCAAAATTTCCTCCGACGGGGGGCTAGGTGATTCCAACGGGGGGCTGTAGCCACCCTAGCCCTCCCCTGGCACCACCCCTGGCAGGACCTCAAAACTCTTCAGGGGCGCCCAAAAACAGAATTCCAAGTTTGCTATTGCATTGTGAATGAGGGAAGTTGAAAACATTTTTTCTGCTCTTCATGTCAATTTCCTTTACTATATCACCTTCCATTTGCCTGTTCGCATGTTTTCCTGTAACCTAAATTGATGATCCCTCTCGTTCAGTTGCTTTAATTTAAATCACATAAATTAAATATACCTAATATGTGGCTGAGATATTAAAATTTGTTTCCAAGGAGATCCAATTTTTGATGATGGTTAAAATTGCTTTTTCTGGTTATTTTTTCTGTAGATTGTTGCAATTTTCTATAAATTTACAGCTGCAAATTTCCAATCATATATATATATACCTTCCACCAAATGCTACTATCTTGGAATTTTCAAAACCATAAACCTTTCCAAGTGCCTTGAGAAGGACGGCATAATCAGCAAGAGCTTGTTCCATGTTTAAAAAACCAATGTGATCCATCTGGAAGGACTTTGTCTCTCCAAAGGGTAGAGATGTACCATAGTATCGCTACAAGAGAAATATCAGAAAATTACAAAAAAAACCTTTTCAAAACTCATCATTTGAAAAATGAGCCTTCATTTGGGCATCAAGTATATGGGTGGCTCTTTGTCTAGATCTTCTCATCATAAATTCTCTTGAGCATTGTAACTAGGTACTTCATAACATTTTTCTTTTCAATATATACATACATCTTGTAGGTCCACATTATCATTAATTAACAACTTTTTTGACTGGCAAAGAACTTGTCTACTAGATTAAAAATATACTAGATTAGAACAAAGAAGGAAGTTAGAAAAAACATAAACAAAATTAATGCAGGGGAGAAGGTTTTATTAAGACCACTTTTCAGTGTACTTACATGCTCGGCAAAGATGATGAGTGCCTTATGGGCTTCAGCAAGTTGATGAACAAAGCCAGAAGCATTCCAAAAAGCAGTTATGGGGCCTTCATTTCCAGTGTAGAAGAACACTGGTCCTTGAGATATTTTCCAAAATTGGTCTATGATAAAAGCATGAACAGTCCTAGTGAAAACAAATCAACTTTATATGCCTATAAAATGTATGCTCTTGCCAAAGATTCTGGCATGTGTTCGTGCAAACGCCACCACATGTAAAGGTGGCTGACTTTTCAATACTAATAAAAGTGCCTGTATATTTACTGACAATTCTAGTATAAATTATGTCTACTGGCAATGAAGACAAGTTATGAATCTTTATTTTTGTAGGACTTTCAATGAGATGTGTGTGACAGAGCTCAAGTGAGTAGGCACGTGCACCAGTTACGTTGTAAGAGCGATTAATCGCGTGCTCAAATCTCTGTTAATTCTTTTTTGAAGAGCGAAATTTATTATGCATCAGCTAATGTTTGTGTTCTTGAAAGAGATTAGGTGGTTATAATACTATTCAGGATAAAGTTTAAAAACTTCACAACTTAATTCAAAGGTATCATGTCTTTCTAAAACTATTTCATCGCTACAAAAATTGTATCCTGTCTTGGTTGTCCTACAGAAGCAGGCCTTTTCAGTTAACTGTATAATACTAATAGTTGGAGATATTTCTGTGGGAGTCTGTGGGTTGTACAAAATAAATCATAATTTCTTCATAACGTTTCATAACAGCTAACTGTATGATTTACGAAAAAAGAAATATACCATTGATCAAATATCTTTGCTGAAATTGTCCATTTGGGCCAGCTTGTCCTCCATAATTGAAATGGTCAATGTATTGTGTGAAATTCTTCACTTTAAAGCTGAGAACGCCTAAGTTGTCATTTGTTGGCCTAAATTGAATGCCAAGACCTTGCACAGCAGAGACTGAGATGATTGCAAGAACAAGGCAAGCAATAAACTGAAAAATCATCTTTGAGCCTGCTACAGTGCTGTACAGTTCTCTCTGGAAATGATTCACCTTTATTAGCTTGTGTTTAGTTTAGAGACGCGTGTTTGTTTGGCTTCTTCAGCTTCGCGCCTCTTCGCCTCTTGGATGATTATCATGTGAGCATGTCACCTGATAAGCAGCAACAACAACAAGTTTAAAAATAATAGTGCTCGCTTTGCTCGCTTCGAGTTTCTAGCTGCTGGCAAAGGGTACACAAATGCATAGTCACATTCTCCTATGCGAAAGTGTCCTGGTACACAAACACATAGAAAAATTTGGTTATGCAAAAGTGTCCCCCATTGTAATACAAAGGTTACACAAATGCATAGTCAAATTCTCGTATGCGAAAGTGTCCTGGTACACAAACGCATAGAAAAATTTGGTTATGCGAAAGTGTCCCCCATTGTAATACAAAGGGTACACAAATGCATAGTCAAATTCTCGTATGCGAAAGTGTCCTGGTACACAAACGCATAG
>REGM01000003.1:2170730-2201170 GCA_004194415.1 Aurelia aurita
TTTTGAAGGATTATAGATTGGCTTGAATTCGGTCTCAGGTAGTGTATGCATTAGAGGCGTGAAGAGTGGGTATTCCGATCACACCTGTCTTAGATAAATTTTGTGCTTGCCAGTTTCAATACCCTTAACATCTTGGCGTCATCTTTTACCCTCTTCCATTGGGAATTTCTTTTTGAAGGATTATAGATTGGCTTGAATTCGGTCTCAGGTAGTGTATGCATTAGAGGCGTGAAGAGTGGGTATTCCGATCACACCTGTCTTAGATAAATTTTGTGCTTGCCAGTTTCAATACCCTTAACATCTTGGCGTCATCTTTTACCCTCTTCCATTGGGAATTTCTTTTTGAAGGATTATAGATTGGCTTGAATTCGGTCTCAGGTAGTGTATGCATTAGAGGCGTGAAGAGTGGGTATTCCGATCACACCTGTCTTAGATAAATTTTGTGCTTGCCAGTTTCAATACCCTTAACATCTTGGCGTCATCTTTTACCCTCTTCCATTGGGAATTTCTTTTTGAAGGATTATAGATTGGCTTGAATTCGGTCTCAGGTAGTGTATGCATTAGAGGCGTGAAGAGTGGGTATTCCGATCACACCTGTCTTAGATAAATTTTGTGCTTGCCAGTTTCAATACCCTTAACATCTTGGCGTCATCTTTTACCCTCTTCCATTGGGAATTTCTTTTTGAAGGATTATAGATTGGCTTGAATTCGGTCTCAGGTAGTGTATGCATTAGAGGCGTGAAGAGTGGGTATTCCGATCACACCTGTCTTAGATAAATTTTGTGCTTGCCAGTTTCAATACCCTTAACATCTTGGCGTCATCTTTTACCCTCTTCCATTGGGAATTTCTTTTTGAAGGATTATAGATTGGCTTGAATTCGGTCTCAGGTAGTGTATGCATTAGAGGCGTGAAGAGTGGGTATTCCGATCACACCTGTCTTAGATAAATTTTGTGCTTGCCAGTTTCAATACCCTTAACATCTTGGCGTCATCTTTTACCCTCTTCCATTAGGAATTTCTTTTTGAAGGATTATAGATTGGCTTGAATTCGGTCTCAGGTAGTGTATGCATTAGAGGCGTGAAGAGTGGGTATTCCGATCACACCTGTCTTAGATAAATGTTGTGCTCGCCAGTTTCAATACCCTTAACATCTTGGCGTCATCTTTTACCCTCTTCCATTGGGAATTTCGTTTTGAAAGATTATATATTGGCTTGAATTCGGTCTCAGGTAGCAATAGAGACATTAGAAATAGAGGCGTGAAGAGTGGTTACTCTGATCACACCTGTCTCAGATAAATTGTTAGATCAACAGTAAAAGAATGTTCAATCACAGCAGCTTGAAGCGGAGAAGAACGCCTTACAAGAGCAAGAGATCACGGGAAGAAACCGACGTTGTAAGAGACACGCATCGTGGACATGTTCCTCAGCCATACCCAGGAGTTCATGCTTCTCGGCGAGGTCTATATACCAATAACATCCCGCGCGGATATGTTGCTTCTGCGTACGTCTTACCGAAGACAATTTCACAGTGTGGTAAAGCTGCATCATCATCATCATCTTTTATTTCTTTGTCGTAGGCTGAATAAATGGTAGTCTAGCTGAATTAAAGCTAATTAAGGCCTACTAAATTCTAATTAAAGAAATGTTTACAATTTCTGGAAAGTTTCGACGATGAGGACAAAGAAAGAAGGATATAGCAACTTTAGTATCGATGCAATATTAGCGAAGGACTATCCCAGAAAGAAAGACAAATCGCAGCAAGTTTTAAAATGGTGTATGACTGAGGTTTGGAAATGTTAGTTTGATGTGTTGATTTATATCTATTATTTATGTATGTTTTGATACAATAGATGTACCTGATTGTCAGAAATTGTCGCGGGAAGAAATTATCGCCGGAATAAAAAGTCGCGATTGTTTTCGTCCAAAATTCGCAACTTTGAATTCCCGCAACAATTAAATTTGACCTCTGACCTTTGAAGACCTTTGACCTCTCATTGCCAACTTTTAATTCCCATAACTTTCCATTCGCAACTTCAATCATGCTTTAATTCAAGCAACTTTTCCTCGAATTTTGTTGTTGATCCGCACCCCTTATATCGTTTCTTTTGCTACATTTTGTTATAAGAACATTTTTCATACACAATGTAAGTTTTTGACCAGATTTAAGCCAAGAATTTGAAAGTTGTGCAATTTCCCAAATTCGCAAAATTTAATTCCCACTATTTTAAAAAATTTATCCATTCGCCGCCGCATTTAATTCCCTGGACTTTAAGTTCCATTTTTCCGAGGGAAAAACTCGCAACTTCGAATTTTTTTCCCGCAACAATTTCTGCCCATAAGGTTCATTAAAGCTTTACTGTCACTGTAAATAAAAAATGTGGTAAAAAACAATTCAGCCATTTTGACTTCTGTGCAGAGTAAAGGCAGATTTCCACTCAGTGCGTTTTGTCGCGCGTGCGACAATTTGCGATCGACTTTTAGCGATCTCAAAACTTTTTAGGTCAGAAAATTTCTTTTACCTTACACGTTTCTCTGCGGTACCAACCCCTCTCTAAATAAAACACGAACGGTCCCTTGTTTCAAAGAATTTCTGTAGTTACAAGGAAGTTCGAAGTTCTCGCTTTAACTTCGTCAATTCAGTTCAGTTTTGCGTAAAGGGAATTTCTTACTGGAGGAGCTCTCCTAAAACACATCTTTTTTAAGAAACTTTGATCGGGGCAAAGTACTAAAAGTTTCTTTCTTTAGCATGAAAATTTCGGCATTTTAGTACTGAAAGTTTCTCAATGCATGAATTGTCATATAGTTTCCAAAACTGCTGCAGATATGTTTCTTGATAATATAAAACATCAGATGGGAAGAAAAAGTGTTTCTGTTCGTTCAAAACATAAAACGGTTAGTTAATATTACTCAAGAAAACAACATAATTGAAGGACATATTTGCCATAATATCATTGAATTTATCTTTGAAAAGCTTCTTACTGCCTGTGAATGTTAGCTGTATCTATTTATATAGTCTATATATATTATTCGTATTCTGTGAAATTACATAGGAAATACATATGGATGTCGTAGATTGTGGTAATAGAAATAACAACGTTATGTTCATTCCGTTTGTTTCATTTGTGCATGATATATATCTTTCTACAACTCCGAGAACTATCCCCACCCAACATCATTCTTACATCGAATTATCGTTCAACTGCAATTATCTAGCGCGAATATATTTACGTTAAAATAGAACAATAAGAACATAATCATCGAATAATTTGATGCTCACCAAGGGTGGCGCCAAGGTAGGGCCAGAGGGCTACAGCTCCTCAGTCGTAAGCATATAGCCCCCATTCTTATGTGAATTTAGAACATTTTCCGATGGAATTTGGCAAAATGAGGTATGAAAAGTGCATGTTATAGTCATTTTTGCATCCTTGTTGGAAGTTCCAGCCTCTATGTCGGAAGACCAAACCAATTGTCCTTGTCCACCTTATCGAAATTCGCTAATTCATAGCACAAAATCATGATTCATAGCACTTTTCCAAAATCCCACAGCGTCTAAGTATCTGGGCGTCAATGAATTTTCCTTGTTCACATCCAAGTTTCAATACCTTTAACATCTTGGCGTCATCTTTTGCCCTCTTCCATTGGGAATTTCTTTTTGAAGGATTATAGGTTGGCTTGAATTCGGTCTCAGGTAGTGTATGCATTAGAAATAGAGGCGCGAAGANGTCGTAAGCATATAGCCCCCATTCTTATGTGAATTTAGAACATTTTCCGATGGAATTTGGCAAAATGAGGTATGAAAAGTGCATGTTATAGTCATTTTTGCATCCTTGTTGGAAGTTCCAGCCTCTATGTCGGAAGACCAAACCAATTGTCCTTGTCCACCTTATCGAAATTCGCTAATTCATAGCACAAAATCATGATTCATAGCACTTTTCCAAAATCCCACAGCGTCTAAGTATCTGGGCGTCAATGAATTTTCCTTGTTCACATCCAAGTTTCAATACCTTTAACATCTTGGCGTCATCTTTTGCCCTCTTCCATTGGGAATTTCTTTTTGAAGGATTATAGGTTGGCTTGAATTCGGTCTCAGGTAGTGTATGCATTAGAAATAGAGGCGCGAAGAGTGGTTAGGGATAGTGCAAAATTTATTATATTACATGGCCGGTGGAGAAGAAAAATTCATGCAAAAAAATCTGCTTACCCCGTATAAAATTATTGCAAAAAAACCAACTGCCCCGTCACCCTTTCCTTGGAAAATGTATCTGCCCTGTATTCGTGAGCATTAGATGTTATATAGTACGACAGATGAATTTGCTAATGACCATTAAAAAATCAATTCTTGTTTTTATGACCCTTGTCAACAAAATATTGACTTTGAAGATGAAAAGATGTGACTGATGGACCGTTCTTGCAGACAATTGACATGGAAATTCTACATCATTTTATACACATCTCTTCAAGCACTTCTCACCTTACATGATTTTACAATTTCGTCTTCAAAATTAACAATTTTATATCCAAACTGCACAATGAGCTCATAAAAAAGGTACTGCCCCGTACTTATTTGCCCAATAAAAAGTGTTGACGACCCCGTTCCGCATAAGCTCGAAAAAAGTAGTTGCCCCGTTACGTTTTGCACCGGCCATGTTATAAAATAAATTTTGCACTGTCCCTTACTCCGATCAAACCTGTCTTAGATAAATTGTGCGTTCAAATGAACTGAATTGAAATTACTTTCTTTTGTTTTTATGCAAATTTTAAGAGCTATAAGATTTTGGAAATGAAGTACTATAAAGTCGGCGCACGATAAGAGCACTGTTTAAGCCAGGCCTTAGGCAATCCGTATAAGATTACGTGAACTTGCAGAGATTCAAGAAAATAAAATGCAGATAAATTCGTGCCCAGCAATTATCAAATGGATACCGATACAAACGTGAACAAATTATGCAAAACAATGTCAAATTATACAAAATTTACCAAATTGTACAAATACATACCAATTATACATGTAAAGAGAATTATTTACAAAATCCAACGGAAAATACACAAATCTTTAACATACAGTAGTTATCGCCACAAATTTATTCACACCATATTTCGACCTCATTCTACAAAAACACCTGTCAAGGACAACGGATCAAGGGATTCTGAAAGCACAATTTCAAACTTGATAAACGTTTTAACTATAAAACTGGATCTTTGAAGAAATCAAACTCATTTTACATCGAATTATGTTTTAATTTCTCCCCAAACTGGATTTCAACATGAACCACTTTAGTGAGGATTTAAAGTTAGTTGACGGAGCTAAAGCCAACGTCGTTCCAAAAATAGTNTCGTCAAATGCAAACAACTAACTTCAATATTTTTTTAAAGAAACACTTTTAGCTTAAATGCACTGATAGTTTTACGGTGAAAACTTCATTACAATTTTTCCAAATTGCTATACTTTAGGCACTACTGTTCTTTTGCTTTTTGCTGGACACGCATTGAAAACAGCTTTTCGTAAGTTGAAGTGTTTTATCCAGTTAAAATATTCGTAATTATTATTATTATTAATCTAAACATAACTCATCACAAAAAAGAGGAAATTTAATTCATAAATAAGAAAAATAGCATTTCCTGCTTTTGATTGACGTTTTCGAACAAAGTTATTGTCACTGGAGAACAAAGGGCTATTATCTAGGGAGTGGTGATTGAGAGCATATATGTAGCTTTAAAGGAAATCTAAGGGAAGCCTTTGATAAAAATAGTCGTACAAAAACAATAGACCGTGCCATGTGCCGAACCATATTTGGGTAATTGATTAACGTCAACAGGAAATACTGATATCTGATGGGCTAGAATTTGACCGCAAGTAAACAAGCTGCAAAGATGCTGCGAAATCTTGATGGCCAACTCACTTATTGTGGTGTAACATATACTAGTGATTCAAAATCTGTCCTTGTTATGTGAGCGCGGTCTTTGCAAACGGAACCTGCCACTGGAAATCTCTGAAAACGATTGCAAAGTCCCTGATAATATCTCAATGACTTCTGGTAGGAAACTTTTACAGTTTGCAGGAAAGGAACCTTGATATGGTCTGAAAACAACCAAATATCTCTAAATCTCCAGTTTGGAAGAAGTGAGGACCATACCACAAAAGGAATATCCCCTAGAGAGGAAAAACAAATGACAAATGTGTCTCTTTTTCAGCCACTTACAGCTCTTTAGGAAAAATATTTGCTAACTTTAAAACAGCATGACTGATGTTAGTGACAATAAACATTCACATCTATATCAGCTTTTTGATTACAAAATGATATGGTTCATAGACACATTTGTCATCATGAGTTTGAAGCTCTTACCTTTGGTTCTTGCTAATCCCATATTTCGAATCTTATTTGGACCATGAATATGTCCAACCAGATGTATCAGTTCTGTTGTCTTTGGGAAGAAATCAAAATAAATTTTTAGCATAATTGTTTTTATTGGGGGTCAAAGAATAAATTTTCTATAAATGTATTATCCCATATTTTTGAATTTCATCAAAACAATCAATATGTCCAACCAGATGTATCAATTCTGTTGTATTTGGGGAGAAATCAAAATAAAGTTTCAGTACAATTTTCTTTGAATGTCACAGAATACATTTTTTTTACTTGCTTTAGCCTAATACCAAATACGTGGCTCGATACAACTCATTGTATGGTCTATTAGAATTTTACGAAGCTAACTTCATTCTAAATACATTCTAAACCTAGCTTCATCGGACATTTCACCCATTTCACCCGGAAAAGCTACGTTGCTAATTATCAGATTTGTTTTATCATCGGCTAATGCTTAATTTTGCTGTCAGTCTTTAATAATAATAATAATCACTAATATTTAAACAGGTTGACTTGTTCAGAAGAATAAACTATCTGCTATCACTCAAGGACCTATAATCCCGAGTAATCCTACCTAATGACAATCGTTGAGGTTAAAGACAAATGACGGAGATATAAGGCGACTTAAATCAGGGGGCTGGGCAATCCAAATATAGCCTATTGTATTCCATTGTATTTGATGACCTCGAGAGATTATCAAATGTACTGGACAATGAAGCAACTCAGACATCTTTTGTTCTACTTTTAAACTAGGCGCTATATATCCGTCATTTGTCTTTAATGTTAAAGTATAATAAGAATAAAAATAGTTAAAGGTAATGTGTCCATACATGTAGACCTCCCAGAGGAAGGGATGTGATCAACTAAAATGTCTTTTCAATCAAGCATAAAAGGTTGCTTTGCGACTGCTATTGAAATCTAGCAAACAGACATTCCACAAAACAAGGGCCGGATTAAGAAGGTTTTGTTCCCACCGCTTGTGACGTTTCTTCATTTTGTGATCACAAAAGGTTGCTTACAGCAATTTTATCTATTCATGTGATCAGTTTGAATACCAACCAATCATTTGACGAGAATTTGATGGAATGTTGACAGGTTGGGTGAACTCCCTGGAAGGCAAATGATTTTTTCCGGTTTCGATACCTTTTGAAATAGCCATCAGAGTCGCATGGCATTTGTTGTGTAGTTTTCTTGCAAACTTGGTTGGTCGACTTCCTGACTTTGTTAGAACCATTTTGTTTGATGATCAGCAAAGAAGTTACGTCTAATTACTAAGCATATAATACGATATACTGTACTTGACATATTGCGATAAAACGCTTACTTTTGAATTGCCATCTGCTCCTTTATCCCCTGCGGAAGAAAATTTTCTTGGTTAGTTTGGAACTGATCATTCTGTTTCGCTTCGCTAAAGCTTGCCTCGCATCTATAGGAAAATATGCGTACAATCGTTTAGATATAGAAAATCGGAATAAGCATGTGGACTTTGAGCGATTTCTGACAATATCAAAGTCCGTTCAAATTAGATGTCAGGTGAAATGCCCGCGAATAAAAACAATTGAAGAGTTTGCATGAATAAGTTTGCGTTATCGCAAATCTCAACTGTTGGCATCCTTCTAACCAAAGAGACCACTGATTGTGCCATTGTAACACGCAGGCAGATCAAAGGATGTTACATCATNGAGAATTTGATGGAATGTTGACAGGTTGGGTGAGCTCCCTGGAAGGCAAATGATTTTTTCCGGTTTCGATACCTTTTGAAATAGCTATCAGAGTCGCACGGCATTTGTTGTGCAGTTTTCTTGCAAACTTGGTTGGTCGACTTCCTGATTTTGTTAGAACCATTTTGTTTGATGATCAGCAAAGAAGTTACGTCTAATTACTAAGCATACGATATACTGTACTTGACATATTGCGATAAAAAGCTTACTTTTGAATTGCCATCTGCTCCTTTATCCCCTGCGGAAGAAAAATATTCTTGGTTAGTTTGGAAATGATCATTCTGTTTCGCTTCGCTAAAGCTTGCCTCGCATATATAGGAAAATATACGTACAATCGTTTAGATATAGAAAATCGGAATAAGCATGTGGACTTTGAGCGAATTCTGACAATATCAAAGTCCGTTCAAATTAGATCTCAGGTGAAATGCCCGCGAATAAAAACAATTGAAGAGTTTGCATGAGTAAGTAAGTTTGCGTTATCGCAAATCTCAACTGATGGCATCCTTCTAACCAAAGAGACCACTGATTGTGCCATTGTAACACGCAGGCAGATCAAAGGATGTTACATCATTTGATCTGCCTGTGTTTTGAACTGAGTCGTATTTCTATGTTGAGCTGGCTACTAAGCTTCGTAATATAGTTAGAACAAAAGTGGTGGTATTTTTGCATAAAAATAAATCAACAAATAACTAGAAGTGCCGCAACTAGTCTGGCAAAAAACACTGTCCTGTAGAGGATGGCTTCAAATTTGCAAATATCTCAAAGCTGCAGGTCTTTTAAGCTGACGCACTTAAACTCACCTTTTCGTCCTGTAGCCCCAGTTAGCCCCATTGGTCCAGCCTTTCCTGGTGAGCCTGTTTCTCCTTTAGGACCCGGCTCTCCTTTTTCACCAACAGCACCTCTGTCACCTCTTTCGCCTCTGTCTCCACGTTCACCCCTTTCACCTGTAAGTTAACATTATATGTCAAACGTAGGAAAATTTTTTTGGAAGCTTTGAGCTGAATTGAGCTCTTCGTAGATAGCTAGGCAAAAGGCTGCAAGTCCCAAAGGAAGTAGATTGCAACCAAAGAAACATTTCTGACTGCTGAAAAAATCCTTGCATTGCTAACTGCCCACCACGTTTGCACTGTACTACCGGGACAGTTTTGACCAGCTACAAAGTTGTTACGGTTCAAGAGCGTTTACCCTACTCCAGAATAAAATTATTCTACAGATAGAAGGAACACAAGTGTTATGGATTAGCAGGAACAATGTAAACGGGAGGCTGATCCGTTACACTTCTGTTACGGCTCCAAAGTTGTACCGGTACAGTGTAAACGGGGTCTTACTTATGAAGCGACTTTATTACCACTGCTAGCAGCAAGGTTGCATTGTTTGAAACAAAAGAAGATGAAACATAATTTGAATTATTTAAAAAATGGTTCAAATCCCTANGCATTGCTAACTGCCCACCACGTTTGCACTGTACTACCGGGACAGTTTTGACCAGCTACAAAGTTGTTACGGTTCAAGAGCGTTTACCCTACTCCAGAATAAAATTATTCTACAGATAGAAGGAACACAAGTGTTATGGATTAGCAGGAACAATGTAAACGGGAGGCTGATCCGTTACACTTCTGTTACGGCTCCAAAGTTGTACCGGTACAGTGTAAACGGGGTCTTACTTATGAAGCGACTTTATTACCACTGCTAGCAGCAAGGTTGCATTGTTTGAAACAAAAGAAGATGAAACATAATTTGAATTATTTAAAAAATGGTTCAAATCCCTAGGGACAAGATATCCTTTTAAAATCAATAAGTTTGACGAAAATAAAGCAATGGGAAAAGAAGCAAAAATATGTGAGCCCTTAATAACAATTGGAAATGTAGATATGAAGATAATCGGAAAGTTCATCTTGCACTGAGAACAACATTCGACTGTAAAGTCTGATTTTTACGACCAGTGTGAATCAGGTTTAACAGTCAACAAAATGGTCGTTGCCAGTGCAAGATGACCTTTCATCGCATCACAGGGGAACCAGGAAATAATTGTTGCTAAAAACAAAATTTGTAAAAAATTTGTCTTTCTTTGTCCCCTGTGCGCTTCGTTATTTGTGTACCTTAGTCCCCTGTGCTCCACGAATCGAACGCAGTCGTTTTACAAATTCTATTTTTAGCAATAATTATTTCCTGGCTTCCCTGTGATCGCATTTGAAAAATTTGCCATTAGGAAAGCAATGATAGTTCATCGCGCAGTGGGAACCAGCCCTTAAAGGTAAAAGGCAGAGTTAAGTAGAGGGGCCTTTTCGTAGGACAAACAGAACACCCACGCAATACAGTAAAAATCCGCATATAAGAACCTTCATTCCTGAAATTTGGGATTTCCAACCCTATATATAAGAACCTTTTCACCCTGATTTTTGTTCAGGTTCTTATTAAAAGGTTTTGGTTTACACACAAAAAAGAAAAAACAAAATTGGTCATGAACTTTAACAATACTAGTACAGGGAAAGTCTCTTTCAATTGGCTCACAGGTGAGTCAATGAGTCTTAATTTTCCATATACTGTTGTTATATTGTACATTAGTTATGAATATTTAGCGCAGCATTTGCAGTTGATATCAAGTTTTTTATATTCAAGAACCTACACCCTGATTTAGCAATACCCCCATGTAAATAAGAACCCAAACAGGCTGATTTTAAAAACATAGGTTCTTATGTACGGGTTTTTACTGTATATGGCTTTTGTTTATGCACGCGAGATATTCAATTTCAATAAACTAACTTCCTACACCCCTTCTTCCTGAACATATCTAGCCCTGCCGATTACCTTTAGGCTGAATTTACATTTGAAGGGTGTTTTATCAAGACTGTACTGGAATGCTAGGGGGCACTATGTATATTTTGGGTACTGAGTTCATTTTCACGATTTTGGTATAAAGAACGCTATCAATTTATACGATTTTGGTATAACGAACAAATAAAAGGGCCATTTTTGTAAAATTGGTATAAGGTCGGGTATACATTTTCAAAAAATTTGTATATGAAGGTTCGGGTATATTGTTGGAGCTTTGGTGGCACGTCCCAACCAAAATCTGGTCAAGTGCCCCCCTCGTCGGGCTGGAACGTTGGCACGGAAGGGGTAAGCATTCCAATCACTGTGATAAAACACTCATCGTGTGTGGTATGGTGCATTATTAGTGGGGAGGGGGAATACCTCTTTCTCCTCGTTCGCCTTGTTTGCCTTTCATACCTAGAGCGGGAATATAACCAATGGTAATATCGAAACCACCAACAAGAGTTTTAAAGAGAAAGTCAAGAGGGTCAATATGCTTATTTCATTTAATAAAATGGGCCGATGCTCCATGAAAAGAATCTTAATCTTAATGAATCTTAATGAATCTTAATGAATCTTAATGAATCTTAATGAATCCAAGGGCGGGGTCATTAGTTCCATCTTCCCAGTTATTCTTGCCAGTGATTCCAGTAATTTTTTGCTGATGACATTCTGATATACAGTATGCGATTAATCCCATTCCCAGTCCATTGTTTCTGCTGTTAGTATTCCCCGTCTCAGTTAAACAAATCCCAGTCCCAGCACGAAAATCCCATTCCCTGAGTGTCATTTGATGCAAATCCCACATTCCATTTTTCCACTGGCCTGTTAACAGCCCCTGCCCCCTGCCTGCCTGCCCCCTGCCTGATCTCTGCCCCCTGCCTGCCTGTCCCCCTGCCTGATCTCAGGCTATTTTTCCACAAAGTATCTTCGTGTGTCGCAAAAATAAGAGCAGATTCTGCAAGAACAGCACGTATTTCTTGCAAGAACAATTAAGCGAATACAAACAACAGAGGGATTCTACGGCCGATAGGAAAAACCACAAATGTAGATAAACCAATCTTCAAAAGATACCTTGAAAGCTGGCTGAACAAACCCCCCATTATGTCAGTCAAACCGCTAAAAATTAGTGTTTACATGTAGCTCTACTGAAAGAATTTTGCTTTAAAACTATCATGGGACTTGACTGTTTCTCTATAATTTAAGAAAACAATCCGTGTCGGACAGACCACTGATTAACCATTTCGCAAACAGCCTCCAAATCAGGGGTAGAATCTCTTAATATTTTGTGCCATAAAAACTTGTGCCATGAATTAGGTAGAATAATACTAAAAATTCCCAGCAGTATGGTCACATGACATTGAAATGGGCAAAATGAACCTTAGCCGATTTTATCTATCACATATCACTCTGATCAGAAAGGAATGGTCTTTAATCTATGTAAATCGTCCGTTAATCGCAAGTCAAAGTAGGGATTGTAATGAAAATTGAAAATTTTCGAGCAGGAATGTACAGCCTAAATTCCTTTAAAATTGACGATAAACTGTAAAATAACGCAGAGCTGGACTTCAGCATGTGTTTGATATTCGTTGTTAGATTAGAGTTATAATGGTGAGCAAGGATGGATAATATAATTTGAAATTCTATACCATTTGGATAAAAATTTTAATAGACGTCAATAGAATCTGTAAGAGAGCCCAAGAATCGTAGCCTGCGTACAGACTTTACTTTTCTGCTGCGAAGGAGAGCAGTGGCGAAGCTGGGTAGAAATAGTAGGTCATGCTCCCTGCGCCGAAGGCGCAGTAAGTTAGCTCTTTGCGCCGAAGGCGCAAAGAGCACGGGGGTTCGGGGGCGGAGCCCCCGGAAAAATTTTTGGGCCACGCCCTTTACTTTGCCTGGGAACGCCCTTTAAAAAAAAGATTGGACACTGCCCATTGCTGTAGGGATCAAATATACACTTGTAAAAAGAAGGAAAACTGTAATTTTCACAAATTTTAGGCCAAGAATTCTTTTCAAAATGTTACTTCAAATCTGACGTTTCAGAAAAATGTTTTTCAAAAGAAAGGATTGCATAAGATCTGAAACTCTAACACAATGCCTACTAAATCTGTCATAAACATTGTTTATTATAGATTTAGCAGGCTTTGTGTTAGAGTTTCAGATCTTATGCAATCATTTTTCTTGCACAGTTGCCAGGCATATTTAGTTCTCAATGAAAGCTCAATGAGTTATGTAAGCTCAAGCCCCACGTCAGGGGAATGCCCACTGCTTGAGTTTTCCTTTTTTAAGCAGAAGGAACCCCACCAGCTCATTGGCAACAGTAAAACTGGGGGTAATCAAACTGCATTAAAATTGATCTTGCAAGAAGATTGGCTGTTGTGGGAGGAAGTTCTTCTGATCAACAACAAATTATGATAATACTGAACAAACAGGAAAGTTCTCTTGGAAAGTTCCTTTAACCAGTAACAAATTAAGATAATACTGCACAATCAGGAAAGTTCTCTTGAAATTTCTTTTACCAGTAATAAATTGAAGCACTTGAATAATGATCTGATTGAATGAATAGATATGATTGGTCAGTAGTTCCCTTAACAAGTAACAAATTATGATAATACTGCACAATCAAGAAAGTTCTGTTTAGAATTTCCTTGACAATGGCAGTGATTGCAGGTGCATCTTGCAGATTGCATCTTGACTTACATTGACAAATTTTAAAAACCTTTCAACTATTTCTCCATTTCTGTCCAGGCGAATAATTGCACTCAGTTGTTCCTTTGTGACATCTGTTGTTTCATCAACCTGGATAGTAAGGAAGGTGCATTCTTGGATTTCCTTGTCAATTTGATCCTGATTTATCATATCTATCTATGCATTCAATCAGATCATTTTGAATATTTGGAGAAACACCTGTAAAAACATCTCCTCCAGGGCCCTTTTGAGAGGCCCCTAAATGGGAATTCCTGCTTTGCTACATAAAGGACAGCTTCAGAAAGAGTGTTTAACATCTCCCTGTTCTGCCTCACCTCTTAATTATGACGTTCAATCTCATCTCTTCTGGCTCTCGAAAACAAAACATTCGATTTCGAAGGTTTTCCACATCTTGTAGGCCTCCATATGAGACCTGGCTCTCTCTCTCTCTCTCATGTTTTTGGCTTCAAGGCTGACAAATCCGTGCGTAATAGGACACCTTCAAAGGTGGGAAAGAACTTTTCTTAATTGGACAGCGTTTTGAATTACGGTGTGGGAATTCTCTGAAATGAAAGCCCCCCGCAAGTTTCGTTTGCTCTTTGAAGACAGTTGGATCTAAATGATTTTTATTCGAAATTGAAACATGTACCGTCAAGACACGTATGCGCCATCTCAATCTTGACAAAGGTGCACTCCTTTTATTTCACAAAAACGATCCAGGAAGTCATTCCATTTCAATATTTATATATGGTAGTAGGCGTCACATCTTGATTTGCAGACACCTCCACGTATTGGCCCAATGACAGGCCCTGCCCAATGACATTGCGTGAAGACAACAAACGCAAGTTTAAGCCCACTTTTCTCATTTTCTATCATATCCTTAGCAATATCGAGATTTTAAAAATAAGTTTTAACAAACTTGTTACACATAGCAGTCTTGAGAAAATGGGTCTGAACCTGCCTTTTTTTCTCTGTTGTTTTAACCAAATGCGAATTGCACTGTTCGTGGAGTTTATGGCAAGCGAAAGTTGGAACCCTTTGCTTTGTTGTTAGCCAATAAAAATTTGGTTAGCATGCTGAATATGGCAGTAACTCTTGTTTTATTCAGAAAAATTTCAAATAAAAACTGGGAAAATCAAAACACGAGCTTCGACTTCTATCCCGTTTTATCCCGTTTCTTACAGCGACGTCTTTTGGTGTCAGTGTTGGACATTAAATCTCGATTATCCACCAAACCGTTCAAAGCGATTTTAAATATAACCCTCCAGGACCTTTAAAGGTAGTTTGTTTCTGGGTTGAATATCTAGTTAAGGTGACAGGTTATGGATTCGTTCACCATGAATGTTCACCATGAAAATTTCGCTGGTTGATAATATTCTAGCTATCTTTTCTTCTATGTAAAATTCAAACAGAATAGTGATAAATAGCCACTGGATACTGTGACCAACAAGGGTCACGGGAAACTCTCTTTCACGGCAAACTCATTTTCTCTCACGGCAAACTCAATTTCTTTCACGGCAAACTCACATTCTCTCACGCCAAACTCACTTCCTTTCACGGCTAACTCACTGTCTCTCACGGCAAACTCACTTTCTTTCTCGGCAAACTCAATTTCGTTCACGGCAAAAAACTCTCCTTCTCTCTAAGGAAACCCACTTTCTTTCACGGCAAATTCACTTTCTCTCACGGCAACTCACTTTCTTTCACGGCATACGCTAGCCTGCGTGCAGCCTCAACACTCCATTTTCCCGGAGGAGTGTCGAGGCTGCGCGCAGGCTGGGAATATACGCATTTTCTTTCATGCTATCTGTAAAACATGGAATGCCGAACATGGAATGTGTAATTCGGAACAAAATACACAGGGGTGATCGATTTTTGAATCAACAGTAATGAAACCACTCTTCTTGGAACATTTTTCCTTTTCAGTTCTAGTGGTTTTATCTTAGCCTATATACTGACTATAGATTCTAATTTAGTTGTGCCCTGGGTGCCGGACCCACATATAACCCAAATGGCACTATAAAGTAGTCCTCTTGCTTGATGGGCTTTGTTTAGATGATTAAAGAAGAAGGAATGAATGAATGAATGAATGAATGAAAATCGAGAAATGAAAAAGAGACTCACGTCGCTGTCTCTTCCCCCCTTTCCTATTTCTCTTTCTCCCTCGCCCTGGATCTGCAACTGGCAATGGACTGCGTTTGGTGATCTTGTGAAGCTGGTCGTGATCAAAGGCGTCTGAAAGAAGATAAAGACTGTTAGCCTGCGTGCAGACTATACATTTCCACTGCGAAGGAGTCTCTTGGTCACTCCTTCGCAGTGGAAAAGTATAGTCTGCACGCAGGCTAAAAGACTGTAAGCTGCACGATGAGGACGGTAGACTTGCGCAAGTCGTGCTGAGAGGAAAACAGAAAGGAAAAGAAAATATAGTCCTTTTTTTCTTTCAAGACGATTGGGCAAGTCCACGATGACCGCAGCACGGTGAAAACATTCTTAAATGAATTCTAAATTTTTCACATTACAAGTGTAGCTCTTGCCTGCTGTGATTAGACTGGTAGACTGTATAATGCAACTTCCATAACCGTACGAGCCAGGAGGGCCGAGGCAGCCCCCCAACGTTTTGAAATTTTGCAAAAATCGACCATATTGGGGCAAGAGATCCACCTAAATTCAGGCAACATGCCTAAGTAGCATTTAAAGCACCGTTACCTTTTTGTAGAAATATTTCCACTCTTCTCATCGAAAATTCCTTCTTACCTTGACCAGCAAGAGCTGCACGCTTGATTCTCTCAGAAATTGTTGCGATGGGTCCTCGGGACATACGAAACATCTACAAAGAAGCATCAAATTTTAAAGGAGAGCCGGGCCTTACTTGGGGGGGGGGGGATTTCATGGCTGAGGAAAAGGGTATTTTGAGGTTGAAACAGGGCAATTTAAAAAAACATATAGTCCTGCCTTTTCCCTTTGGTTGTGACTATTTGGACTCTTTGATCAAACTTAACAAGGGTGTGCCTTCCCTCGTCCAGTCCCTAGCCTGACATCTTTCATCATCAATATAAGGTATTGAAACTTTCCAAGGATTGCAAAGTGTTTTCACCTTGCATACTGCATAACATTTGACATTTGCTCACTACATTGAACTGTTTTGGTTTCCATTTCAAATCTCGTCCTGCAAATCTATTGTTTACATCTCTAGTTCCAAACCACAACAAATACGTTTTCTATCACGAATCATGCATAGAAAATCAATTGAAAGATTTTTTTAGATTTGAACTTTGACTCTTTGGGAGCCGAAAAGAGGTTGCTTTTACAGACGTCGAAAGATGTCAAACAGAGGAATATCAAATTCTTATCTTGCTTTTGTAGATCAGGTTGCCATGTCCTATTTCAACATTAATACACGGGATGACGTCCTTTGTCTCCAATTTTTGTCTATCCAGTCTTGCAAATTATTTTTGTTTTTTTCCAGATCTGTCTGGCCATGTCCACACGTATCCGGATATTTTTCAAAAGTTCCACGATTTGCAGCGAGAATAAAAGACAACGCTGCAATGTTCGGCCAATATGAGGCTCGTATCGTTTAACCGTAGTCAATAGAAAACACTATGGTTTAACGGCAGAGCGACAAGAAAAACGCGTGAAGAATGAGGCCTGAATTGTCCATATTTAATTAACGTAAGTGCGTATGAGGGCTAGAGAACATTGCTTGTTGGCTAAGAATACCGCTGCTGCCTGAAGGTAGAAACATACCGGGTGTCCCAAAAATAAGTATACAGATTTGGTCAACCCTAACGATCAGAATTTAGCATGAATCAATCCGAAATCATTTTTAAAACATTACTCGATAGTTAACTTGAACATAGATACCTTGTTTGTTAACATTAGTGCTTTGACAGTGGAGATATAAATCTTCAAAGGACAAGTTTTAACAATAGAATTAAAAAAATTTGAACCAGGAGGAGATAAATTAGAAACTGCACAGCAAATGCGTTTCACAAAATATAATTTATGTGAATCTTATCATCAAGGGAGCTCCAAAGTAAACTTTATTCATTTTAAGTGAAACAAATTGTGGATATTGCTTAGGCCAAAACGCCAAAGCTCTGGTTGGGAGGTGGTGGCAAATTTGTCCTTTGAAGATTTATATCTCTACTCTCAAAGCACCTATGTCAACAAACAAGGTATCTATGTTCAAGTTAACTAGCGAGTAATGTTTTAAAAATGATTTTGGATTAATTCATGCTAAATTCTGATCGTTAGGGTTGACCAAATCTGTATACTTTTTTTTGAGACACCCGGTATATGTATGCAGTAATAATGAAATTACAATTTGGTAGCTAAATCACTGGACTAAAGCAGCGTAAATTGATCATCAAATGTGCTCCAATTTTCTTTCGTTTTAGCTTCCTGGCCTGATGTTTTCGTGGTGTATTTTGCATATTTGCATCCATCGAAGGCCCCCTGGAATCATTTGTTTACTATGTGAAAGTTATTTTTGCTCTTGAACAACGCTCAAAATCTAAGCATATAATAATAAGAGAAACTGCATTAAGACACTACATAACCCTAACCCTAACCCTTACCTGCAAATCCCCAGTTGAAGCTTCTCCTTTGCGGATTCTTTGTTCGGTGTCTTTATCAACAAAGTGGCTTGGTTTAATCTTAAATTTATTTATGATTTCTCGACTTGACTGCGCAACGGGTCGAGCTGGAACTTGAACTTGAGCTTGACCTCCCGCATTTGATTTCGTTTGTTTTTTATTTACTTTCCTCGACAAGGCACTTAGCAAAAATACAGCAGCTTCCAGCCTTGCTATCTTTGCTTGATATCGTCCATCTATTTCCCTCAGATTTAAATTCATTTCCAACCCGAAGCGTTGCAAATCCATCACGAGCGAGTACAGATACCAGATCACCACTGTGAGTGCAAGAAGCAACGTTAGAAGAACGAGCGGAAGTAGAGCTCGCCTGAATCTTGTTTCGTTCCCTGAAGCCATCGTTCTTGAATAAGTTTCGAGAGTCCACGCAAAATTCCCCTTCGGACTTGCTGCAAATAAACTGTTATTTGCATTCAAGACTGAGCGGTGAAATGCTGTTCGATCGACTGAGCTACTCACACAACCTTGGACCTTTTGTTTGGTAGCTTATTTCTTAGAACAAGGACAAAAGGTTAGGTTTTGAGTGACACCTATTTCCATCTCGACCCTCTATTTCTGACAGGCTATTATATATAGGCCCATAGGCCATGATAGGCTGACTTAATTAGCCAGGCTTTTCCGAAATGAATTACCTGCTCTGATAGAGAGAGAAAAAGAAGAAATTCCAGAGGATTTACAGGCTTGAGAGGATGAAGGCTAAATGGAAAACGATTTTTAAAGGGAATCTTGGCTCAAACCACTTTGCTTTGATGCCTGTCAAATTCTAGCCTATCAGATATCAGCATTTTCTGTTGTCATATATCAGTTATCCAAATATAATTCAGCGCTTGTTAAGGTGTATTGTCTTTGCACTGATATTTTTATCAAAGGCTTGTATGAAACCGTACCATAGACTATCGAACTTTCGTGACAAAGCACAAAATCTTGATTGGCTGAAAACTCCAATAATTGGACCAATCATATTGCGTAAAAAACAACAAATGCAAATTTAGGCCTATTTTCCTTGTTTTTACCATCCTTTGCAACACAATTTTTGGGAAAGAAAAGTTAAGAATTTCAATTTTGTCAAAGGAACTTGTTCAACATAGCTAGCCTAGTGCACAATCCAGTACTACTTGGGGGAACAATTTATCAAGCTGTGAGTCCTGCACACAAGGCTGCATGCTATGTCTGCAGGCCCGTCGGAACGAAAGTCATATTGGGGGGGCTGAAACCAGATGCGAGCGAAAGTGAGCAAAAAGGGGGGTCCGGGTGCTTGCCCCCGGGAAAATTTTTTGTGACCACGCCCTTTAGATCGTTGGAAAACGCCTCTATTATGAAGAATTTGCCATCTAAAGGAGCAAAGGATCACGACTAACGGAAGGCTTTCCCAGGAAATTTTGAAAATAGGACCTCAAAATCACTTAAAAAGAGACTGTTTGCTTGATAACTCTGATAACTTCCTCTAGTATAAATAAGTTTAAACCTTCATTTCCATAAGCTTGACTTTTTAACAGCCTATTCCACTAAAAGGGAACAAACTTTAGCAAATTATTGGGGGGGCTGAAGCCCCCCCAGCCCCCCGCTTCCGACGGGCCTGATGTCTGGACACCCCTTAGCAACATTCCTTTTCCGTAAGAAACAAGTACTGGGAAAGAAATCCCCAAGGTATTTTTGGTTTGATTTCTAACAGAAAAAGTTGATAGGAAACTGGCAAAAAGAGCCAAATCGGTTTCACTTCCATCCCGATCACATCAGGCATCACATAAACTAATTAATAAGGTACTGTATTCTATGAAGTGCATCTGATATGTCTTTGGCGATTCAAATCTACTTTCAGATTCGTTCAATTTCTAATTGCTGTTCTCTCAGTGGGAAATTTGTGTTTCGAGAAGAGGTGCATTTTTTTCGTGGAAGTAAAGATAGTAAACAAGTGGAGGTCCTTCTTGGAAACTTTTTTAGTCTCCCTCCTGTTCCCAATGTTTTCAAAATTCAATGCATTTTCTATCATATGATCATATTTACGTCAAGTTGCATACCAAATACATTCTGCTGACCTTGTTGGCAAGGAGATGACCTTAATATGAAATAGATTTTGTTTATATTTTTGGTTGTTAGTTTGTCGTCTTGCTGAGAGAGCTGAGAAACCGCACAACGAGACCAGAAAGAAAAGAAAATCTTGCATTCTCTGCGCAGAGGAGTGCACCCATCAAAGCCGAATCTCCGTCACAGCATTCTACTCCAAATTACTATGAATGTGACCCAAAATGCAACCTCGTCCCCAGGGCCTATGGTGCTCTTTTCCCATCAAACTATGGAATTGCTCAAGTCCTTGGATTTTCTCTAACTTTAAGTACTGAGCGTTTCTAATTATTTCCCTAGTTTCTTTATTAAGTACTCATAAAAAGGACTCAGAAAGAAAACTGGTTTGCCGTACATATATTGATACTAATTTCAAGAGCATCAAATGTGGCTTGAAGAGTTGGCTCATCACATTACGTAAACTCACAAAAAAGGCACGCTTAGATCCATTTCTACCGGAGGAGCACCGAGTATATTTTGCTGACGGGATGTGCACTCTTTTTTCCGGGTATCGTTTTCGCCCTTTCTATAGGTACGATTTTGCATAAATTATCAATTTCCCAGCCTTAGAAAATCGTTTTGCGACGGATGGCAGAAACGAACAAAATGGGCTAAACGTCAAGATTTGTTTGGTTTATACGTAATGTGATTGGCGAAAGAGTGTCTTATTTATCAGCCAAGTTTGCTGTGCCTAGGATACATTAAATTTAGACTTGCCTGAGTCTCTTTCCTGAAGTCCGTCTGACCGATTCATTTCCCGTAGTTCCTTGACCCGCATGTCCATCGTTCCGTAAAGGAAGAATTGTTTCTCTACGGAATGCTGGAATTGCGGATCAAGGAAGTGTGGGATTGAGATTCGTCAGACGGGCTTCAGGAAATAGACTTAGGGCAATTCTGCACTAAATTGTGATGTTCAAACGCAAATCACATGCCTAGTCAAACATTTATTATATCTGAGCAGAACTGCGCTTCTAAATCTTCTGTCCACCTCAGACATGGACCCTGGTATAAAGTGGGTCCTTGTTCAGACTGAGTTCAACATAAGATCCTTTTGGATGACTACAAAGTCCGTCATACGCTCTGATTCTGCCTAAAAATATCGAAAAGAAAGCATTGTTCGTTGTCATTTGCGCTTTCTGTGCGTTTTTGCAAATGTAAGCCACCCATTTTCCGCAGTAACATTAAAATAACTCAAAACATAGTGGTTAAGCGCACGTATTATCGTTTGGTAATTCTTCCTGCTTATCGCCAAGTAGAAACATAAGATCCTTTTGGATGATTACAAAGTCCGTCCTAAGCTATGAAGCTATGATCGGATTTTTGCGTTCTCCGCCCATTTGCCTGCCAAGGTCCCTTACGAAGCAAGCAAGCAATCAAGCAAGCATAAGAATCTCTGATTAATCAATTGCACTAACGAGCGTGACTCACTTACTTAACTTACTGACATCGAAGCCACTTCTTAGATTACAAAGGACTTTGTAATAAAAAAGGAAAACAAAAAGAGACAAAACTGCAATTACCAGAAAAAAAGCGTATACATAAGTCAATTTATTAACTCTATCAACGATCTAACATATTATACAGTAAACACTAACATATGGGAAACTATTCACTGCGCTTGCATCCTATTTCAAGAGGCCATTTTCAAAATGCACTGGATTGCGGTTGACCTGACCGGAAACTCGAAATTTTAAAGAATTTAGGGATAAATTCACCACTAGGCTCACCACTAGGCTCACCACTGCTCACTAAGAAAAAACATTTTAGGGATAAATTCACCACTAGGCTCACTCAAATCTTTTGCCTATATTTGGGAAACCCAGCAATGTAACGGGGTCGAGCATAACGCTGAATTCATAATTGAGGCGTCGTTCTTGACGCATTCCGGGTAACGATGAAGCGCAGCAACGCATTGCCAATGCAGCAAAGTTGGATTCATTGAATTTTATCGCGCCGCGCCGCACTGCATCGCACCACAAAATCGCATCAAGTGTGAATTCAGCTTCACAGCTGTGGAGAAGCATCAAACAGTGCAGTTACCTTAATGCAAGTATTTACTGTAAAATTAGCAAATATATATCATGGATTTGGATGAATCGTGAAATACGACAGCTTATATATATAACTGCTTAACTATAAGTGCAATAGTATAAAGTGAATACGTATACGTGTGTTATAACATGATACAATAAACTCATTCGTAGAACCTAATGTAAACCTAGCCTCACTGCATAAGGCCATCAACTTCTCATTGAATTGAATTGCTGTTGTTGTTGTCGCTGCAGTGAGGCTAGTTGCAGCGTTATCAGTTCAGTCAAACAGCGAAACTACGACATGTATTGAGTCTAATGTAAACCCTTTGTTTTTTTGTAAAGTTTTCGTAATTGTACGTTTTTTTTCACTTGTAATTTTTGGACACGGCCCCCTGAAAAGCAATCCTTTTGGACTGACGGGACTACCGGGTATAAAAAAGTTAACATAGAAATAGAAATAAATGCAACTATCCAAAACGGCGTTCAAACGACGGTCTAACAATCAAGATATAACTACGAAACAACATAGTAAAGCTTGGTTCGCACTAGAGTAAAATCGTGTTAGAATTACATTCAAAATGCGACGGAAAAGCCACAGGGAAACCAGGTAATAATTGTTGCTAAAAATAAAATTAAAAAAAAAAGTTGTCTTTCTTTGTCCCCTGTGCGCTTGGCCATTTTTGTACCTTAGTCCCCTGTGCTCCGCGAAAGAGTGAGAGAAAGAAAAGGAAGACTTTACTCTTCTCTTCTTTCCTTTCTCTCTCTCTCTTCCCTCCTCAGCAGCCTATCGATACGCAGTCTTTCGCGGAGCACAGGGGACTAAGGTACACAAATAACGAAACGCACAGGGGACAAAGTAAGACAAATTTTTTTTTAAATTTTAATTTTTAACAACAATTATTTCCTGGTTTCCCTGTGGAAAAACGAGTCGAAATTATTTTTGCCTCAATTTCGAGATTCTATCGGCGCCTTAGACATCATTTGGATGGAGTAAAAAAGATCTGATTCCATTTGGAAGTGATTTCTCGTAACACGTTTTACTCTGTGAAAAAAGCCCAACTCCCCAATATCACTAAACTACCGATCCTTATAAAACGGAAACATGTTAAATCTATTTTCTATTTTGTAATCAAAGAGGCTTACATTAAACGCAGACAAATTTTGGACGTCGGTAATTTTTCATAGTCGAAAATTGTTTGCAGTACCGACAAATCACAGAAGCGCGTTTTTTACTGCTAAAACAGACTTGCTCACAAAACATTTCGCATAGAACAGGGCTGTGTTGAGAGAGCAACTGACTGAAACAAATGACATTTTTCCAACAAAATTCATTTCAGCAATCTTGCTCATCATCCTAGACGATGATTTTATTCAAAGGGAATTCATAACGAGCTTGTTACCCTATTTCAAACTACCCCTATTTCATGTCACTATGCTATCCCTATTTCAAACTTGGAATGAAACAAGATCTGACCAGGTAAAGGTAACATTAAATTGAACCTTTTTCGTAGGTTTTTCATTTTCATGAGTTTTTCGTTTTTCATTTTTCATTTATAAGTAACAGTAAAATTTTTCATTATAAAACAAGCAAATAAACAGTAAATAGACCATATTTCATAATCGTCCACAATGTTTTATAAACGTCCGAAATTTCATGAAAAAACATCCAACAATAGACAATAACGCTAAAGATGGCGACCGCACAAAGCATGCTGGTAAAAGCTCTCTGACGACCACCTAACGACGTAAAAGTTTCGGTCTGCCGTTTCGACTAGCTAGCTGTGGTAAAGTTCCCACAAGTAATCAATGTAAACAAATAAGAAAATTTTGCAATTCGAACGCGACTCTTTTATTAAAACTTCAATTCGAATCAAAACTCTACTTTTTCTGCTTTGGAAAAGTTTCCTTTCGAACCATGTTGCATTCGAATTCAAGGTCGATTCGAATTCAAGCTAGCTAGTCGAAACGGCAGACCGAAATTTTTATGTTGTTAGGTGGTGGTCAGGGAGAATTTTACCAGCATGCTTTGCAGCAAAACACTATGGAGTCTTTGGAGTCACCATCTTTAGTGTTATTGTCTGTTGCTGTCTGAAAATATTTTATCCGAAATGTTTTCGCCCGAATTTTTTTGCGTTTAATGTATTTGAAATTGAGAACGATTTCCAGAACTTGACTACTAGATGAGGCGCTTAATTGCGATAATACAACTTCAAAATAACTGTCTTTATCGAAACTTCTTGCTATACATATATGTTACCACAAAATCTTTAACTCATGCTACTATTTAAATCATTACCACATAAAATCATCATTAAACGGGCTAGTGGTGAAATACGACAGCAAAGGAATACGTAACAACATAGATATATTGATGTATTAGCTTGATCAATCAATGATCACTTATCATTTTCTTGATTCATCCATTGATTGTCATCTTGTTGTCTTCATTTGCTGATTTTTCGAAGAACATGAAATCCTACAAGAGATAAAACGAATTCTTTTGTTACTGAATTGAATTCAGTGATATTCATAGTGTCATCTTTGATGGTTTATGCAATCACCTAGCCTGTTACCCAGCCAATAATCCAAAGAATATTAGTGGTCTGTTAAACCGCGTCGCTTTTCTTGTTCAAATCACAGGGAAACGTGATTGTGTAAAGTGTACATAATTAATGTTTGAATGCGAGGCAACAGTAATTATGCAAAAGGTGACTATAAACATGTTGTTAAAGGCCGCCATGATGAACAGGATGACGCTTCCCAAGGTTGATCGAACAAAGTTTGATGAAGCTTTAAAGATGGTATGCCATTTCTTTGACGTCAAACAATTATTACCAGATCAAGCTGAAGCAATAGAACTTCTTCCTTGGGATTGTGGGCTGGACAACAGGCTAGCAATCACCTTACTGGGTGTCCCAAAAAAGTCTCCACGATTAAAAAAACATCCAAATTTGATCGCAATGCCAAGCTTCAAATGTTTTGTTTGGCAAGCAGATCAAGGACCAAGTTGTTTCCCCAGGTACATCTTATCTTTTTGATTGGTTTAAAAATTAGCAAATTTGGCTCGTTTAAAGGCTGCCTGGCTTTGAAGACCACTGCAAAATAGCATAGATGATTACCAGATAAATTTCTTTGTGTATATTAAATTACTAAATTTTCAAGTTGGTCATAACTATCAGAAAGAAAACCCACAATCATTGGAGACTTGAACGACAAAAACTAACAGTTTTGGCTCAGGTTTTCAGCGTGCAATTTTATAACCTTTAAGTATTGCGAACAAACATTTCATCATCAATCATTGACAATAACCGGTCAAAGAGAAATTTAATGATAGGCTTCATAATCGAGTTTTGGAGACCTTTCAAACATGGGACTTGTTATTTGAGCATACGGTAAACTTTACACATCTCCCGAGTGAGTTAAAAAGTATTGAAGATTGCAACCATAATGGATTCATTGACCAACTGACTCACCGACTGTACAATAAAATATTTAATATGAAAATAAACACTGTGCTACGTACGATCAAGAAACAGGCACCAAGCATGACAGCCTTCGTCTTTACATCCAAATCCATTGGGACTGAAAGAAAATCAAAATGTTTGATTGGTAATTCCAAACCTACCAATTCTGAAAACAGGAGAATTCGCAGAGACGGAAGTATATTTCCCAATCAAACAAATATCTCAGTTTTGTCAAAGTTTGCAAAGCGTCAAACGTGGACTGTAAATACACACAAGTAAGCCGTTGATTGAAAGTATATTTTGAAGTATCTTTTAGAAGGACTTACATGTAATGCCAAAGTTGTCAGCGTCGGTAAACATCTCTTTCGCTAAACCTGACCATTGTTTGGAGATTTTGCCAACCTTGCTAGCTCCATCCAATGCTGTAACCTGGTACAATGAAACAAAGTGTAAATCAGAGAATTTTACTTGTACCAGAACTGCTAAATTTACTTGACACATACAATAGAAAAACTGACGAAGCTTAGCATAAGTTTCAAATCTTTAAAAAGGTCGGTGTAAAATTCTGTGACCCATTTCTGTGAATGGAATGGCTTGAAAGAAACTTTAGCTACGTTGCTATAATTCTACCGTTGGACTTTTCTGAAGTCTTGAATATTTTTCGAAATTACAGCGTATTTCATATTTCAACTCTTTTGAAGATGTGACGTCATCAAATTTCTAAATCGCAAACCAGAAGAGTGAAAGATTTGTGCTTGATACCATATTGTAGACATTCATAAACTATTGTTTTCTAGAAAATTATTCTATGTTACCTCAAAAACTTTAGAACTGACGATGTTTTCAGTTTTTTTCAAAAATTTCCTTAAATTCTTAAAAAAGAAGAACCCTCCAATTCTGAAGATATTGAAGATTTCTGAAAAGTCCAAACGTAGAACTATAGCAGAGTAGCTAAAGTTTCTTTCAAGCCATTCAATTAAAAGAAATATGTCATAGAATTTACGCTGACCTTTTTAAAGATTTGGAACCTACGCTTTCTGGTGATGCTCAAGCTTAGTTTCGTATATAAAAAATGCCTGCATCTGACAATTTACTGTGGCCAGTGGCAGACGAAAATGTTCTGGAAATGCTTTTATTACACAATGAGAAACCAAAAACTGTTTCAATAAATTTTAAAGGCTCTTTGGCAACTGGCATGCATTGCAGCCCTATTTGTAAAGGTGGCCTAATTTCATGCTGCATGCAAATAATTTCTCAATGTCGCTCAAGTCAGCACGGCTCCAGATACGGCCATATATCTCCTTTCTTATGTTAAACATTGGACTTAAATTGGCCACGGAAAACAAAACAAACGATCGCAATGCATGCCGGTTGCCCAAAAGCCTTTAAGCATATAGACTTAAGACAGACAGATATATAAATACCTCGAATTCCACATCACCGCACATATTGATAGTACAAATAGGGCCTTCAATGAGTAGTTGTGGATTTCTTTCTGCATCTTGAATTTCGAACTTTGGAACACAAAGCGACCATCTATCAAAGATAAAATAAAACAGGGCTACAAATCTTGCCCGCCCGGTCGATTTATATTTTAGCAATTCACATTCGACAGAAAGAGTTTGGGGCTCAATTAAACAATTTAAAGAGAAACAATCGCAAATTTTTTGTGTTCGAAAATCTCAACGAGATTCTTCATGCATAAAGTAGAGACTTCGTACATTCCAAAAATGTATTTAAACACAATCGCCGAAAATTTAGAAACTCGCGACCCGAGAATTATTCTATTGTCTTTCTATTGTATTTGCGCACGTGCCCTAAAAAAGTGTGGGTACAAAACTTCATTATTTCCTTTCCTTTACTGTTTTTCCATACTTCTAGAAGTCGTACGAAAATAGTAAATACATTTTTGGAATGTACGAAGTCTTTNTCGAAAATCTCAACGAGATTCTTCATGCATAAAGTAGAGACTTCGTACATTCCAAAAATGTATTTAAACACAATCGCCGAAAATTTAGAAACTCGCGACCCGAGAATTATTCTATTGTCTTTCTATTGTATTTGCGCACGTGCCCTAAAAAAGTGTGGGTACAAAACTTCATTATTTCCTTTCCTTTACTGTTTTTCCATACTTCTAGAAGTCGTACGAAAATAGTAAATACATTTTTGGAATGTACGAAGTCTCTACTTTATGCATGAAGAGTCTCGTTGAGATTTTCGAACACAAAAAATTTGCGATTGTGTCTCTTTAAAACAACGATGGGGTTTGAAAGCATTTTGTCTGTTGTCAAATGAATCAAATTCAGCTACATACCTGGACGCTAATCAAATTTATAACATTGCTTTCTCGGGGAATACGATCATGTAAACTGATTTACGTATTTTTGGGGGTATATATCTATTGTCAGGTTCAAAGTATAGGAAGAAGGAAACAATAATCCTACAATGGCAATTCAATTCATTTTTCCTTAGCTCCTATGTAGTTCCCAATTGCTTGTCTCCATGTAGGTCCCACATGCTTGTCTGTCGTACAGCATAGCAATGATCTTGAACATTAATGCTTTTGGTATTAGTTCAGGATATCAACTCACGCTGGAGGTAGATCTGTATATTGGTATATTTACTTATCTCAAAACCATTTTTTAACACGCCCCCATCCCAAAACTTTACTATATGAGAGCCTCCAAGGGTCTTGGTGGCCACTTGAAGGGTGGGAGGATACACCACCCTCATTTACTGTTATGTCTCAATTTTATTTACTTACTGTTGAGCGACGTAACCCACAACGTTTCCAGGTGGACTAGTGACTTCGAGTTCTTGCAAGCAGCATGGAAAACAGCATGCTGAACAGCGAAATGGTCTGCTCAAATGAATGACCTCTCTATCCGAATTATCCTTAATTTTTATCTCAAATGGACGGGCAGGACCACAGCAAACCCTCGTACAACAGTCTGTGTCTAAAATTCAAAACAGTTAAAACATTGATCACCAAATATACATCAAAATCGTCTGTTTACAAATCTTAAAGAAGAAAAAATCCTATTGTTCGAATATTGACAGCCAATACTGATAACTTTCTCACATTCTGTAATTTGCATTTTAAGCTGTTTGCTTTGGCGTTGTAATTTTACTTGTTGATAGAAGCAGTCGTTATACACCAGTAATATTTTCATATGTCTAGCCATACATTTTCGATAAAAAAAGTAATGAGAAAATATAAGTGATAAGAAATCTCTTCTTTTCCGATGTATATAATGCATATAGTAGCATACCATTCATTCCACAAGAAGCGACAATTCTGCAAGAGCAAAATAACGGGGAGCAAAATTAGACAACTTCTGTTACATCTGCAAAATAAAACCTCTGTCTACCCTTCCTGTTGTGTTCGAAAGTTTAAGCATAAAATTTATCAAATATTTCTTCAATTCATCTCTTTAATTCATAACCCAGTAAGAATCCTACGACTCCCCTGGGAGGTTAGTCAAAACCATATTTCGTTTTTATGACAATTTCCTATTAAAATAGGCGGAAAGAAAATATGCTACATACCCTCTTCTGCAAAGTAAACTTGCTGACCCAAAGAGTTCTGGATCTTGTATTTGTTGTTTGTTTCAAATCCAGTGAAAGCTAGAGCAAATAAAACAAAGTGGTTAAAGAGAACAACAGAGAACAAAATCAGGGGAGTGTCGGCCAATATCTGACACGAAGCATGAACCCATTAACCTCACTAGCTAGAAAACTCTAAAAGTACTGGGATGACCCAAAAACGTGGTGGGATAGATTGCACTTGCGTGCCTGAAATAAAACCAAATTGAAAGACATCTTGCAGTATTTTAAGTTAACAGACTTAGTTTGAGATGCTAGTTGGTCAGCTTAGTTTGAGCAATTACTGATCACTAAGAATGTGGTTCATCCTACTTTTTCAGTCTGGTCTAATAACTAACTCTTTGCAGCGCAGCAACCGCGAAGCGGCTGCGTAGTGGAAATGTAGATCGGTTATGTGACTTTCATGGATTATGTCACCGAGGAGCGACTCTTTTTGAACTATAAATAGTCTCCACGCACATGTTCTGCGAAATTGCTGACTGATTTACACCGAGTATTTGTTTCTATAACACGCAACAGCAACAACTGCAGGCAAGGGCTTCATGTGTGCAACTTCTAAGGTCCTGAAATGTGTCGCCTATGATCCTATAACAAGGAGGATAGGTAGTCCTTCCCAGCATGCAGCAGCAGCACAGAGTTTCCAGAAATTGCGCAAAATGCGCTAAATGAAAATGGCGGCACAGTACAGCACAGCACCAATCTTGAAGTTGCAATTTTATGCATTTTCATCGCTGGTAGTACGCAAAAAGGTAAGTTTTCTGTTTGATACTAAGTTTGCTTTGCTAAGGACATTTATCATATCGATCTCTTTGAACGATATCGACTGTTAACTGCCATATTCTTGGATGGGCCTAATGCTCCAATATATCGAAGTGTCGCAAAAAATCGTCGTTAGTAAAAGAGTAAGTTTACCGCATCAGGTGTGACCATATCTACAACCAACAACCATTTTGGGTAAATTGTGGTGTCTTGATTCAGATTTTATTAAAAGTCCCCAAAAGTCCCCAGGTTCAGGCTGTTTTTTTTCAACTTT
>REGM01000003.1:2211368-2250119 GCA_004194415.1 Aurelia aurita
ATATGTGTGTTAAAGTTAAGATTTGAGGGTAGGTCATTATTTGCAAGTAAGGACAGGTGCACAAGACTATTTTGTGGAGATTCTTCGATGTGTCGCAGAAAGGAGATGCATCTACTGTCTATTGTGTTTTTTAGAGGAAAGCGGCCTAGTTCACTGCGAACCAGAATATTTGTAGTTGATCTATTTACCCCAAGTAAATGTTTGCAGAAAGATAAATGTACTTTCTCAATGGTATTTTTATCCCAACTGTCATAGTCTGTGTAATGAAATGCTCCCCAAACCTCACAACAGTAAAGGAGGATAGGTGATATGACAGAGTCAAACAATTTAAGTGCAGCCTTAATTGGGAGGCGTTTTATTTGATATCTGTTGTTTAAGGCATAAATGGCTCTCTTAGCTTTTCCACCTAGTGTTTCTATGGCGATATGAAATGAACCAGCAGCATTTATGGTCATTCCTAAATAACTGTATTGGGTGACGTTTTCTATCTTATTTTTGTTCACATAAAATGTTTCTTTTCTGTTTAGTCTACTCTTTTTCTGAAAGGTAATACATTTGGTTTTCTTTGTATTCACCGACAGATTCCATGTAGCACAGAAATTGGTTAGCCTATCAAGCATTTTTTGGAGTCCTTGCTGGCTTCTTGATAGCAAAATAAGATCATCAGCATAGAGAAGGCAACTTACATTTGTCTCCTTATGAAGGTGTAGGGGGGAAGGGTTGATTGCCTCAACTTCGTTGACGAGGTCATTAATGTATAGGTTGAAAAGAGTAGGGCTAAGGGGGCAGACAAAAGGCCCTGGGGACGAGGGGACGATGGTGTACGTTATGGTCACAGGGGTATCAGTTTGAATATTTTTCATAATTTGTCCGTATTTTCCTAAATTTTTCATTTCTGATGAGCAGCTAATAAAATTTGGAGAAATATTGAAAAATTAAGAAAAGTATGCGTGAACAAGGATGCGTGAATGAATGTACGGATTTTTGGCCACCATGTTGTCATGGTTGCAATGAATGTCCAGCGCAGCGGTCACCTTAATTGTTGTTCTACGGAGGAATTTTTTGGGCCTGGCCTATCATTTGAAGTATCAACAGGATAAGAAGCTGATTCAGCAACCGGTGATTCAGCAAGAAGGTGAAATTAGAAGGGAAGGTACCCAACCCATGTTGAGTAGGACGCATTTGCCTGTTGAAAATGACATCATTCGATCAAGTTGCAGTCACTGTGCAGCCAGGAGGGTGGCAGCAAGATGCACCAAGTAAGTTGGTAAATATTTGAAACCTCTCTGCTTTTGGTCTGTTTAAATATGACATATGGGAAAGATCGATACACAACACAGCACTGGACTGTGATCGCCTTAATCTGAATAACACGCCAGTCCTCTTCCCGCCCTTTTTTGCAGCAGTGGAGTTACCTGTATTCGCTAACAGCAAAAACGAACAATACTGAATATGTGCTACATAAATGACAAGTATTTGCGATTATTAAAATGTTGATTTAAATTAAACAACTTTAACAATCAAATGTTGCTTTTTTGCCTTATCTCAAAATTAGGCCAAAAAGGCCTCGCCCTCCCCTCAGGTCTTGCAACAGTGATGTATTTCGGTGAGGTGTTGTAGTTGGGTCGAAAGTTGTCAGATACTTACTTTGTACAACAATACAACCAATATATTTTCCAGGATGTTTCTGATTGGCTTATTTCAATTGTGACCTGATTTTGTAAGAATAGATTACAACTGCTCTCAATTTTGTTTGGCTATGTAGGTCTATACAATGGACAGCATGAAGAACAAATACGAAATAAGTATGCTTTGGAAGAAATAAAATCTGAAATGTCCTTAGAAGGCATCGCCACAGATCTGTGGTGGACATACTAACCAGTGGCGGAGCCAGCACTTGAAAAGTGAGGGGGTCTGGGGCGTAGCCCCAGGAAAGTTTTGTGTGACCATGCCCTTCAAACTCTCGGAAAACACAGGCAACGCCCTTACCCCTCCTGAGAGAACAATTTTATTGCATTTTTGTGCGAATCTCAGGAACCATCTTTTGGAAAAGTGGGGGGGGTTCGGACCCCCCCATTCCCCCCCTTGGCTCCGCCACTGATACTAACTCTAAATGATAGAAAAAACAATACAACAAAATTAATGGGCGTAAATCTGTAGCATACGGCGTACACAGATTCTGCCAGGGGTGGAGGGGACAAGAAGACGAGTCAGATAAACAACAAGATTCAGTTCAGTTTCAGATGGCTGGATGTATTGACAGAAACAACTAGGATGTCCTTGCATCAACTCAACAAGAAAGTAATTAACAGGGGAGCAGATTGGAGGATGTTTGTTCAGGGCTCCGATATGCGACAAAGTTGCTATTTCCTTCTGACACACCAATTTTAGCGATAGTGTTGTAGCACAGGATTTATGCTACTTCAGAGGAGGGAGGGGAGATGGGCCAGTCTGCAGACCTGTAGCTGTTCTCACTGAGATCTTGCACATGCAAGCTAAAGTAACACGTGGCATGTGAAAAGGTTGCTGTTTCTTTGTGTTTTAGCATGCACATGAAAATTTCATAAAATGTCTTATTTGTGCAGCTGCCATTGAGAGGCAAATCACTGATTATAATCTCAAACACTCTTAATAAAACCGGAAAATAATCAGAAAATAATCAATTAATCTAAAATAATCAAATCAGAAATCATAATTAGTCTAATAATGAAAAAATCAAAATAATAAAAAATAATTACAAAGAATGATAATCAAGATAAACAAATTATCATAAAATTATTACAAAGTAATCAAAATGATCATAAAATAGTCACAATGATCACAAAATAATCATAAATCATCAAAAAGTAAACACAATGATCACAAGATAATCTTAAAATGATCACAAAATAGTCAAATGATCACAAAGTAAACCCAATGATCACAAAATGATCACAAAATGATCACAGAATAATCATATTGATCACAAAAGAATCATGAAGAAATCATAAAAAATGATCACAAAAGTATCAAAAGAAGATTTATAGAATAACAAAATAGTCATAAAATAATCTCTTGTGATTAATAATCTCACAGACTTTGTTGGGAGCCTTACTGTTCAGACTGGGGGATTCAGGAATAGCATAAATCAATACGAGAATGTCTTAAAATCTCTTTAGTAACTTATGAATATAACCAGCATTTCTGTTTCAAGTTTCTAAACATGCAAGGATTGATCTGGTTTATTAGGAGATATGTAACATGACAAAATATTGCATTTGTTTTCTCATTTTTGCTAGCCTATCAAGATTGGCCAGCTAACTGGATGCAGCCACCTGATCATAACAGAATTCAAGCCAACTGTCCCCCTGGATTAGAGCAACTTGCAGTCATGCCTGAGATATTTATACAGCAGAGACTTAGTTGGATGGAGAGTAAGTTGTTTTTTTCAGCTATGTAGCAAGAATATTAAATGGTCATAATTCAAGCAAAATATGGAAAATAAAAAGTAATGAGTCATGAGTTGTGTTGAAGGTCTTCATGTTAACAAATTTCAGTTCCCACAAAAAGCCAGATGAAGTTACCGACAGACGTTAATAGAAACATTTAGTATGCTTTCAGGGCATAAACTTTGCCTGAATTTCCCCCAAATTTTCCTCAAGCTTTTTCTGCATTTTGGTTCGCTCTATTTGAGAAATTGGGTGAATGCCACACCCGCAGTTACACCTCCTGCTTCTTTGTTAGCGTTGATGAGCAACAGTAGGAAGCTGGCTTACAAGGAGACTGTTGTACTGTGTAAATGCTCTATAGAGTGTACTGACTGGGTGACCATGAACCACTGTAGATGTGGAATTCTAAACACCTTATTTCTTTCACTTTAGTATGTTGCGGATGTGAGGCAAATCAAAAGTATGATATTACTCACCCAGAGACTGGCAAGATGCTGTACCAGGCTATTGAAGGTGAGCTTTTGTGTTATGCTTTATAAAGTAATTTAAACTGAACTTTGAACAGAATAAATTTTTATCTTTTCATTTCCTTCAAGCTTAGCCTTTAAACTGTTGTGAAAATGTTATTGAAGTACAGTTTAATTTAATTGTTTACTTATTAAATAGAACTATTTATTTAAATGTATCTTTTGTGAAGATTTGAAGCCTGCTGTAATTGCTTTGCAGACACATCATGCTGCACACGGGCTTGGTGTGGGCCAGGACGCCCCTTAGAAATAGACATGAACGATCACACCGGGAAATCAGTGCTACATTTATCAAGGCCATTCCATTGTGCAGGGCTTGGCTGCCCTCCTTGTATGGATGAATTCATTGTTTCTTTACCAGATGGGACATCACTTGGCAGTGTCAAGCAACAGTGAGTATTGGCAATTCGGGAATTTATTCCATTAGTCCACCGATTTATCCATTATAAGGTGCATTTTGACATCATCGCCATTGATGCTACACAATAAAATTTGATGTCTTTCACATGGAAGTTCTTCTTTAATGTTGTCGATACGTCAAATGGATGCTTACGACTTCAATAAATCGTGGATCAAAATGAAAATGTTCCAAGGAAGCAAACTAGCAAAGTCAATTTTGCTCATCTCTGTCAGTTTGCTTTCGATATGCTTAGTTCTTTGCAGTTTATCCGAAAAATAGAATAGTAACAAAAGAAACTTGTGATTAAAAGTCTCCTTTTTTATAGTTAAAAAGCACATAATTTCTCTTGGAACTTCGCAGCGTTGCATAATTTCGTTGATCAAAATTCCAAAAAATGTTGTCTGAAATATTTTCCGCCCAATTCATACAAATGGATTTGTCGAATTAACTGGAAATACCGAATGTTTCCCCAAAATTTTATCATCCTTGAATTCCCGTTCTTAATGCAAACAAGTAATGACGTTCCTGGACAGTACACATGTTATTGACCTCCTCCTCAGTGGCGGACACTTTGCCAATTATTGGGGGGGGGGGGCGAAGCTATCGTTTTAGTTAAAAAGTATTATTGTTTATTTCCATTGTTTCAAATAAAAGGTCTTTGTTCTACCCAACATTTGGGGGGCGACCCCACCCCTTCGCCCCCTAGTGTCCGCCACTGTTCCTCCTGCCTCCTACGACAGATGAGTCAGAAAAAACGCATGGCGTTTGAAAGGCTACTGTCCCCTGAATATCACAGCAATAAAATTTGTCAGTATTTTGTTGAATAGCCAACATGTTAAATTATTTTTAGTAATTTTCCTGGCTGAAATTGGCCGCTTTCTTCCGAAAATATGGTGGATTTTCCCGAGAAGATCCCCTCGAAAAACTTTCAAAAGTGGCCTGAAGAAGAACAAGTGTTCTCTATTAGTATAAGAAAATTAGTTAGGGGACTCCATTCTCCCAAGAGGATAACATGTGCATGTAATTGTCATTGTTGTTAGGAAGGAAAACTGTCGAAATTTTGGTCATTGTTTCACTCGTTTTTGCTTTCGAAAGGGACGTTCTGCAGAAAATCTCCCATAGCCACGGGAAGGAATGTCCAAATATAATTGATAATATTAGCTATGAAACAAGATATTTTTCAATATTATTGCTCTGATATTGAGGGAGCAGTATTTTTTCAAATGCCGTGCGTTTTTTTTTTACTCACCCGGTAGTTCCATCAACATTTCTTTTCATTTTAAAATCTAGACTTGCTACACACAATACTGGAGCGTCGTCCTAACAAACACATAATATACAGAATAATTAATCACAGCAAAACGAACAACAAAGATTTGAAAGAGAACATTTTTAAACTACTGAAAACAAAAAGTGAACAAAATAACTAAATCTAAACTAGTAGCATTAATGCAGAATGTCGTTAGTGGTTGCGGTCATGGCCCGTCTGAAGGATGTTATTTCGAGACTCGAAAGCGTCTCTCGCATATCTCAACAGTAGCGGTTATGAAAAACACGTTAAAAAATTCTCATTGTTTTTAGATTCACATGGTGCACCCCCTTGTTGCATGTCTTGGATGCTAATGGTGATGCTGTCTTCAAAATCAAGGGACCATGTTGGCATTGTAAATGCTGTGAAGAGGTCCCATTTAAGGTTGGTATTCGTCGCTGTTTCATAGATCACAAGAGGGAGGGGGGGGGGGGGGGAGAGAGCTGTCTCCCTGAATAGGTTTTTGCTCATTTCTGAATGCTTACTTTGAAATTAACGTCGATAGAAAGCTACTTTTTTGCGCTTGAATCAAAGAATTCATTGCAAGATTCCAGAAATAATGCAATCTCATTGATCGATTGTCTATTGAAAAAATAACGCAATCTCATTTCTTTATTAATGTTTTCATTGGCCTCTTTTTTTGTGAATTTTTAAAGAAGTTGAACATTTTTTCAGCTCCAAAATTTGCTGATGAATCTTCCCATTCACTAAGAAACCAGACAAATTAAAAAATCTGTTTGCTGGCAAAATCGCTCACAGTTTCGCTTGATGGATTCTATGAAATTGCTGTATCTCTTTGTGACATATTTGCTTTCCACATTAGAAGGTTTTCTGTTCTTACTTCAGATCTATGCAATGGGTGAAACAACAGAGTGCGGTGTAATTGCAAAAAGATGGACTGGAACAGCCAAAGAACTTTGCACAGATGTTGACAATTTCAGAATTGCATGTGAGTTCATTTTCATACATCATTCAGGCTGAGCACTTTAAGTCGGTTTGAAATAGACTTGCTCCAAGTCTATTCCGTGGTGTATCAGCGCTCAATAAAACATAATAACTTCTGCGGGGGCGTAAATCGTGACGAGGGCGCTGCGAAAGAGAAACGATAAACGAAAAACACATCTTTTGGGTCAACCCCCTTGTCGGCTTGTCGGCAGGACTGCGTTTCTCGTTTCTCCTTCGCAGCGTCCTCGTCACGATTTACGCCCCCGCAGAAGTTATTATGTTTTATTGAGCGATGATACCACGGAATAGACTNTTGAAATAGACTTGCTCCAAGTCTATTCCGTGGTGTATCAGCGCTCAATAAAACATAATAACTTCTGCGGGGGCGTAAATCGTGACGAGGGCGCTGCGAAAGAGAAACGATAAACGAAAAACACATCTTTTGGGTCAACCCCCTTGTCGGCTTGTCGGCAGGACTGCGTTTCTCGTTTCTCCTTCGCAGCGTCCTCGTCACGATTTACGCCCCCGCAGAAGTTATTATGTTTTATTGAGCGATGATAAACCACGGAATAGACTTGGAGCAAGTCTACAAAACTGCAAACAAACATGACATCAAACCATAAAGTGTCGATTTTGAAAAGATTATTTCCGCTCTAACTGGCAAACTCTGAAGAGATACAGTAGAAACCCGCATAAAAACCCGCGGGAAACCCGCATAAAAGAACCTAGTTTTATAAGAACCTTGAGGCTGAAATTCAATGATTAGAACTTAAAAAAAAGAACCCCCAAGAGGCTGAGATTTCTATAGGTTCTTATATAATAGTTTAAAGATGGTACTTTACTTGAAACTGCAAAATCTTTCATAACACAAACTTTATTAAAACGAATGTATTGACAAACTATTCAAGTCAAAGGAGGAATGCACTGGCATCTATAAAACACATTTACGCTGTACCAACTATAAGCACCTTTTTAAGAACCTGAAAGTCTGGACTTGATTATGGCATCAGTTAATCAAGAACCTCTTTCAGGCGGCCTGAAGAAAATCTAGGTTCTTTTATGCAGATTTCTGGTGTATTGACAGTTGGATTTAGTTTAGTTGATGGGGGTGAAACCACAAGTGAAATGACCGTATGAAATCTGGTATAAATCAAAACAGGTTACGTAAATCAGTTAGATGTGACTAGCCTGGATTGAATTTGATGAGAACGCGAGGGGGTATGATATTCAGGGTGTTCCAAAGAAGAATTGTTCGATGTTAGGTTAGATATTTGAAGTAGCCTTGACCTAACGATCCTAAATTTATTTTAGATTATGTAATCTAGGGAATCTATTGCAAAATCACCGAAATACAAGCTTTGAAATATCCAGTTCGTGAGAAAGCTGAAACCAGAAGAGACCCCTCTATCCCCGAGCCTCATTAATGTGCACGAGCGCCACTCGCAGGCACAAAGTATCGTTACTCGTTGGTTGCTGGCATCTGTATTGTACTCAGAGTGATTTGATTGCAGGCATATTTTTCCTAGTCATTTGCTCACAGGCACAGAATGTTTTTAATGAGGCCTGTCTATCCCTCAATAACTTGATGTGCAGCAAGGTTATTCAACGTCATGCTTTTCGATGATTTCAGAGGAGCCTTCCCCGTCTTGTTTAACTGTTGCAGGAATAACTTTATGTCTAAGAGATTTCGAACATAAGTCACCAGTCGTGTAGCCTAATTGACCTGGTAAAGCATGAATAAATGTTTTCAATGTTCCACTCTTTTAGTTCCAACAAACTTGGAAGTGCGCATGAGAGCAGTACTGGTTGCTGCTTGCTTCTGTATTGTAAGTAATCTTCTATCATTTTTTATTGACAATACCGGGTGACCAAAACTCTGAAGCGGAAAGATCTTTTTGTATAAAATAAAGTAATAGATTGACAACTGTGAATCAAACACTATTTTATAGCGAAAATACTCCCCTACTATGAAGATGTTATTTCTTGCTATTTTTATCAATATTGAAAATTGGCTTTGGATTTAGTGAAACAAGGCAGATCCAAAAACCGTTAAAAGTCATCACTTACTCACTCAGTTCATTCCTTTCTGGTGGACACTAAATGCCATAACCTATTTGGTGTTGTTGTTGTATGTCATACGGTAAGGGTCAGGGTTAGTTTCAGAAAAGCGTTTTTAGTGTTAGTTAGGGTTAGTTAGGGTAAGTTAGGGTAAGTTAGGGTTAGTTAGGGTAAGTTAGGGTTAGGGTTAGTTAGGGTAAGTTAGGAACCCTAACTTACCCTAACTAATCCTAACTTACCCCAACTAACCATAAAAAACGCTTTTCTGAAACTATCCCTAACCCTTACCGTATGACATACAACAACAACACCAAATAGGTTATGGCATTTAGTGTCCACCGTATTCTGTTGATCATTGCTCTGCGGGAATTACAAAACCTTGTAAAAATATAATATGACAATTAGTTTACTTAATAAACCTTTGTTCCATGGCCTTGAAAGAAAATCGTCGTTAAAAAACTATGCTGCAGTATTTTAGAGTAAATTTGAGTTCCTTTTTCGAGTAAGGAGGAACTAGGCTTTAAGTATCCTCTGGGAACCAGTTTCTCGTGATTCTAAATATCAGGTCCATCTTATCACGTCTCCAGTTTCGAAAAATGATTCCAAAAAAATTAGAATGGCATTTGTACTCGTGAATCTGTGAGTTATGGGTTCATTAGTTGCAGTTTACAGTCACAAATTTATTATTCACGCCAAATTTGAAAACTAAATACCAGTTTATGTTGCGATTACACTGAGCTACGATCAAGCTGTCATCAAAAACTATCAAAGAAATTGTATAGATTTTCACACCCCAGAGTCCAGAAAAAGTCACGGCTTCACGGCTGCGAGCCGGAGGAAGATTTTGCTTGTTAATGTCATATTTGAGGAAGGTTTAATAAATTTCATACTAAACCAAGGACAATTTTGGGTTATTTTAAAAACATTGACTGGTTTATGAATTTTAGGGTTATAAACAACGCGAGTAGTTCGAAAAATGTAGTTATTTTGACTTGATAAAATGAGGAAGCTTTGACTAATGAAATTGGAGGAAGGTTTGACCGTTTTCTGGACTCTGTCCCACCTTTACTTACTTCAAGGGGACATTGATTAAATTGTAGTTTGTCAAAGTTTAGTGGTTAAATTTAGTCGCATCGTGATTGATTTTAATTATTTTTTCTTGTGTGCAGGATTTGCTGTACTTTGAGAATCAAGATCAATGAAATGGATAGGATGGAAATAAGGAAAAGCATCATTGGGTGATATCGAGGTTATTATATCGATTATATAACTTAATTATCGATCAGTAATCACAGCCATATAGATATTGTTTAGCTGAGAGAGGCAAATAGCTTAAAATGTAATCTCATTTAAAATCCGTAAACCGGGTGCGCCAAAATAGTTGAAGAGCTTGAAAATTGATTCTTAATAGGATGGATTAGGTTGAATCGGACTAGATAATCTCTGCTTTTCTTGGGTCGTGTAGAATACAGCTTTATTATTATATCATGTACTGTATTAGGTTTGTGTGTTTTACAAAGAAAAATTGAATTGAATTGAACTCTGGTTATGGCTGTAACCCGAAGACTTTTTGCAATTTTCTTGTATTCTTGTGAGCACTTGAAATATCGGTAATCTAGATGTTATGAAATATTTTGCAATGGCAAAAAATCCTCGTTCAAATCATAAAATAGCTCACACGTACGCAGGAATCTCAGTTCATTAAAGAACATTTGTTCAACCTCAAGAGTTGAGAAATATATCTTTTTGAAACTAGGAATCGAAACCTTTGCTTTTTTCTAAAAAGATGAATTTCTTAACTCTTAAAGGAGTTGTATGAATTAAACTTCCGAAAAGCCAGGACTTTCTTCCTCTAATGCTAATGCAAAAAAATAGCAGCAGATACATTGCAAATGAATATATTTTCTATAAGTTTGAACTCTGTAGAATTAGCCAGTGCAATCAGATTTTTCATACCATCAACGATTTTGGAGATACAGCTGGATTCTGAGCCATAGGTTTTAGATGTGTTTAGCCTGAATACACGAAAGCCCACTGCAGGCTGAAGAATTAGAGAGGAGTTTCTCATTGAATTTGTGATGCTGGCCAGCTGAATATTGTACAGCCCGTTTAAAGGGGTTTAAAGATGAAACGTACATGCACATTTTCAAACCTATCAACCTTTTTTGCTTGCCCGGTATTATAAGCTTTATCTTAGGTTTCTGATTTAAAATAATTCCTCATATGTATATTAGAATATCCTTGTAAGCAATAGATGTAGAAATTAATTTAGTAAGGACAGGCCCAATGTATTTGAAATGCTAGGTATAACGTAGACTTGCTCCAAATCTATTCCGTAGTCCATCAACGCTAAAACTGCGAGCATCGACGTTAAGGTTAGTCTCTACGACCCATTAGTCAAGGCATAAATGTAAACAAAGCAGACCGCAAAAGATAGCCTGAAACCTGCATGGCTAATTCACTCGAGCACACCCCCGAGTAAATTTTGAAAATCAGCAAGTAAAACAATGCAAATTTAATAGATTACTTGACAAAACAATTCTTTTCTAAATGCTCTATTTTCGCAATTTCATGAGAAATCCTTTCGTCAATCGCAATCTTTTGCTCTATTAATTGGCATACTCTCATGAGAGGCGTTTTCCAACGATCTGAAGGGCGTTGTTTCAAATTTTTTTCCTGGGGCTAAGCCCTCGGACCACCATTTTCATTCGCTCCTCTCGCACTGAGCATCAGCCCCCCCCCAATATATATTTCGTTCCGACGGGCGGTGTTAACTTGTTTGGTTATGACTGGATCTATATGACTTTTCCCATATAAATGCAGATGCTAATACGGAACAGGATACCATGCATGTGATACGAACTTTTTTGGTGTTGTTAAAGGAGCCCCGATCAGTTTTGGGCCCAGGGCCCCGAACAAACTTAATGCGGCCCTGTCCCAGTATGATTTTAGGTCCACCGTAGTATCTTCAAAGCCTATGTATCAGTTGATGGTGTGGTTTAACATTGTACCAGGTGGGTCAGAAAAATGTATCCACGGTTTGAAAAATCGTACAGAAAAAGCAAGTTGTAAAATTTTAAATCCTTCGTCTTACTTAGACTTACGACATGATCCTTGTATTCGTTCAATATTTTTAATCTGATTTTTAGCGATAATCATCCAATTCAATGAGCGATACTGAGACTTATGTAATGAGTATACATCTTGCTGACGCTTTAACCTGATCTTTGAGATTTTTCTCATAATTTTAGGTGCATTTTTTCCTTCTGAAATAAGGATTTACCCAAAAGTCCTATTTCTCAATTTGCCAAAAACAGGCAAAATTGGGCTGTTCACTATCATGTAAATTTTGAATTTTTGATGCTCAGCATTGATGGGGGAGTATAATTAATATAATTCCAATTTAACAGTTTCCGTATCATTTGAAAGCAATGACGGAGCATATAAAAACATTACTTCACCATTTTAATGGTTGAAAGGTAGATTAAATTGAGCCACTGACGACTTACAGTTTTAACCAAAGCCCATGGAAGCTAGTTTTCGGGAATTCTTGATTTGAGATTAAGATTGTGCATTGTAAATTATGAACAAATTCTCAAAATTAAGTTAAACCCTCAGCCAGACAATGAGATGTAATTTTTCAAATCGATTTTACAGTTTTTATTGTACGATTTTTCAAACGGTGGATACATTTTCCCGATTCACCTGGTAGACTTTGAGGTAGTTAGTGCAGACAGTATGTAAAATATTCGAACTGAACATTTCAGTCACCAGCACCGTAGATTTGTAGCTTTATTATTTAATTTTGTCTGGAACATTTTGTGTAATCGTTACATTCTATTTACAAGGCTGTTTGGTGATTCAAAAAAGTGATTCAAGAAAATCTCAAAATACCGTAATTGGTCGAAAGAAGTGATTCTGGAATGTTTGTTAGATAGATAAAGAACAAGATAGATAACAAACGGGGATGATTTTTGGCTATTTTCCTAGATATCGCAAGTTGGCCAAAGGCAGACCAAAAACCCTTCAAAAGTTGTCAAAAGTATCGACACGAGTTTACAACAGCTGTTTTTCTTGGTTCATTTTTCTTTGGGTCCGCCATTTGCCTATTTTCTGTATCGTAAAATGGTGGAAGTAGGCGGTTTCTCTCCTTAAGTTTCGTATACTTAAACCATCGATTTTTCTTCTTTATATATTTATTCCACTCACATATCCCGCACTATATACACTGGTAGTTTAGGGTTTTATCGCAAACACTGATTAATGTAATTTGTGTAGGGAAAAAGTAAAAATGACATTTTAAGCCATAAACTTATTGTTGTTCTTTGAATTTGATCTTTGGGAACGGATGTACGCATGTATGGCAACTTTTACTCGGCAGTCTCAACTCAGCAAGCAAACCCTGTGCCCAAGGTGCTATCTAAGAGGTTGTGAGGTCAGTTGTCCCAAAATCTCAGTTGTCTCATCTTTGATCGAGTTTATTTTCAACAATTTTGCTCAGACATTTTTGCTCAGACGTTATGGACATTTTTAATTCATTGGAATCTTAAAGTTTGATTTATCCACAGGGAGTCCCCTTTCAAAGTAGCAGAAACTAAACGAATAAGAAATGGAAGAAGCACGGCCGGCATCTGCGAAGGAGATTGCTGCTTCGCAGATGCGGCGCTTCGTCCATTTCTTATTCGTTTAGTTTCTGCTACTTCGAAAGGGGGCTCCCTGTGATTTATCATGTTGCAGTTGCATTGATTTTAGTGTTCAAATAGTGGGGCTAACATCTTCAAAGTTCAAGTTTTTCATAAAGCATCAACCAAGATTTCAAGTTATTAAAATTAACAAAGTTTCAAAAGGAAAATTATTTTGATCTGGTTAGGGGCTCCTATAAAGACAAACTTTAGAAAGTATCTTCAATTATTTGGAAATTTTACCAAATTATCTTCTGGATTCAATAATAAAAGACTGAGGCTACAGCTAGCTTCAGCATAATTTGACAAGCTAAGCTTTATATGCAAAACCATGTAGCAAAAGAGGTCTGAAAATTAAATTGTCCAATATTCAAAGAGTTACGAATTAATTTTTTGTCTTTTTGGTTGGCTCGAAGAGCTGTCACTATGGCTACCAGATTTACTGTCCTTCTTCCAGTCTTTGTATATCATTGACTTTCTTTTACTTGATTTATGTTTGGTTTCTCTGGGGTTACCTCCTCTGATACCTGGTTCGTCTTTCTTGTGTCGTGAGCGAGAAGATATCATGGTTTTCTTATTGGAATGACCTTTCTTGGCTTCAATGCTGTCAGATCTATTTCCAGAACTATGTTTCTGGCTCTGCCTTACAGAACTGTCCACACTATCCTGTGAACTGCATGTTTTATCCGCAGAGCTTCTAATCTCAGTTTTATCTCCAAACCATCCAGCCTCAGTTTTATTTCCAAAACTGTGCTTGTGGCTCTGCCTTGCGGAGCTACCACCGCTATCCTTTGTATGCTGCATTTTATCCCCAGAGCTTACTAGCTCAGTTTTATCTCCAGAATATCTAGTTTCAGTTTTTTGAGTATTTTGAATTGTAGCATTTAATCTACCATGTTTCTTATTAATTTTCTTGCTTCCTTTGCCTTTCCCCTGTTCTTTCTCCATTTCTTTTCCTTTCTCCTTTTTACTAAGCCTCAGTTGATAATTCACCTCCTTTCGTTGGTATATTTTCAATTCCCCATCCTTTCTGTCAATCTCTCTCTTCGCTGTCAGATACAAAGACACAATATTATTTTTGAGGATTTCATTTTCTCTTTTCAGTTTGTCACTCAGTTTTCTCAGACTTTTTACCTCTGTCCTTGAATTTTCATATTTTTCTTTTAACTCGGTGTAATTCATGTCATTTAATGAATCCACTTTTAAATCCCCATAAATATCATCAACTTCAAGGTTGTCAAAAACTCCATCAAATACAATCTCTTCTGCATTTTCCAGCTCGTCATTGTTTTTTTCCATTTCCAGAGTTTTGTTTTCTTTGATAAAGATTTTATCTTTGTGACCAGGCAATTCTTTTTCGGCCATTGTTTAACACTCAGACTTCTGCTTTAGCCTAGGGAAAAGAATAGAAATAATCTGATTCAAACACAATCACTTAGAGAATAAATCTAAACGTCTGCCGGCTCAATTTTAGTTATCTCTATTTACCTCTCCGTTGTCAGTATCTCACTGCGTTGAGTATTTCCAACAGTGACCAAAAACAACTTAAAACAACATCCCAGCATGCAAAACTGCAAGTACAAATCACACAAATCAATAAATTTTGTACTTTCCTAAATTTTTCAAAACCATCATGAAATAGCCTCGTATTCACAAACCTCATTTTGATATTGAGATTTTCGCGCCAAAACTTCAGAAGGCCACAGAGTGACAAGGAGAAAGGTTCAGGCAAATGCAATCCGGTACGGGAAGAAGAAAAGAAATAAACAGATGGCATCTTCACGCTAGCTGCGATATGATTCAGTTTCTCTCAAATTTAGAGGCAATATAGATATCAATCATGGTGCTCAATAATACTGGAAAGTATAAAAAGTGGAATGGAAGTGGGGACAACAGTGCCAGCTACAGCAAGTTCGTACCTATTATATTGAAATCCGACTTGCCTTTCATTTTCAAGTCCAAGTCCGGACACCGACACCAAGTCCAACTTGCTAGGAAATGATATCGAAAGCGGGCCAGATTTTAGACAAAACAACTAAAACAGATTCTAGACTATAATTCATGGACAGATGTCTCGGCGCTTGTGCATTTACGCACACCTGTGCCTGTACTGATCCTAACTAAAAACCCTACTGATCCTAACTAAAAACCCTACCAAAGCCCTATAGAGGTGTGCGTATCTGCACAAGGGCCGATGTCTCTACAAAACAAACAAGACATTTGCTAATGTAGAGTAAAATGGCTGTATTTTCTACATCCCTTTTGCTCTTCAATAAGAACTTGGCTAAGGCGACCGTCTCAAAAATGTTTGGTTAGTGTCGTCCGACCGACCCTTTTCTAAAAATGANCAAAACAACTAAAACAGATTCTAGACTATAATTCATGGACAGATGTCTCGGCGCTTGTGCATTTACGCACACCTGTGCCTGTACTGATCCTAACTAAAAACCCTACTGATCCTAACTAAAAACCCTACCAAAGCCCTATAGAGGTGTGCGTATCTGCACAAGGGCCGATGTCTCTACAAAACAAACAAGACATTTGCTAATGTAGAGTAAAATGGCTGTATTTTCTACATCCCTTTTGCTCTTCAATAAGAACTTGGCTAAGGCGACCGTCTCAAAAATGTTTGGTTAGTGTCGTCCGACCGACCCTTTTCTAAAAATGAAAAAAATCAGAATTTTGGATCGGGCTTCCAAATTTTATATAGGAAAACAACAACGGAGATTTTCACTTTTTGTGTTTTTGTATTCAATAATACATCGTCCGAACTTAAAAATTTGGGAAAAATTGAAATTTGATCATATTGCCGACCGACTGACCGATATTTTGCAATCAAAATGACACTAACCAAACATTTTTGAGACAGTCGCCTAAGATGGGGTTGTCCAAAAATCCACCTGTGATCAGTTAGCAGCATTTGGCCGCTAATATCTTGACCCCGCTCCCCCCTCATTAAAGCGGACTTACATGAATTTCTATTGTGACATTCCCAGACTGCAAAGTTTGCAAAATGCACCCGGAAGATATGCGCCTCGCTATTGTTTTAAAAACAATGACTATTGTTCTTCCTTTATTATACTTAAAATTGCGCGCGGAAGATCTTCTGTGCGCGCAACATAAAATGCAGTCTGGCGTCATTCTGATGATGTAAGGTGCCTATTTGTCTCCCATTGTGGCCTAAATTGACCGCTCATTGGAAAACAGGACATTTATAAGTAACGGTGGCAAAAGGTTGCTAAGATTTTTGTATCCTAACGGATTTTGACGAAACCCCTTCCCCCCTTAGCGGCCTACCGATCACAAGTGGATTTTGGACGACCCCTAACCCTCTGAATAGCTTGCCCTTGAATGAAGGAGAGAACCTCCGCACACTCTGCAAACTTTTCAATCTGGTTTTGATCACCATATTGGCTGGCCTCCAAAGGCAGTTTTCGGAGGAGAGGGGATCTTCATCTTAATGGTCCAACGCCATTGAGTTTACAAAAATTAAAGTTGAAGTCCCTTAACTTTCAAAGAAATGTCCAAAAAGTTATTCCAAATTTTCCCAACAGTAAAACCTAAACATTTTAAATGCATTGCGGTAACCTGGTATCATTTCAGAGTAAAATTTTCATCTTCTTCATGTGTCATTACAAATATCTAATTACCTGTATTTTTACTTTCAATGATAGAAATGATGAGGGGATGTCCTTGGAACAGCGTCATAACAGGGTCATAAAGATTGATGCAATGGATGCCAAGTTTGGCTTTGAGAGATACAAAGATCCAACGGAAAGACTTGGTTGGCTTATCAATATGCATCCTGTAAGCATTAAATGTTTACACCCCTGTCACTACACCCTCCATTTTTTGGCGGTAGAAAGAATTTGATTAAGCAAGATCATACAGTCTTTCTACATGGCTAATTTTGAATATGTACAGTTTTTGAGAGCGGCATTGAGGGTATTAGAATCTGTAAACCCTGGTGAAAATTTGGAAAAAGCAACCAACTTGAAGCACAAACTTGAAAACCTGAAATTTCACTTTGTGACAAATCTTTGAGTTTTGCAAGTGTTTGTTATTTGCAATATTTTGATTTTGATTTGCTCTTTCAACAAATTGTTTATCTTTCAAAAGACCATTCTTCAATCTCAGTTAATAGGTGAACCATTTGATAGAGCCCGTAATTCTGCACTTCTTTGAAACGTAATTCTTGATATCCGCCAAGAATTGGGAATAACTTCAACCGATGAAACCCCAAAATCCCCCTCTTGTTTATATTCTTGCTGCATCGCTAATTCTAATTAGGGAGTTGCATGATGTTCTGTTATGCTACTATCACAACTATAGTCATAAAATCTCTCTGATAATTTACTGGGACATGTGTTTCAGATAACATTTATTCAAGCCAACGATTCAGCTTTTGTATTTGTATGATTTGTATTTGTTCACTTGCAGGGTGAGATTCCAGATGAAGACAAAAAGTTGATAAGTTGTGTTGATTACTACTTTGTCGAAGATGATGGTGGCAGATTTAAGGTTTTGAAATTTATCTCATCGATGTTTTAGAAAATTTCTTTCCTCTATACAGCTTCAATCACTAAATGCTACATACCTCATGTGTATCATATTGATTAGATCATACCTTCAATTATTGAGCTGAGCCTTTCAAACTAAAGCCACTTGGTTTAAGTTATCTTCACAAATAAGTTTATTTACCTTGCGCACATTTTCAATAGACCTTTTAGCCATTCTACGAAAATTTTTGAATCAAACGATATTTTATATATTTTGCAGAATTTTCAAATGTGCACAAAAGGGATCAAAGCTCCAGCGCCGCTCAATCGAACCTTTCGTATAAAAATGTATAACAATATCGCTTGATCCAGACTCTTTTGTAGAATAGCTAAAAGGTCTATTGACCAACTGATAGATCAAATCTTTTGGCTACATCAACATTTAAATATTTGTGATTAAAATAATGTTTGATGTCTTTGTTCACAAGCTTGATGAATCTTTTATGTATGAATGGCAAACAAGTTCTCATTAATGATACGTAGCAAATTAGCTTTACATTCCGTACTCATTGATTCCATCAAGTTTGATTAGTTTACTTGGACATATGTATATACAGTAGTAGACTAGATTATTTATTTCATCAACGTAAAATAAAGATACAAATTGATACACTTTCTTCTGGCTAAGAATTTTATACTTGCTAAGAATTTATTTCTCTGTTCCAGGTTTCTCTGCCATTTAAACCATATTTCTATGTGTTTGCCAAGAAGGTAAGTCAAAAGTAATGATAGATATTTGGACATTTTTCATAATTTACTTTTGTCATAACAGTTATTTGCTCTATAGTATTTTAAATCATTGACTTTAAGTATATCTTGCATCAGCAACAATCTATAGTAATTTGCAATTTGGTGAGAAAGTTGATTGACTGAATGATTTCCCTAGGACACGGAGAGAGAACTTGCAAATTACATAAACAGAAAATATTCTGGAACAATAGCTGCGATTGAAACAGTAGCCAAAGAAGATTTAGACTTGGTATGTTATGAGACATTTTTCTTCCAGTTTTGAGGTTTCTTCCAGTTTTAATATTGAAGTTTTGTTACTCAGAGACTGAAAACCAGGAAGCACGCCTCTGTCCAGAAAACTCCAAGCCTTTTTTATTCCTGCTTAGAGAAGAATAATTAAAATCATGTGTGAGCGGATCGCTACTGGCTGGTAAATCTAAAATGTAATTAAAGCTTTATTCATAGTTTCTGTTATTTAAGAGTAAAAAGCACACCATCAGAGAATTCAACGCTATTCCTTCATATTCTTCAGATCATAATCGATCGCTTTCAAGCAATGTTCTCATATTTACTTTCCAAGGTTTATTTACCTGCAATTTTTTATTGCGCCAAAAGTTGCTACAACAAACAAAAATCAAAGTTTTTTCAATACCTTTATAACAGAGGTGTTAAGACTAATTGTAAAACAATACAACAATTTGTGTTATGATTGTACGAAGTGGTGCTTTTATGAGTATTCTCTACGGTCGCCATTCTATTCATTACAATTGAATCGTACATTGTTTGAAACAGTATCATGGGGATTTCGCATGAATCAACTTTCGATCTTGCAAGTAACCGTCGGTGATTGGCTTATAAACAATAAACCTTTCAAAAAGTTGTGCTGCCCGCTCTTCGTTGGGCTGTTAACAGCCCCTTGTCTTGATTATAAAGATACTGTCCTCATTATAAACATAATCTGTTACTGTGTGTAATTAGAAAGCTTTTCACATAAAAGGTTGAGGTAAAAACCTTAGTCTTTCCTAAAGTAGCATTCGTTTTTTCCATCCAACAATTCTAAAGGAATAAGAAATCCCGTCCTGATCATCCTTACGTAGCTTTGTTTGCTACACTGACTTACTGTCACTTTAATGTATTATTTATTTTGTTATAGGCAAATCACTTGACTGGGTTGAAGAGAAATTACATCAAAATATCATTTTATAACGTAAACGATCTTATCAAGGTGAAAAGGTAAGGCAAATTTGTTATGTATAGTGTTGTGATTTCATGTTGTCTAAAAATCTAAACAACTTTTGAAAAAATGTATCAATGAATATACAGCGTAGTGAATTCGAAATGAATATTGTATTGGGTGTGGTGGGAGATAAAAAGCTTGTTGGATGTTCAACTTGCAGAGCACACAAGCAGATTTTTAGATTAGTTGTTTTAATGAACAGTGAAAAACTAACTAATTATGTTTTTAAGCCCGTATTTCATCATCTTATTGTCATAAAATGATTACTTTGTGGTATACAGTACAGGCCTTGTGTACATTAAGATGGTTTTCCTGCCTAAGAATTCTCGAGAATTTCTTAAGAATTCTTGTTTAAACAAATTTACAGTCTTTCATATGACTCAAGAATTCTTATCGGAATGTGAAGAATTCTTAAGAATTATTGAGAATTCTTGTCATGTTAATGTGCGCAAGGCCTGTACTGTAAATTGTCAAAATTTGTGAAGGACTGGAGCGAAAAGCCTGTTGGTTTTATTATCTCTTGGGCAGTGCTTTCAAAAGAATTGCCTCAGCTTTGTCAAAGAGAACACATTCTTTAATCATGAATAATGAATTTTAATTCTTTATTGCAAGGGATGTTCTGAGCATGGTTCGTAAGAACAAAGACCAACAAAAAGCCCAAGCCACATACGCAATGTTCAAAGGAGAAGATACAGATGCTGAAGATGCTAAAAGAGTTTCCAACCAAATGGAGAATATTATCGACATCAGGTAGGTACAGTACATCCCCACGGTATCCAAAAATAGAAATGCTTGCTCCTTTAAACGAGTTTCACACCTGGTAAAGAGTAGAGTTTGAAACACTATATGATAAGTCCATATTCTAGTATTTTGTCGAAATTTACAAGATTAACCAGTGTCCAAAATACATAGGTAATAGCTTAGATGCAGGAGGAACGATATGAAGCCGCCTTCCTGGGGACAAATTTGAAGTGCCACTGCTTAATTGATCATATTTCTTGCATTATGAGTGCAACCGATTTTCAAAATGTTCTTCAAAACTCATTGCCCAAAGCTTTGCTTGTATCTATAGATTTTATCTTTTTGGAGCTATTTTATCATATCCAAAGGGGTATATTTGTCATGAAGTCAGTGAATTCATCATAACGTCATATTAATTTTTTGCAGAGAGTACGATGTTCCTTACCATGTTCGAGTTTCTATTGATTTGAAAATCAACGTTGTAAGTATCAATTTCATTTCTATTGATTTAAACATTGTAAATATCGGTTTCATTTTGAAAATATCTTTCTTCAGTTGAAGTTCATATCGAGCCCTTTTATCGTTTGAACGTTGAAATGTCTTATTCGAATTCTGATTGGTAGCTACGTGATTGCCCTTCACCGATATTATTTTGAAAACGTTTGTCCATATTATTATGGTGTGAAGTAGCAAAAAGACATATGAACCAGAATCGAGAGTCTTTGATCATGGCATCAATTTTGATAAGTTACAGAGTTTCAAGAAAATAGTATTTTAATATCAAGTGGTTGAAAATTGTTCAAAAAGTTATCACAATTTTGGTAAGCCGTTAGTGCAAACCAATATTCATATTTGCTGTACCCATAATAGCTTTTGTATAATGATAATCAAGAATCTTTCAAACTTCTTACAGCGTTTTATGTCACTTGATATCAGTCAATTTAGTTATCTAATTAGGTCTCCTCAAGAATCTACTGCTAATAGTCTTTTTTTTACTTTTTCAAGGGTCACTGGTATGACGTGAAAGTGAAGAGTGTTACGTATGTTGACATCAAACAACGAACAGATCTTTTGCATAGACCAGTAAGTTACCGATTGGCAGTAGCCTGTAATGAAATTCTCGGTAGAAGGGGGATATCTACATATCTGCCGCGCATATTTTTATGGATATATCGAACTTAGATTAAGAATAGGATACTCACTTCCTTACCGGTTGTAACAGTCAGTTTATAAAATATTTTATAGAGTACTCACCACTGTCCCTCCGTTCAGTTTTGAAATCCAATACCAAATCACTTAATAGCTATTGTTTATTTTATTTTCAGGATCCCGTTGTTTGTGCATTTGATATCGAAACAACAAAACCACCTTTAAAATTTCCTGACTCAGCAAACGATTCGATCATGATGATTTCGTACATGATTGATGGACAGGTATGACAACCTACTTCTTTCGATTATTTGAAGAGCAAACATGTCTAGTTACACGTGCAGACCAGCATATTCTCTTGAGGATAATAGATGTAAATTCGGACCATGTTTAGTAGAAGTTTTGCCACTTTTCAGCTTCTGTGTTTTGAAGAATTTGTCAAGTTCCTTCAAAATTAGACATTTAAGGTAACCATTTTAAAACAGAAGGTGGCCAACAGGTAGGCTAACCATTTTCGTCCTAATTATTGTTGCTACTACCTTAACTATCACCCCCCCCCCTCATTGCTCAAATTAGGACTCGTAGTTTTACATACGACTGTACCAATTTTCCAATCATGGAAGATTTTTTGCGGCAGTGACTGCACAGTATTTAAATTCATTAAATTTTATAAAAGTGGAATAATTCAAGAATGGTTACTAGTCACAATTTGTTTTCGATCATCAAGCTCTGAAAAACATTTTGCGCCATTTTTTCATCGTGGTTTTGTTATAGAGAATCAAAATGAGTGACTCGCAGTCGCAAATTTAGTCCGATTTCTGTGTATGTATGATTATGAGTCGTAGTTGGAGCGTTCGGTAGCTCTGAGCGATAACTACGATGGTATAATCAGTGTAGTGAAAGTATTTTGTATTAAGACGATTTATAAATTCCAGTTCTTCCTTATTTGTCATAGGGATACCTTATAACAGACAGAGAAATTGTGTCACAAGATATTGAAGATTTTGAGTACACACCAAGACCAGAATATGAAGGACCGATCATTGTTTTCAATGAACCAGATGAGGTAACGCCAATTATGAGCATGAATCAGCATGTGTACGAGAAGCACGAGAAATCTACCCAACAAAGATCGAATAATTCATCATTTTGGGCAAGGGGCATATCACTCGATATAAATCTAATACACCTTTGGCAAAAATACCTATGTTTTCACGGACAATCTCCAAAAATCCCCAAAGATCCTATTTTGTTCATACTGTCCTACGCCAGTTTGAGAGAGTGGTCTTCCAGATAAGGGATGTTGCATCAACGGGTTTGAAAATTCAAATTTGCTAAGCAGATAACAGATTTTTATCAAACGACACAGTTTCGATAGCTAAAAGGGCATGATTTTTTAGTGTCTTTGTTTTGATGTCAATTTCTATCAGATCATTATGCTTTTTAACTTAGCAAAGTAATTGTTTACGTAAAAAAAATTTTTTCAATTGATAATCACATTGTGTACTGTACGTTTCTTGAGTTTAAGAACGGTGCTTGGCCTTTTCTTGAAGTTTTTTGCGTTTTGAGGAATAGATCCCAATTTACGTAGAGCTTCTTGTTTGATCTCCAAAAACACTCTACTAAGTTTGGGATATTGCCACCGCTATGACTTAATTCTATTTTGATTGTTGATTTATTTTCAGGAGAGCTTACTGCGTAAATTCTTTGACCATATGATTGAAGTGAAGCCAAACATCTTTGTAACTTACAACGGAGACTTTTTCGACTGGTGAGCCTACAATTATTCTGTTTGATGCTACAGTAAGGTGCAGTCCTGCTTCCCGCGAAATTTGCCAAGGGAAACCTTCATTCAGTTTGTTTTACGAGTTTCTACTCTTTCTTTCTCGACACTTTTCGTTTTTCTTTCATTTTCTCTTTAAAAACTTGATAGTTACTAGCTAGTTATTGGAGGTATGGTTTTAATTACCAGTAATTTGATCATATCTTTTCTCAGGCCGTTCGTAGAAGCAAGAGCTAAAATTCATAACATGGATATGGCAGCCGAAGTTGGTAAGTTCTGATCCAGCATCTATCTAATTATTAAAATTCCTTTTAATTCCTAAGTTGTGAATTTATTGTTGTTACAGATGTTTTAATTAAGAATCGCGACAGTAATCAATCAATCAATCAATCAATCAATCAATCAATCAATCAATTTCTCAAGCAAATGAAGCAAAAATTATTTGCCTCAGAGATTAAATGTTCAATCTCGCAGGTCATCCTTGTAGCCAATCAGAAACTTTCTTGTAACATGTAAAACAATGCTATTTGATAAGCGGGGATGGCTCAATGGTAGCGCCCTTGACTACCAATCTTTGGGTTGATGGTTCGAGTCCCCGCCCTGCCGAACCTGCTACGTAGAGTGAGGAGAGTTGCCAACTCTCTGTAATTCCAGGCTACAGGAATCGCGAGGTGTGGTCACATCGAGAGGGAAGACCAGGACACTGCTTCGATAAGCTTAGCTTCCTAAAACTACCTTCGGATGTTAGGTAGCAATATAGAAAAAAAATGCTATTTGATTCGTTTGTGCATTCCCAAGAGTGCTGGGCATAGAGTTTATTTCGTAAGCATCTATTTCTCCAATGATTTCAGTCTTTAATAATGTTTTTCAAGTTGTTATTTCTATTTTCATATTTAATATTTTTATTTATTTCATATTTCATATAGAAATATTTATCTAAGGGAGGGTAGCCCTTCAACACAGGCGTTGGTTTTCAAGGGACCCTCCCATAAATTGTCAATACAATACAAACTAAACTAAATTACAATAACCTAAATCTTAAAACTATTACAAAAACCATAATGCTAAAATTCTATTTACAAAATTCAAAATTCACAATTAAAATAAAGATAATCGATCATCATCCTATAAAGTTTGCTTGAAAGAACTTAGGGAGGATGCCTGCTTTCACTCAACTGAAAGGCTATTCCACAACTTTCCTCCTCTGTACAAAAAACGTTTTTGGCCATTTGCTGTTTTTTTTTTTATTGGTAGCCTCAGGTCTGTCTCAGTGTTGCGGAGGCGTGTTGCGGAGGCTATAAGAGAGAGTTGTGGAAGATTTTAATAGGTTTTTTTCAGAGCTGATCTTTTGCGTATCACTGTGCACGATGGGTATTAGTTATTCAATTTTTGATCTTGTGTCCATGAAGAATAAATCATTTTTCTTCATAAGGCTTTGCGCCCGATGCAATGGCAGAATACAAAGCAAGACATGCGATACATATGGATGCATTTAGGTATGTTTTAAGATGATTACTTTCAGTGAGACAGAACCAGTATAAAGCCATTTGTTTCTATATTCATCGGATAGTAGTCACAACAAGACGTCAAAGAAGATTGTTTTGATTATTTCTGTAAGTGTTGTTAAGATGATTTGGAAAATTAATTTAATTTGTTCTCAAATGCAAAAAGATTGGAAAGGATGAAAATGGTTTTCTCACCAAGATAGACAGTTTTTAGCTTCCGTTTCTTCTGGGGGTCTAAAACACGAGGTTGGCTAATACGATATGATAGGGTAACTGCCGTTCAGGCAGGATTTCTTCGAAAGTAAGGATCTTGGTAATCGTTTGAATTTTTTCTTTCTTTCAAGATGGGTGAAAAGAGACAGCTACTTACCTGTTGGAAGCCAAGGTCTTAAAGCAGTTACCAAGGCAAGTGCGAACAAATTTCAAGTTATAATGACGCATACAATATCATAGTGCTACGTTTGATTCACGCATAGTTCCTCGTACTGCTTGTTGTCGTACTGCTTTGTGCACATGTCACATGTTGTTGTTGTTGTTGTTGTTGTTGTGTTCAAGACAAAATGTAAACGTCTTGATTCAGAAGTAGTAGAGTTTAGACATTGACAAAGACTGATGTGAAATTTAGACTATTGACCTTCCTTCCTTTAAACTGTCTGTCTTATTGATTATTAAGCCTATAATAACTGTTTCCGAGGGCAATCCCAGAAATTATTAATCCGAAGCCGTCAGTACAAGACCGAGCTTGCGATTTTTTGTACAGAGGCTCGGGTTAATATTTTCGGTATTGCCCGAAGGAAACAGTTATTATATAGTTTATTACCCTATGGTCAGGGCTGGGTGAAGGACTTTCGGTTTTTATAAAGTAAAAGTATAATTTTGAAAAGCAAAATCTACGAAGGCCTAGCATGAAGCCATTGCAGACGAAGCCATTTGATGCTGTTCGAATTGCTGTTCGTGCTCGAAGCACTGATTTGTGTTTCGAAGCTGAGTTGTTACGTCATGAGCGGGCATTACCGGATAATAATGCCCTATCATTACGCCACATTCGAACGTTTTCAGCCAATCAGATTGTATAACAGAGTTGCTGCCCTGATCANGTGTTGCGGAGGCTATAAGAGAGAGTTGTGGAAGATTTTAATAGGTTTTTTTCAGAGCTGATCTTTTGCGTATCGCTGTGCACGATGGGTATTAGTTATTCAATTTTTGATCTTGTGTCCATGAAGAATAAATCATTTTTCTTCATAAGGCTTTGCGCCCGATGCAATGGCAGAATACAAAGCAAGACATGCGATACATATGGATGCATTTAGGTATGTTTTAAGATGATTACTTTCAGTGAGACAGAACCAGTATAAAGCCATTTGTTTCTATATTCATCGGATAGTAGTCACAACAAGACGTCAAAGAAGATTGTTTTGATTATTTCTGTAAGTGTTGTTAAGATGATTTGGAAAATTAATTTAATTTGTTCTCAAATGCAAAAAGATTGGAAAGGATGAAAATGGTTTTCTCACCAAGATAGACAGTTTTTAGCTTCCGTTTCTTCTGGGGGTCTAAAACACGAGGTTGGCTAATACGATATGATAGGGTAACTGCCGTTCAGGCAGGATTTCTTCGAAAGTAAGTATCTTGGTAATCGTTTGAATTTTTTCTTTCTTTCAAGATGGGTGAAAAGAGACAGCTACTTACCTGTTGGAAGCCAAGGTCTTAAAGCAGTTACCAAGGCAAGTGCGAACAAATTTCAAGTTATAATGACGCATACAATATCATAGTGCTACGTTTGATTCACGCATAGTTCCTCGTACTGCTTGTTGTCGTACTGCTTTGTGCACATGTCACATGTTGTTGTTGTTGTTGTTGTTGTTGTGTTCAAGACAAAATGTAAACGTCTTGATTCAGAAGTAGTAGAGTTTAGACATTGACAAAGACTGATGTGAAATTTAGACTATTGACCTTCCTTCCTTTAAACTGTCTGTCTTATTGATTATTAAGCCTATAATAACTGTTTCCGAGGGCAATCCCAGAAATTATTAATCCGAAGCCGTCAGTACAAGACCGAGCTTGCGATTTTTTGTACAGAGGCTCGGGTTAATATTTTCGGTATTGCCCGAAGGAAACAGTTATTATATAGTTTATTACCCTATGGTCAGGGCTGGGTGAAGGACTTTCGGTTTTTATAAAGTAAAAGTATAATTTTGAAAAGCAAAATCTACGAAGGCCTAGCATGAAGCCATTGCAGACGAAGCCATTTGATGCTGTTCGAATTGCTGTTCGTGCTCGAAGCACTGATTTGTGTTTCGAAGCTGAGTTGTTACGTCATGAGCGGGCATTACCGGATAATAATGCCCTATCATTACGCCACATTCGAACGTTTTCAGCCAATCAGATTGTATAACAGAGTTGCTGCCCTGATCACAGGGTAATAAACCTGGGTGCCCTAATCTGCAGATGTATTTTACTGGGAATGCTTTAAATAGCATTTCTATTCGCAGAGATTTTAGTACTAACGCAGGCTTAGAAATTTAGTTCTTTCAATCCAAGAATTTTAGATCCTTTGGAGTAATTTTCATTGTCAAGTTTTTGAATTAGAAAGAAGCATACTTTAAGATGTATGTTTCGTCATCAAGTTCTGAAGAATGTGGTGACTTCATCACACTAAAAATGAAAAAGCATACTTTAAGATGTTATTGAATTGAATGTTGCTGTCTTTTGCAGGCAAAGTTGAGATATGACCCAGTTCAATTAGACCCTGAAGACATGTGCAGAATGGCGAGTGAACAACCAAGGGTATAAATAAATTTATCTTCTAATAGTTGGTAATGTTAGCACGTTTTATAATGTAAACTCTTGTCGGCGCAATTTTTTAATCGACTTTCATAAGCCTACTTTGAATAACACCAGACAGAAAAGGTAGGAATTTCGCTTTTAAAATTGTAATTTTTGGAATTTCCAGCAATCAATTTGAAATAATTAATCATTGTCCATAATGGGAAAAAGTCACACTGGCCTGTTAATGCTATTCCTGTTAATGCTATTCCTGTTAATGCTATTCCTGTTAATGCTATTCCTGTTAATGCTATTCCTGTTAATGCTATATTGTTTCATATAATATTTTCATAACGTTTTCTCTACATTGGATTTAACTTTTACTCTTCTTAACCTCCATCAGGTAGTCGTTGTAGATATAGACTCGATATTTTCGCGTAGTTTCGCTCCCTGAACTGATATGTCGCTACAACTACTGAAACGACAACAACAACATCAATTCAATTCAATGAGCGAAAGTGAAAGAACTTAAATCGTGAGTCTATTGTAGATACTGTGGGGTGAGTGGCCGAGCGGCTTTTACAGTTTTCATCAGGTGACTGAAGTTAAGCTCGGTCGAGTGAGGTCAAACTCCGGATGGGTGACCTCGGAGGCCTGACCCGGGGCATCACCTCGCAACTCACTTCGCCGTCCTTCGGAAGGAGGAACATTAAACTAGGGGTCCCATGCCTGGATGCGGCATGCATAGTGGGCCTAAATTAGCTTTAAGTAGCTAGGAAATCCTGACAGCCCATTTCAAACAAATAACTGATTGACAGATACGCTGCTTTTTGTGCTGATTTTGCAAATTTGGCAAAAGCATTATCTTTCTTCTGCTTTATTTTGCACAGGTCTTGTCAAATTACTCAGTTTCCGATGCAGTCGCAACGTACTACCTCTACATGCAATATGTCCATCCTTTCATCTTTGCATTATGTACTATCATTCCTATGGAACCAGACGAGGTAATTATGGGTGTGTTTGATTGGTAATTCCAGACCTACCAAATTCTGAAAACAGAGGACTTCGCATCGCAGAGACGGAAAAACATTTCCCAATCAAACACACAAATCTTGAAACAGTAGGTTTCGGATTCACCACCAGGGTTTGCTAATGAAAGCGAGAATTTATCCAAAGTCTGCCAAACCTTCTGCCTTTTGGAGCAGAAGGTTTAGAAGGCCTTCCAAACCTACCAAACCTACCGCTTTGAGAATGTCGGAGTCAATCAAACACAAATTCCGAGTCTACCAAGTCTACCGTTTTCAGAATTGGTACCAATCAAACACACCCTATATATCTAATTTGTTGTCTAATTTGTTGTGTATATACACTGACTTGATAGTTTGACGAAGGCAAAGTAAAACTTTGGATGTGCCGAGAAACGTTAATGTTAAATTTAATTGGGTATTTTGCCAAAATATTGTTTTATTGAGAACATTTCTCTGTGTTAAAACTACCAGTACTGAGCATTTTTTGTGACTAATGTAATAAGTGAAGTGTTCTACTTCTGAAAACGTAAATTGTTTGTTTGAAATATGTTGATGAGTCCAGCAAAGGCGTCATTAGTAGACTGTTAGCGTGTTTTATAGCTTTGTGCTCTAAATAATATACTCTGCCGTGGGTAGGAAGATGTTCAAATGAGAATGAAGGTATTTGGGTGCATGATACGACAGTTGATGCAGTTCTTTAGTGTATCATGTTTATTTGCAGGTTTTGAGAAAAGGATCTGGAACACTGTGTGAAGCATTGTTGATGGTGCAAGCATTTCATGCAAACATTATTTTCCCAAATAAACAAGAACAGGTAAAGCTTATTGAAAATTGTATTTTTTTAAGTAATAACTACTTTTCGTACTTTGCTAGAAAACTGCCATTGAATTTGAATTTGCTAAAAAACTGCCATTTTTTAGATAGAAATACGATTAATATGACAACGAAAAACTACAGTTGCAGTTACTTTCATGGCTTACTATACCTGGTGAGTCAAAAAATGTTTATACGTTTAAAAGCCTGTATGAAGCTCTCAAACCATTTACTGGATTCATCTAAACTCATAATACCTGTGTAGCTAACATATCAACTTAGATAGGAAAATTTAGTTCCAAAATCGGTCGTATCGTTCTCAAATTACAAGCGATTTTATAAAAATGAGTCATCTCAAAATCCTTCAAAACAGTTTTATAAAATTGCTTGTAATTTGAAAACAATATGACCGATTTTGGCGAACTAAATTTTCTTATCTAAGTTGACATGTTAGCTACACCGGTATTATCAGCTTATAAGAATCTGATAAATTTGTTGAGAGCTACCGGTTTTCAACATATTTTCTGACTCACCTTGAACTCAGTCATCATTCCTGAGCAACGACAAGTTGCATTTGTTGTGATGTTTTCATTTTGCACAAGCTTGTGTTGTGTTTATGTTTTACCATGGGCGTTAAGAAACGCGGTAGTTATTCTTACACAATTTTGTTCTCCCTGTGTCCCTATGCCCATTCCTCCCCTGTGTCCCTATGCCTGTGAAGGTTGTTGTTTTTGTGCCTGGTTTTCCTTGTTTCCCTGTGTTCTGATTTGAGTGACTGTGAACTGAAGAAAAGAAGTTCTTCTTTCTCTTTCTCCTTCTCTTTCCCCTGACGCAACAACAACAATCTCCACGGGCAAAGGGACACAGGAAGAAAAAAAAATTTGTAGGAATAACTACCGCGTTTTTTAATGCCCATGGTTTTACGTTTAATTTGTTAGATACTGAACAAATTCACATCCGATGGGCATTTGCTGGAGAGTGAAACGTACGTTGGTGGGCATGTTGAAGCCTTAGAATCAGGTGTTTTTCGAAGTGATATACCATGTAGATTTAGAATGGTGAGTAAGCTCGTTTTGTACTTAAATTTGTTACCCGACATCAAATCACTTCCTATCACATATGGAATCAAAGTAATTTACATTTACAAAGGATGAGACTTGACAACAATCTAATAAATATGTTAGAAAAAAAAATTTCACAAAAGAGAAATCCCTGAGCTGAAGGTGTAATGGAATTATAAAGCGCCCCTAAATATGTGTACTTATACAGGGTGTCCCAAAAATATTGTTCGACGTTTGATTAAATATTGAAAAATAACGATAAAATGAACAAGCTCCATGTTAAGATACCCCTATTTCTAAGATCTTAAAGTTATTTTAGACACAAGAATCTTGCAAATCGACTGAAAAGTCACTGAGCTATGAGCTTTTAAGATCAAATTTGTTTGAAAGCTGAAACCAGAGACCCCAAAGCGACTTGTTATGCAAAAATCTCCAAAATCGAGGAAAGGAGGGTTATCCAATGCCATATCTCTCGTTAATATCAAAACGAACCAAATAGGATTTCGAAAGTATTGTAATTCTTGTAACCATTGTCAAAATTTGCTCTTTCAAACTTTGCTCAACAGAATTCCTTAAAGCATCCATACGCTTGAACTCATGTTCGAGAAAGTTTGGTTTTTGAAAATCCTTTCTAAATCCCATTTGGTCTGCTTTGAAATAAACGAGAAAAAACAACAAACGACAGCCCCATGCTACATTCACTACAAATGCTATGGAGAGGCCTCTGGTTTCAGCTTTCGCATTAACTTGAACTTCAAGAGCTTGTAGCTCCGTGAATATTCAGTTGATTTGCAAGATTCTGTTGTCTAAAATTAATTTAAGATCTTAGGAAAGGATTGTCTTTCCATGGAGCCCGTTCATTATATCGTTATTTTTTAATATTTAATTAAGCATCGAACAATTTTTCTGAGACACCCTGTATATAAAAAAAGGTGTGCTATATAAAACAATAACTTTGCTTTAATATAGCTTGCATTAAGGAGCTTATGTGGAACGTTAATTATTGCCACTTCCCAAGTAAGACTCGTAGGTCATAATACGGGAGCTTTATCCATGGGTAGTGTGGACACAGTTCGTGTCGATCGTGCCCACAATTCATGGCCTAACTGTGCTCAAATGAATAAATGTATTTCGTTACCTTGCTTGTCTTCATTTCATTGGTATCTTTCCTCACCTGGTTTGTCTCTTTGCTTTCGTTTGCTGTGTAGGCCTAAATTTCAAATTGTTACCGCGCTCCGGAAGTTATGGCCTGAGAACTAGTTCCCAGGCGACGCAGCCTTCACCCATGCTTTATCTTGTTAGCCTAAATCGAAGCAAATTTCGTTGCAAAACTACCGTTTTATTTCAAGGTACCGGAAGCATTTCAGAAGCTGATAGACTCAGCAGAAGCTACATTACAAGATACAATCGAAAGGGAAGAGAAAGTACCAATTGATCAAGTTACTAATTTCGACGAGGTTAGTGTTATAATTTTTGCCCGATAGACCGGAATGATTTGTCCTACCTTTCTTGCTGCAAGGTTAACTTGGCGAGTGTGGCTACTCAGTAGAATAAGTAAGGGGCGCAGTAAATTTAGCGCTTTTAAAAGCAGCCTTTAATTATTAAGAAACCCCGCTGCAAATGTCGTTTGTGACTTATCCCAAACCAATGCACACACGCCTTTAAGAATGCACACACGTCTTTAAGAAGATAATGTCTTGTCTTTTTTTTCGTATAAGATTGGAAATTTGTTATTACATTTGGAAGGAGGGGTGACAGGCTCTATAATCCAAAGAACTCCAAAGTTCTGTGCTGTCCAAAGATTTCACTTGTTATAGGGTTTTAAATGTATCTTTTCGTTTTGTCTTAGGTGTGTGCTGCGTTGAAAGAAAAGCTTGGAACTTTAAGAGACACTCCATCGCGTCTCGAAAATCCAATGATTTATCATTTAGACGTTGCTGCAATGTATCCAAATATCATTCTTACAAATCGACTTCAGGTTGGTTGTTCACGATCTTATCAACGGTCATTTTGGTCAGTTCTCTCGCCTTCAGTGCAGATGTTCGTTTTTCTGGGACCTTTGGGAAGTACCGCTGCTCTTCTTTTAAGCTCTACATACTTTTCTTTTTGGGGAGAAGCTTTAAACTCCTTTTTTGGGATGAGGTTCCAGTAGGGGTGATACGCTTGGCTTCGATAATGGGCAAATGGGGACCCTTCTAACTTATGGTACACTAAAAATTATTATACTGGGTGCGCCAAAGAAGAAGTATTCACTTTTGACAGGCCATGATCGATTAAGGCTGTTTTTCCAGACTAACGATTTTCGGGAGATAGCTCATAACGTGAGAAGTAGGTGGCCGAAAAATCGCAAAAAAATGCCGAGTATTATTTGGGATTTGGAGTGAAGATTTAATCACCAATTTCAAAATCGATCTGGTGTACGATTTATCGTGGCCCGTCAAAAGTGGATACTTTTTTGGGCACCTACGTTTCTTCTGTCCTGAAATGAGTAAATAATCTCCAGTTTAGTCTCTAGTTTCTAGCTTCTAGTTTCTAGTAATGTGTAGTTTCTGTTTATCTTGCAGCCGCCTGCTATGGTTGATGAAGTTATTTGTGCATCTTGTGATTTCAACAGACCTGGAGCTAAATGCCAAAGAGGAATGGATTGGATGTGGAGAGGAGACTACTGTGAGTTACTTGTCTCCTATTACTTGGCAGACAACTTGGTTCTTCTTGGATTTACCATAAGGTGCAAAGGATCACTGTAAAAGATTCGCTAACGCAATCTTTAGTGCAATTGTTTATCAACGCTAGTCATCGCTAATTGTCACAAAGGTTCTTTTTCCACTTCTTCACTTTGTCTAAGTTTTGCCTCAGCTTAACATGCAAAAATTCTTGTAGGATAATGTTTTGTTATTTCTTTTCATCAGCTCCAGCAACTTACAATGAATACCAGAACATCAAGCAACAGTTAGAAGTGGAAACAGTGCCAGGAGAAAACCCAGGAGATCCACCGAAGCCTTTTCATTCTTTACATCCGGCAGAACAGTCCAGGATGGGCAAGAAACGACTTGCAGGTACGTTGAAATTAAACTGAGAGCTATTTAATTGCTTTTTTTCTCAGCTCTGATGAAGGACAATAAATTTATCCATGGATCTCTTTCGTCATCATCACCACACATCTGCAGATCAGAAAGATGCAAAGATACAAAATTCTAACATGTTCTAAAGTTTTAACTATGCTAAGCAGCTGACTGAAGGAACTTCAGCGATCTAAAATTTCGGCAAAACCGTATTTTGCTGCGTTAATCGTATTTTTCTTTTGCATGAAATATGTGCAATCTAATAAACTAAGAACGTACTGCTTAATCAAAGTAACTAAAAAAAATAAGGTAAATTTTTGAGATACTTTTCATGTTTCTTTGTAGATTATTGCCATAAGGCGTACAAGAAGACGAAAATCGTCAAAGAAGAGCAAAGGAAGACAATAATTTGCCAAAGAGAAAATTCATTTTATGTTGATACTGTAAGAGCATTTAGAGACAGAAGATATGAATTTAAAGGGCTGCTAAAGGTACGAAGCTTACTTTTTTTGTTGCGAAGAATCTTGAAATTGTTGGTACTTGTTGCAGGCTAATGCATAGTTATCGGTTGTTGCTTCTCAATGATGTTGTCGTCATCTGTGTTATACTGTATATTTAAATGACCATTCTTATTGTTTTTGAGATCAGCTATGTTTATCGACCTTTTCTTTGATCAAGGTCTGGAAGAAGAAACTTGGTGGAGCACAAGAGAAGGGTGATCCAGCTGAAATCAAATAGTTAGTATTTCTTTGTTTCTCAACTTAAAGGGTCTGTTTCAACCAGCCATGAAAATGGCGACAACAAAGGCCAACCAAGAGATGGCACGTGCAAGGCATGCTGGATGAAACAGACCCTTTAATAAATTTGATTTGTTAAATTCATTTCAATGAAACTTCAAAAAATCATTTGCTATAAGGTCTCAGGTATCTAGCTATGCGTTGAGAATCTCTTTTGTTGTCGATTTGCCAAGGCAAATGTGGAATTCTCTGAAGGGATTTTTCGTAACTCTGGTGTGCCTCCCGAGCATGATTCTCAACATTCCTACTACCCAAGCTGCATTTTCCGACTGATGTTTCAATCAACTCGAAATGAATTTATTTAAGAGTCGTTTTGGTCGTTTAGAACCTTCCTACAATTGAATAACCCAGTTGGAAACATGATAATCCTATATTATATTGTTTGTCTCAATTTAGCGCAAAAGGGATGGAAGTGTTGTACGACTCTTTGCAACTGGCACACAAATGCATTCTCAACTCATTTTATGGTTATGTTATGAGAAAAGGGTAAGCGACAAGTTTCTTTAACTTTTGGTAATCTTGATTTTTAACCTTTATCTTGACCAGGAGTTTTAAATCATATTCTATTTTCAAATGGATCAATCTCTTGATGGTGACGTTCTTTTGTTTTGATTTTATGATCCATGTCATTTGTTTTCCAGTTCGCGATGGTTTTCAATGGAAATGGCCGGGATTGTATGCTACACCGGTGCGAATATTATCACGCATGCAAGAGAAATTGTCGAACAAATTGGGTAAGTCATCTCAATTCTAACAAATTCCAAATGATTTGCAGCACTATAGGCCCAACCAAACAGCGTTCGGTTCAAATAGCCTCAGGTCTCTTGGACCGCAGATTTAGAATCGTTTGCCAGATGAAATAAAATCAGCAGAAAATCTGGTCCAATTCAAAAGACTTATCAAAAACTGGGATGAGGCCGCCTGCAGATGCAATGTACGCTTTCGAAATTAATTCTATTGAAACTGTATGTAATCTTTTCTTTAAAATTATTCTGTTAATTTGTATTTTGTGTTTAAATAATCGATTTAGACTAGTTGCTATTGTAGCTAAAAAATAATTTCGATTTAAAATAAGAAGACACACACGACACAAAGTTCTATTCTTGTAATTTTTTGGTATGTGAATGCCCCAATCGTAGTTTTCCTTTGAGTTTTGATCTCGTAATGGTGGGGGAATTCAGTGTAAAACCATGGTAAAACTTGATATCTAAAACCTGAACTGGTATAAACCAACAGGACAATGACAGTTTTAGCAAGGACAGTTTTCGTAACGATAATATCGATTGCTTTCAAAAACACAGTGGTTTGCAAGAGCAAACAAAGCGCTTTTTGTGATCGATTAGTCCAGATGCGATTGTACATAACCCATGCCTCCCAACATACATTGTAATTCATCCAGCTAGAAAGGAGCTGCGTCCATCAGTTTACCTTAAAGATGTTTAGGGCTAAAATAGCGTTGAGAAGTGATTTACTGCAAGATGTAAGAAAATCCCAGGGTCTTCTAAATTGAAACTTCTCCATTATTTTGCAACTTCATAACAAAATTGTCTGAGTGCAAAAAATATCTGTTCTCATAATGATAAAACCTTCTCAAATTGTTTAGGAGACCACTAGAACTTGACACAGACGGAATTTGGTGCATCCTTCCAGCTAGCTTTCCAGAAAATTATGTGGTGAGTCTGCTTCTGGTTCTAGAAGTCTTGTTAAAACTATTTGTGTCTGAAGCTGAAAACAGCAATTACAGAGGCACATCATCATGAGATTCGTTCTTTTTAACACAGCGAGGGACAGGGTTACAGCTGTCCCAGATTTTTTGAGGGCCGAGGTCAGACTTACTCCGAGCTTTGTTGTTACGCTATTGAATTGAATTGCTGGATGCGTGAACTGCAGCTCATAATGTTACTGGGACCTTGTCGCTTCTTACGTCTCTTGGGTTCAGTAAAGTCATTTATTTCTCTTCTAGGTTAAAACCACAAACCCAAAGAAACCAAAAGTAGTCATTTCATACCCAGGAGCAATGCTGAATTATATGGTCAAGGTAAGACGTGCATACTCTAGCGGCTGAGCAAAACAAATTATCTTGGGGAATTTGCCGATTTATAAAGCTTGAATTAACTTGGGAATTCATTTCTTTGAAATCTTGTTCTTTGAAATTCGTTCCTTAAATATTCCTGCAGGAATAAGCAAAATTAAATGACGTTTATTAAGCGTTTGTTGAAACCCAAATCTGCTATGGAAGTGTAATCTGCTGGGGTAGTCCATCTTCTGATATTTTTCCTTTCGATCAAAGCGTTTTACCATAAAAAGAGGTAGCGCTCAGTAGCAATGTTATAAACCGTAATGAAAAATATGTCGACCTTGAATTTGCAATTTGTGTAATTTTTCAGAAATTCTTCACGAATGATCAGTATCATGAGCTCACAGATCCAGAGAAATCAAAATACGAAGTTCGAAGCGAGAATTCCATCTTTTTTGAGGTAAATTTGTTCGTATCATTGCATTGTCAATCGCTGTCAATATCAATATGCTTTATTAAATTGTGTACTAAGATTTCTCAAGCGACTGTGTAATATTTCTGTTTAAGCATGCATGTATAGTAGCTGTACTCATATAGTTTAATAACGTGAATCACAAATGGAAATTTTCAGAAATGTTTGCCATAACTTTGAAGAGACTTTTCTTATTTGTGTGAATGCATTCTGGGTTCTTTAACAAATGCTTGCTTCCAATGGTACTATTCGCAACCCCTTCGATTATAGTGCACTTCTGTAGGTTATAGACTGTTATACCATTTTTTTTTTTAATTAAAGGTTGACGGGCCTTACAAAGCAATGATATTACCAGCATCGAAAGAAGAGGGCAAGAAATTGAAAAAACGGTAGGATTTATTTTTCACACTGCAAACTTTTTCGTTACTACCGATTCCTTACGCTAAAGACCAAATTTTTCGAATGTTTTATTAGGGAAAAATTATATTTTTTAGAGCAGTTCGGGGAAGAGTTATTATTATGCATTCTTTATACACGAAAAATCCCATTAGCAAAAAAAACTTTAAATATACAAGCATACATGAAGATATTTACATCAAAATTTACGATTCAAGGGTGGGGCTGATCTTTCAGGGTTGGCAAATTTTGAGTTGCCTGTACAAACTTTGGCTGTCGGAAGATATTATTGTGAAAAGAATGAAAATAGAAAAGAGGCAAATATTGGGGTAAAATTACTATTTTTGTGCAGGAATATTACCCGTCCATCGGTCCTCTTTTTGATACAGCCCCTATTGAGAACAAAATGATTGCTGGTATTGATTTTGCCATCATTTTACTGCCAATAGGCATTCATTTCTTGTCAGACTTTCGAAAAATTGAGATAAACTGTTTTGTTTATAGATATGCTGTTTTCAACGAAGATGGAAGCTTGGCTGAGTTAAAGGGATTTGAAGTGAAACGACGTGGTGAACTGCAACTAATCAAAATTTTCCAGTCATCGGTATTTGAATCATTTCTGCAAGGAAACAATTTGCAGACTGTGTATGAGTCAGTCGCAAAAGTAGCTGATTATTGGCTGGACATTCTTTTTACCAAGGTACAGTAGGCAACTCATTGTAAAATATTCTCATGGGTGATGCATGTTAAAGAGCTAGCAGGGCGAGTTCTATTTCCATATCCATGTACAACGGAGAAAATGTAGTGGATATCATTTGTTTAATTTTATATCTCAAATTCTGTAATGGTTATTCGTCCAACGCTGAAATACGCTCATTGATAGCGAAACAGAAAATGAAACTAAATCGTAAATACTGGACAATTTGCTTCACGGTTGACAAGATTGCAAACAATTTTCCAGCCGTCTCGTGTATATGTCCTCTTATAATTTCTTGTTATTCATTTTTACTTAATTACTTGCTTGCTTGCTTGCTTGCTTGCTTGCTTACTTATTTATTTATTTCATGATCTATGTAATTTCTACCAGGCACAAAACCTTCCCGACACAGAGCTATTTGAGCTGATCTCAGAAAACCGCAACATGTCCCGCACATTGGAAGATTATGGATCGCAGAAATCAACATCAATAAGCACAGCAAAGAGGCTTGCGGAATTCCTGGGAGATCAAATGGTAAAGGACAAAGGTCTTAGTTGCAGATTTGTCATTTCAAAGAAACCTGAAGGGGC
>REGM01000003.1:2252098-2287157 GCA_004194415.1 Aurelia aurita
GGGGGGGGGGGGGGACGCAAAGCAAGAAAAATCGCTTTTTTACAAGGGCTCAACACTTTTGCAACTGATTGTAGCTTTAAGATAGTGCTTCTGTTTCGCGAGTTATTATTTATTAGAACAAGGTACTGCGTACTGCTTACCAATTTCGGATTTGTTTCTACTCTGACTTCAAATGAGTAGGATTCGGCTGGTCCGGTGAATTCATCACCCTGATCCTCTGCTTCTTGCACTCTGTATTGGAGCAATACATAAGATGAAATTCAGAATAAATTTGGGATATCTGTTGTTTAAATTCTACGAAAATTAAAACGGTTGAATTTATTTTGTCCTTGAGGATTTGATCTCGAGGTATTCAAATACTTCCAGGAGTATGTGGAGGGGCAGTGCTGAGCCGCTATTGAGTTGTGTAGTTGTACCCCGTCTGGGGTTCACTCTGTAATTTTGCTAAGCAACATCTTTTATCTTGATAGTTCAAATAAGAATTAATGGGGAACCTTTTTCACGTAAAGGGCTGAGTTCTTCAGAAAGCAAAATTACCCAAAGATTTGTTTGCTCGTAACCACAGTAAAACTTTCGAATAAGCAAGCTGCTGCGCAGGACATGGCTCTAGTATTGTTTACATAATGCTATCAAGCTGTCAGTTCCTTTCATCAAATGCTAGCCAAAAAGCCTTATTCGGTTCCTTGAAATCAGAGGGTTGCCTGTTCAGCAAGGTGTCTAATTTTCTGTCCATTGATGAGGAAATTCTTTACTTGATTCTTAAGATTAACAATTGCAATAAAGAATCAGAAAACCAAATCATTATAGTTAATTGTACATTTACATCTACATAAAACAATTTAGTTCTGCTCGGTACATCAATCAAAGTCTGCAAAAAATTCGTAATTATGCCTGCTTACCTGATTGCTCTTTCTGCTTGGTATAAGGATTGTAAGTTTGGCATTTGATTGCTTCTCACGGTATTAAGAACAAAGACTGATGCCTGCAAGAAATACAATCAACCTTAATTCTATAGTAAGAATTGCAAAAATTTAAAATTATGCTCATCTAAATAAATCTAAAAAAATAAATCTAAAATTTAAAATCAAAATTATTCAGTTGCTCTGATGATTAAAATTATGCTCACATTTTCTGGATTATTTTGCATATCGCTGAGATCATCGCTGCACTTGAGATTAATGCAAAAAATACTGTCATTGAATTGCTAGTTTTCGAAAACATTTACTAGAGATGAAAAATGATGCTAAAATGGCAGATGCAAAAACAGATACAACAAAGTCTACGTTATTGGCACAATAAGCCTTTTCTAACATATGTTATATAAATAATTACCTTTTGTGATGGTGGAAAGAACAGACAGAAGACAGCGCGGTTTTCCCTGCAAAAAATTGAATTGAATTTTGAATTGAATTGAATTGAATCCTATGAACGAATCCCATCTAAATTTTGGTGACAGGTTTGTCCATGGGTGCAATGGACACCATTTGAGTGGGCCATTCCGTTCCTGTTCATTACACCATAGGCAAATTAGAGGTAAAGTATCTGACGAAAAGATGCTTGCAGCTGAAAATCTTTACTAATTTTACTAAAATCAGCTGAAAATCTAAACAGTTTCAAAAGTATGATAAAACAATGGGATGGCCCTACCTGTAAATGCAACGCTCGTAAATATAATGATATCATGTAGATTTCGTCCATTTATGTCCATGTAGTTTACAATATTTAGCTTATGTATTGATGTATTAATTTACTTATTTATTAATTTATTAGCAGATTCGATTTAGATTAGTTGTATGTATATATGTATATATGTATAGCTAGAAAATCAATCGAATTAAAATAAGGTGACAAACAAACAAACAGACAAAGCAGTATGTCAAATAATTATTTCTTTTCTCAAACTATGGTTTTTAAAGGATTCTGGAGATCACTTTCACTATAAAGAGCTTCAGGTTCATTGTTGGAGCATACAACATTATTGCCTTATATCGTCAGTAAAACAAAATAATTACCTTCTTTTTTCGTGAATAAAAAGAGAAAAAAGTAGCAGAAACTAATTACTTACAGCTGACAATGATAAAAATAAATGTGTTTCAGGTGTCCCTTTGTGAGGTATTCAACTTCAGCCAATGTTTTGAACTCTAATTGATCCAAATCATACATCTCCAGCTCCTGAAATGTCAAACCACTTGGCTCAAAATATTATGTACATAAAATATCATAATCATCGTAATTTCTAAAATCTTCGAAGAAGCATAGAATAACTTTCAAGAAAAACATAGTTTATGAATGTCTACAATATGGTATCAAGTAAAAGTCTTTCACTCTTATGGTTTATGATTTAGAAATTTGATGACGTCACACCCTCAAATGAGTCGAAATATGAAATACGCTGTAATTTCGAAAATATTCAAGACTTCTTAATTAAAAGTCCAACGGTAAAATTATAGCAAAGTAGCTAAAGTTTCTTTCAAGCCATTTAATTCAAAGAAATAGGACACAGAATTTTTTAAAGATTTGGAACCTATGTTGTTTTTAGCACTTAGTTATGATTATGATATTTTATGTACATAATATTTTGAGCCAAGTGGTTTGACATTTCAGGAGCTGGAGATGTATGATTTGGATCAATTAGAGTTCAAAACATTGGCTGAAGTTGAATACCTCACAAAGGGACACCTGAAACACATTTATTTTTATCATTGTCAGCTGTAAGTAATTAGTTTCTGCTACTTTTTTCTCTTTTTATTCACGAAAAAAGAAGGTAATTATTTTGTTTTACTGACGATATAAGGCAATAATGTTGTATGCTCCAACAATGAACCTGAAGCTCTTTATAGTGAAAGTGATCTCCAGAATCCTTTAAAAACCATAGTTTGAGAAAAGAAATAATTATTTGACATACTGCTTTGTCTGTTTGTTTGTTTGTCACCTTATTTTAATTCGATTGATTTTCTAGCTATACATATATACATATATACATACAACTAATCTAAATCGAATCTGCTAATAAATTAATAAATAAGTAAATTAATACATCAATACATAAGCTAAATATTGTAAACTACATGGACATAAATGGACGAAATCTACATGATATCATTATATTTACGAGCGTTGCATTTACAGGTAGGGCCATCCCATTGTTTTATCATACTTTTGAAACTGTTTAGATTTTCAGCTGATTTTAGTAAAGTTAGTAAAGATTTTCAGCTGCAAGCATCTTTTCGTCAGATACTTTACCTCTAATTTGCCTATGGTGTAATGAACAGGAACGGAATGGCCCACACAAATGGTGTCCATTGCACCCATGGACAAACCTGTCACCAAAATTTAGATGGGATTCGTTCATAGGATTCAATTCAATTCAATTCAAAATTCAATTCAATTTTTTGCAGGGAAAACCGCGCTGTATTCTGTCTGTTCTTTCCACCATCACAAAAGGTAATTATTTATATAACATATGTTAGAAAAGGCTTATTGTGCCAATAACGTAGACTTTGTTGTATCTGTTTTTGCATCTGCCATTTTAGCATCATTTGTTCTTTTCTAGCAAATGTTTTCGAAAACTAGCAATTCAATCACAGTATTTTTTGCATTAATCTCCAGTGCAGCGATGATCTCAGCGATATGCAAAATAATCCAGAAAATGTGAGCATAATTTTATATAGTGAACGAAGAAAAAGAGGGACAACATTTTCAGAGAATAGGCATCGAGTTGATTTTTTGCGCTATTTTATTTCTATTCAGTTATCTGCTAACTAGTTTCGGCCACAAGGCCATCATCAGAGCAACTGAATAATTTTAATTTTAAATTTTAGATTTATTTTTTTAGATTTATTTAGATGAGCATAATTTTAAATTTTTGCAATTCTTACTATAGAATTAAGGTTGATTGTATTTCTTGCAGGCATCAGTCTTTGTTCTTAATACCGTGAGAAGCAATCAAATGCCAAACTTACAATCCTTATACCAAGCAGAAAGAGCAATCAGGTAAGCAGGCATAATTACGAATTTTTTGCAGACTTTGATTGATGTACCGAGCAGGACTAAATTGTTTTATATAGATGTAAATGTAAAATTAACTATAATGATTTGGTTTTCTGATTCTTTATTGCAATTGTTAATCTTAATAATCAAGTAAAGAATTTCCTCATCAATGGACAGAAAATGTGACACCTTGCTGAACAGGCAACCCTCTGATTTCAAGGAACCGAATAAGGCTTTTTGGCTAGAAGTTGATGAAAGCAACTAAAAGATTGACAGCATTACGTAAACAATATTAAAGCCATGTCCTGTGCAGCAGCTTGCTTATTGGAAACTTTGACTGTGGTTACGAGCAAAACAAATCTTTGGGTAATTTTGCTTTCTGAAGAACTCAGCCCTTTACGTGAAAAAGGTTCCCCATTAATTCTTATTTGAACTATCAAGATAAAAGATGTTGCTCAGCAAAATTACAGAGCGAACCCCAGACGGGGTACAACTACACAACTCAATAGCGGCTCAGCACTGCCCCTCCACATACTCCTGGAAGTATTTGAATACCTCGAGATCAAATCCTCAAGGACAAAATAAATTCAACCGTTTTAATTTTCGTAGAATTTCTCAACAGATATCCCAAATTTATTCTGAATTTCATCTTATGTATTGCTCCAATACAGAGTGCAAGAAGCAGAGGATCAGGGTGATGAATTCACCGGACCAGCCGAATCCTACTCATTTGAAGTCAGAGTAGAAACAAATCCGNAATTACAGAGCGAACCCCAGACGGGGTACAACAACACAACTCAATAGCGGCTCAGCACTGCCCCTCCACATACTCCTGGAAGTATTTGAATACCTCGAGATCAAATCCTCAAGGACAAAATAAATTCAACCGTTTTAATTTTCGTAGAATTTCTCAACAGATATCCCAAATTTATTCTGAATTTCATCTTATGTATTGCTCCAATACAGAGTGCAAGAAGCAGAGGATCAGGGTGATGAATTCACCGGACCAGCCGAATCCTACTCATTTGAAGTCAGAGTAGAAACAAATCCGAAATTGGTAAGCAGTCCATTGTTCTAATATATAATAACTCTCAAAACAGAAGCAGACTAAGCTAGCCTTCTTCTAAGGGCCTGTTTATATGAGGAAAAACACCTCACCTACCAGACCCGGGGCTGACAGGCGAGATTCCACCGTCCCATAGAATCCTTTGTAATTTTAATTTCGCGTTTATATGGCGAACGCAACACCACCGGTATAATGAGATCCCACCTCACCAGAGGTGAAATCTCACCTAGGTGAGGTGGAATTTGTTCATGTAAACGAAACACCACCGGCGTGATTAGGTGAATTGGTTTATTCATTGATTCTTATTGGTTGCTTTGTTCTGATTTCACGAAAGCGAGACGTTGCCCCATCTCTTCTCTCTCCGGGGGCTGACAGGTGAGATGAAAATCCCATGTAAGCAGTGGCTGAAATTTAACTCACCTGTCAGCTCGGGTCTGGCAGGCGAGGTGTTTTCCTCATATAAACAGGCCCTAAGCACCAACCATGGATTTGGCATAATTAATATGAATGCATAATGAATCGAAGCAATTGATGAGATTACAGCTGATGAGCCCCAGACATTCTCAAAGACTTAAACCTCAAAATTCTAAATTTGAGACTGTTGATGCAAGAATTATAGCTAATTCTGTGTGTCGTATTACGCAGAAATCTAAGCTTAGGATAACATTGAAAAATGTACTTCAGGTAAACAATTAACAAGCTCCTGAAATTTTTAACTGAAAATGATTGTTCAAGCTATATTGTGATTATCTCTCAGACCTCTGTTCATCGATACAACGAAACTAAAAGATTGACAACAAAACTGAGTTTTACTTAATTTGCAAATGACTTTGATATGACATTTTTCGTGAAATTGTATCTTTATTTTCTTCATGTAGCTTTATCGGGCGATTCAGAGAGCACTTACTGCTTACAAAGACGAGAAAAGAGGCCCGACAATGCTTCTGGTTCAGTCACATTTAGGTAATGTTTTTAATATGCTGGTTTATGTATATAACTGAAATCTGATAACTGTTTTTGCAGATCAAGGCTACATGATCCATGTTTTGCGGAAAGAAGGACTACATCTTAACTCCGTGCTTATTTGATTAAACATGCAGAGAACTTTAGAAGCATTTGTCCTTAACTCAATTCAGTTACGTAAACAGTAAATATTTGATGTTATATGACGATTTTTTGTTACCAGGGTAGACAAAACAATATTAAGCAAATTATTCCTTTATTTGACTGTATTTTTGCAAAAATATTACTCCACTTTATCTGCATGTGATAAGAAATATTAAATCTTAAATTGGTTTCTTAGATCAAGAACACTTGAAGTCCGCTATGCCAGGAATATCAGAGTTTCCAGTGGTAGAGATGCCCACTCCAGAAAGGTAATTCATTATTATTATTGATTCAATTTGTTATTACTTTTATTTATCTAGCATTTCATTGTTGCTGTTGGACTATCTTCGAATAAGTGTACGGCTAATATCTTCCTTATTCTTGCATAGAATTGAGGCTGTTTGCGAAATGGTTGATCAGTGGTCTGTCCGACACGGATTGATTTCTTAAATTATAGGCAAACAGTCAAGTCCCATACAGATAACAAATATTCGAAAAGCGGACTCTGGTGCGATGAGACCGAACTGTCCAACAAGAAAAACTACCCAGTTGATATTTTGTCCTTAATTAACAATTTTTAAGCAATTTCGTGTCGGATGGACAAATGATAAACCATTTCGCAAACAGCCTCAATTATTCTGATCTTTTTGCAAATTGTTCAGTTCTTCAACTCGTTCTATCTTCACCTTTTAGTGATATTAGCCAGTTCACTGCACTTGATTGGCAACGGCAGTCAGCAAAGAAATTCATCAAAGCGTTTCTAGACATCGATAGATGGCTTCAGGTTTGTAATCTCTTCTGTTTACTTGCTTAAGCAGCTATTTCATGATATCCCTCCGCTGTTCTTATCACCTTCCATCTTTACCTTACCTTACACCTAAATTTTTATCAAGCAATTATTTTGCTGGTTTGACAACGGTTTAGGGCCTAAGTAATCCCTACTACGTGGAAATTCTGCCCGCAGAGAACAGAACGGAAATTGCTCGCGCTTCCGCGAATTTGTAAGTTTACGCCCTTCTAGCTCCCTGCAACATTTCTCGAAATAAGGCAACACTTGCTGTTTTCTTCCTACGGACTTACATTCTTGATTTACCGTCGCAAAAACCTTATATATTCAAACACTTCCTTATATCAGATGGCATGATGGCGCAATATTTTCTCTGTCCTCGCAGAGACTGCCCATTGCTTGCAAGAGACGTTAAGTTATAAGAGACTTCACTTTTCTGCAAGCAAATTAGAAATTTACTTCTGGAACATTTTGCAATGCAGTGACTATTCCGCTGATTAAAAATTTGGCTATAGGCTGAGTTNTTCAGCCTCTTGCTATATCTGTAATTTGCCTGCAAAATTGTTACCTTGATGCGTGACCAATGTTTTCTGATTTGCCTCGTCATTAATACATCAATCCTTGGAAAAATAAAAATTGCAGTTGTTTTTGGCCATCTTGTACACCTGTTCCTTCCTTAATCTAAATTCTATTTTTCTTAGACTTGTAACTGAATCTGATGAAGGAGGTAGCATTGAGGTGAACAATTCTGGATGTTATCCAACCATTTGCGTCGAAATCTCTGTTGATGGTCTTGCCGTTAATACTGTACTGCAGGTTAGATTTTTTGGGACGACTGCACGTTAGCGGACCAGTTTTATGTCATATCTCTTGGGAACGTACTTGACGAAATTCCCTACTAACCCTAACTAAACCCTATCTTATCCTAACTAACCCTAACTAAGTAACCCTAACTTACCATAACTTACCCTAACTAACCCTAATTAGCCCTAAAAACATCTTTTCCAAAACCTAACCCTGACCCTAACCCTTATCCCATGACACATTACTTGCCGATATTGAAAGCTGGTCCGCTAAAGTGCAGACTAGCCGAATTTTTATCTTTCACTCTTGACTTTTGGTTATCTGATTATTTTGTAGAAATGTAAACTACAATCCACAGGAAACGAACAAGCCCATTCCTTGAATAGTTTTAAAAGTACTGAAAGTGCACAGATAAGAAATGTTTCAACTACAAAAGTTGTATTGTTGATCACATCATTGTCGGACATAGGCATTAATTGAATGAACTCAAAGAGAGGACTTTGAATTTTGAGTGTTTTTTAGTAAAGTTTTGCTGGTTTTCAAATGATCTAAAATTGAATTCTAGAATAGAAAGTTTTTCCAAGAATTCCCAAAGGCCAAAACCTCATTGTCTGAGCTCATTATTTGAAGCTTCTAAACTTTCTAACTGTGATCTTTGAAATGTTTTGTTTAATGCCAGTTTGTCAATGGTTTCACAAAGAACACAATCTTTAGGCTTAACGGTCTATTTTCTGTCACGTTTTTAGAGATTCTCCAGAACTAGATAGACTGATTAAGAGATATAGCTGGATACGCTTCAAATTTAATAAGCCATTTTTAAACCAATGAACTGAACCAATCTAACCATATCTACTCTCTTTGAAACCGGGTTTCCACATGGTCGCAAAACATTGGTAACGGTTGCACTGCCTTAAAAGATGCCTGGATCGGGGTAGTCCTGGTTCCAACAAATTTTACAGGAAGATATAATTTAAGTACCCTGGATCAGAGTATTTTTAGTGAATTTTTTGAAAAAAAATAAATAACATAAAAAAGAAAAAAAGAAAGAAAAGAAGCGGAAGGAAAATTTTTTCCTTTCTCCTCTTTTCTTTTCTTTTTTTTTCTTTTTTTATATTTATTTTTTTCAAATTTATTTTTTCAAAAAATTCACTAAAAATACTCTGATCCAGGGTATAATTTAAGCTAAGTTGAGAGATAAAATTAAATTAATAGAAGTTAGTAGAAGCTAGAGATGAAGTTAATGATTGAATTTGTTTTGCAGTCACATCACGTACATGATGCAGAAGGTGGAGCTGGCACTGCTGTTAGCTTCGATTCATTACCTCAGGTATCATAAATTATCATAAATTATCATAAATTATCGGATATTTAGTTTGTTCAATTTTGTGCTATTTGTGTCAAAAGTTTTGACATTGGAAGGTCACCGAAATGCGGATATGTTACAAATACTACCATTTTCTTGTCAGCAGGTTATATCAAAGACAAAACTTGTCATTGTTTCAAGTTTGTCAAAAGATGTTGGTTATCCTGGTTATCCACAAAATTTTGCAGAAATCTTATTAGCTCTTGTTTTTCCAAGTAATAATGTAATGGTCTTTATCTACAAATTGGTCGATTCGATACATGCACAGACTTGTTCTTATTTTGCCCAACGTATAAACGATTCATGTTTCTTAAAAATGTTCAGTTGCAGCTTACTAGCTTATGATTAATCATATCTCTGTTTAGGCATCATTAGAAGATCTCATGTCATCAGGACCTGGAGCTGTTGCAAACCTAACGAGTTACGATGAAGCTGCTCTCTGTTCAACTGCTTTCAGGTTTGTTTGTATCCGTTTTATGTTCTTTCTTCATTGGTGCTTAGCAAAGTGCAAAACCTGTTGTTCATAATCATTGGTTGGTATAGGTAGCGGGCGAGTAAAAACATTTATAATCTCTTTGAAAAGTCATAATGCACAAACTATCCAACAAATCTGAAAAATTCAGTTTCCATTGCTGAATGAGACTTTGGCTTGATTGTGAAACTTTTAGAATCAATTTTACCCTGGACTCTACAGCAAAGAGAACATCTTAAAGACCCTTTTTATTGTACATTTTGAGTGATTTTTTTATAATGATATCACATCATTCTCGGTCCCTATTTTAATTTCTTGTCACTTTGCCTAGTTGCTTGCATCGATTCATAATAAGGGGTTGCAGAAAGACCTGGAATTGGAGAGCGAAGGCAAGCAATTTTTTTAACATCAAAGGAACGAATTGCTGTCATCATTTATGAACATAACACCTGTCTTTTTTGCAGGATTCTAAAGAGCCTTATATATAGCTGGCTGCATGAAGTATCTTCCAATCAAAACCCATTTGCTGATAATCAGCTTATTCATTTCTACCGGTAATTTTCTTTTCTTGTTCAGTGTAATATTTAACAGCTTGGAAATAATTTTGTTTCGACAACGAACATTTTTTCAGATAGGTTCGAATAGTATATATTCTGTTGGTTTTCACATAGGAAAAGAGTTTCTTAAATTTAGAAGAATCAAAATGTTTAAAAAATATGTCGTTTTTGAAACTGTTGTGCTATTGTTATGGTATTGTAACTATATTTTACGCAGGTGGCTTCGTTCTCCAATTGCATTGCTGTATGATCCTGCTCTTTGTAAACTGGTTCACGGTCTCATGAAGAAACTTTTCATGCAGGTTGATATTCATTTTCTCTTTCTTTCTTTCCCTCTTTCTTATCAAATGTTTTAAAAATTGTCAAGTAATAAGCTGCGATCAATTAAGACTGTACTTAAATGGCATTCGATGTGTCCTTTTGAATTATTATTCAAAGCGTTTTGTGGTTTCGTTCTCATTAACTGTCACTTTGGCTACTTCAAGCAAACCCTTAATTTATCATATTCAGAACAAGTTTTTGAAAATTTGTGGATACTGCAATGTATAATTCTTTATGCGTTAACAATTCATTGTTCTATTTAGGGTTTGCTACTGCTGACCTCGAGAGATTATCAAATGTACTGGACAATGAAGGCACTCAGACATCTTTTGTTCTATTTTTAAACTAGGCGCTATATATCCGTCATTTGTCTTTAACTACCGCCCTTGTTCTGCAAACCACAGACGATAATTTCTGTTTCCAAACAACTCCTAATTTTCTGAAACCTTTCCTTGACAGTTGATTGCTGAATTCAAGAAGCTTGGATCAACGATTGTGTATGCAAATTTCAACAAAATCATCCTTTGCACAAAGAAAAGAAAGTAAAAAAAGATCCATGATTTAATTATACAGTTGATATCTATTTACATTACCCATCGAAATGTTCATTACAATTGCTCTGCCAAACACTGTTTAAAGGGGCCCCGTCTCCAAATTCGGTCGAAACGGTGATTTTTCAGTTTTTTGTTGGGCAATATCACATAGACTTTCATCTTTTTTCAAAAATGAAAGGTTATTTTGAAGACAAATCCTTGTACGTCACAGAGGAACAAACCAAACATTCATATATTTTACGATGGCTTGGATATAAGTGGATTTTTAACGGTCACTTTTGGATGGCTTGATGAAGCCACCAAACAAACTGCAAAAGACAATGGACACGTGCCTAAAACAATGGTGTTTACAGATTTGTTTACAATTTGGCAACGGAGCCCCTTTAACACTTTCACCCTTGGAGAGCCCGAATGGCATATAGATAAATTATGAGATCTTCAGGAGGTAAATCCTTTCCAAACTTTCCTTATTTTTGAAGGTAGTTCTTGGAATCCATCTTTCGAAAGAAATTCTTTTGTCATTTGACAACTCCTGTATAAAAAACTAGCTGGATTTGACAGTGCTGGATTGACATCGAGGGTAAAAATGTCACAAACAGTCCTGTAAGCAGGCCAAAACAGGTCCGCGAGATATAGCGGCTAATTTAGAATTAGAATTTATGTTTATGTTTCATGCTTCACGTTTTATCATTATTTCCAAGCCTGATAGTCAGGCTTCCGGTGAGTTAAAAAGAAATAATGTATTGGGGGCAGGAGTATGCACACTGTGGTTATAAATAGTCAGGCTTCCGATTTTCTCTTATATACTACATTAGTTGCAATGTATTAGTTTTAAATTTGCTGAGAATATACCTTGAATTGAATTGAATTGAATTGAATTGATAACATTTCTTATTTGTCATCAGGGTCAAAGATGCACTTGCTTACGTTCAGTTCATCTTAAAAAGCATCCAGTCAAAAGACCTGTTCCACAGTATTGATCTGGCTCCTACATCGTGCTGGGAATATCTTTATTGGATGGATCAGGTATCTTATTTAGCATTAACAAATATAACTTAGTGCTTGGGAATTAAAGCCGAAAAAACAATCAAGCTTTTTCTATATGTATGTATGTATGTATATATGTATCATTTGCCACAATTAAAAATATTTAAAAGTTTTATAATATAAAAATAGATACAATACTATATATAAGGTTAAAAACGCAAAGAAAAACACCCCTAATTACAGTGGCAGGGATAGCATTAAAAGGTCAAGCTGACCTTATTTCCATAATGGTCCCCTTAGAGGTGTCGGTATAACGGAAAAACGTAGGTTAAAGGAAAATACAGATGCATATGTGTTTTCGATACAAAAGAAGGGTCTTAGTAGAAGACATATATGTCATCTTCCTCTTTCTGTATATTTTGGAAAAAACTTTCTTTGATCTTATGTTTGAATGTATTAATATTGTTTGTTGATTTCAACTCAGATGGAAGACTATTCTATGTGCATTTGCTCCGTGATTCTAAGTCAGCATTTATTAAACGGCTGCTACATTGTAGTTAAGCCTTTCCTGTGGACAGCTTCAACCCTGAAGACAACAACTATAGTTCTGAAAAGAGTTTCTCCCGGAAGTTAGGTGGATTTTAGAAAACACAACGCAAATTGGCGCTAATTTTTAAGACTTTTTCTTGAATATGCAGCATCACTAGAATCAAGTCACACTCTTTCTTTTCCTGTGTTGTAGTTTATGCTGTAATCTGTTAGTTGATTATTTTCATGTACATGTTCTATGTTCAATGTTAAGGCCACAGGGCTGCAATGTATTCTCATGCTCCCTTTGGTATCGTCTTGTAAATATGTTCTGTTCTTTTAAATCTTTAGATTGATATATATAGGTGTATAAAAAAAGTCACATTGTTCTTGAAATAATGATACTTAAAGGCTGATTTCCAGTCAGTGGAATCTTCCGAGCGGGCGGAATTTTACACAATCAAAAGTCATTCAACCTTAAATTTCTATTCAATTGCAAAGCGACATTTTATGTCGTAAACAACGGAATTTCCGCCCGCTCAGAAAATTCCACTGACTGGAAACTGGCCTTAAGAGACAATTTCGAGACTTTTTGCATAGTTAAATTGTAGGGATTGTACGAACGGTAATTATGTTACCTTGAGTCACTCCATACTCGAATGTATTTGCGGATTTGCAAATAATTTCAGATACGGGAACGAAACTTATGTACCATGTATTAGGCATTTGTAATTTTATATTTTTAAGATGCTTGATAACTGTAATAAGATAGTCCAAGAGTCACCTAAATTTAATTTTAAGTAGCGAAGTAGAAAAAGATATCAATCACAGCACCTTTTTTCACAGGCAAATCATGGTGGAATACGTGGAAAAATACCAAAAAAATTCATCGAAGATCCAGATGCATTTTGTAACGAAGGCTCAGAAAATTCAGATGAAGAGGTTGAGGAGAATGATGATGAAGATAATGATGGCGAAGTTATGGAAGTTGATAAAAGAGAACAGGTAAGCCAAGCGCGCCTACCTTGTATGAATTCGGTTCATTTGCAGCCCTGTTTTCGTGACATAGTACACCATGGGTAATGTGGATGCGATTAGTGTCGATCATTTCCACAATACCCGGGCTAACTGTGCATAAAAGAATAAATGTATTTCATTACCTTCCTTGTCTGATATCTTTCCTCTCTTGGTTTGGTTCGCTGTTGCTTCGATCGTTTGCTGTGGGGCTTACTTTTAAATTGTTACCGCGCTCTGGAAGTTATGGCCTTCGAACTAGCCTTCGAACGACTCATCCTGAAAATAGAATTTTTTTCAACAAAAATAAAAAAATGACCAAGCGATGTATTAACCATACTTAATTGCATCAGCAAATTATCCTTGACTGTTCAATCCCTATCAAATCTTGTCTCTACTTCCTTTTTAGTCGAAAGTTGAAATGAACTGGAACATCCTCCATTTTCTTCCACAAGGTGCCTCCTGTCAAGAATTTTTCAAGGTTGGTACAACTTTTACTTTTTCACAATTTCTAAATGTAGAAGTAGCAATTATTGACTCCTTGGGGCTTTGCCCAAATATTCTGAACGTCTCCATTTTATTCTAAGATGTTGTCAAAGCGTTAAAAGTTCATACATTTTCTGCCTATTTCAACTCACTAGTTACGCCATTCTTTTACTTAAGATTACATAAGATTCTTTTGGTGAAAAGCTACAATGCCAAGGAATAGGCAGTTAGACCTGAATGGACGGTAAAGAAGAATATGCACTTTATCGCAGTTTAAGTACCTCTGTTATTAAAATTCAGGTTGTGGTTGCTGGTCACATTCTTGCTGTTTATACTCATATGAAAGAACAACAGAAAAGTAAACGATCAGGCGAAACCCCAATCAGGAGATCTGGAACGCAGGCACAGGTATGAGATACACTAATCACAGATAGTTATTGCTAAAGATTAAACTTAGGGACGGTTCATGTATTATGACAGAAGTGATTGGGAATGGTGTGTGGTGGGCAATAGTATTTCGAGGAGCTCATTGGATATTTTCATCACACTACTTTTAAATGTTCAAAAAATTGGCTCGTTCACTGAAATAAAACATTTTGAAAATGCTCAATAAATTTTCATTTTTGATATTGTAATGTAGCATAGATTAATAGTATCTGTTACTATCAGCAAATTGTTTTATTAGTCAATGCAATCTGCAAGTTTTTGTAACACTCGAAGACTGTTATATGTATATATATTTTTTTTTTAGAGAATGGCAGAGACGACAGCAACACCGGGCAGCGTTGAATTTGCACAAAGCCGTATTAAGGATGAACTAACAGAACAGTTATTCAGGTATTCAGCAGCCCCTCCACAGGCATTTCGAAGTAATGGAATTTTCATGAATTTAATGCTAGGTATATTTCCATTGCTCAGAAAAGTAGGAAAAAGTAAAGAAAAACCTTCAGCCTTTCCGCTGTGAATCAAACTTTGATTCATTCCAATTTATCGAGTACTTCCCGTATCAGGAATTTTCAAACGTATGAAGTTCTTTTTTGTGCACCCGTTCAACATTTTTGCTCTTCTTCTTCGTAGCATCACGCAGAAAATACAGCGTACATTGAGTGGTGAAAGTGGAAAGGATTCAAGCTCTGACTTTCCTGTTTTGGCTGGTTCATATTTATTGCTACGGAATCCTGCTTTGGAATTTGTTAAATACATTTGTAAGGTAAGGTTAATTCAGCGCTTTTTTACGATAAATTCAGCAAAGACAGCCGTTATTGTAAATACGGAACTGAAATTACAAGGCATGCTGTAGTTGAGACCTTGCGTAAGAGTTGTGCCAAAATGTTTCTCACCATCTTTGGAGCTACAAACTAGATTTGGAACGGTATTAAGTAACGTTTTTTTACATTTTGGCCCCAGTTTGTTTTCCCTGTAAATTGAAGCATATTGCACAATTTCAATGCAATTTTTACACAATCTCACCATGCACATTTTGCATTATGAGACGACTTGAGATTAATTCAAAACTAAATCAAAGAGTAATGATGAAATGGCTTGCGTAAAGTTACTTCCAACAATATATACTCTAACCTACGTTTCACGTCTTAGGTATTATCGTTGGACATCAACGTGGAAAGTCAAGTCAATAAACTCAGGTAGAATACATCGTTTATTTGATTTACGTCTGTCTTAGTGCACACACTTCTATATGAAACTTAAAATGTAGTTTTTGTCCGATTTTGCTAATCATAGTCTAGTAGCATTAGCTACTTCCATTGTTTGTTATGTCTGGGAAATGGTGAACAACTTTTTTGGGAAACATAGCACTGTATGGTTGTATGCATGAAACAGATGAACTAGCTTTTCAACTAAATACAACAATCTATCGTCATTCTTTGGTTTTTTAATTCGTCACGAATCCAAAACTTAAATTAATTCAATTAACGTATTTTTGCTAATTTTTCCATGTGACGCGTACTCGTTTTTTCGAAAAACTTCTTTAATTTCGTTATGCTTTTTCGCATACAGGAGAGACCTGCTGAAATTAATCGGAGTTGGAGAATTCTCAGAAAGTGCTTTTTTCAAAGATCCCTGTCTTTCATTTGTTGTCCCAGAGGTAAATACCCTTTATATGTTCTCCTAGCACAGTTATTACTGTCAAATTCTATCATTCGCAAAAGTTGACCGTGAAATACAGTTCATCATCATCATCATCATCATCATCATCATCATCATCATCATCATCATCACTTTATTTGAAATAGGCTGCAAGGATATCTAGCTATATTACAGCTAGTTTAGGCCTACTATCAGCAGCACATGCCGCATCCACAATCCTTCACAAAATATATCGAGACCAACAATTAAAATCCTAACATTTTAGTACTCCCTTGTCTCTGCTGCTGAAAAATCGTTTTTTCTTGCCCCTGTAATATCCCCTCCCCCTCAGTCAATGTTGTGAGTCTAAGCAATGTTTCCAACACAAATTTACATCCAGTCACACCATAATCACACCAAACAACATTGACTGAGGGGGAAGGGGATGCAGTCTCGCAATTTTTGTGAAGGATTGCAGGCATGGGACCCCTAGTTTTACCAAAGGACAGAGAAGTGAGTTGTTTGTTCAGCTCTGTCTCCCTTGAGAGTTCGACTTATCGAGGTTCAACTGTACCCACAGAATAATCGCAAAGTCCGATCTTAGGAGCTTTATTCTGTTTCTTCAAATATTTTCTATGAAGAGGCTTTGTAGCTTTTTGCAAAAGTTATTGCTACCAGCCAAGGTCTAAGTTAGTAAAATAAAAAATGTAGTAAAAAGTTCCCCTTTGATAAATGGAAAACTTTCTTCCAAAAGACAGCTCTGTTAGTCTATGATGCTTAGGTTTCCAAGTGATCTTTGTCACTTTGCGATAAGCTAGAAAAACTCATTCTTCTACTCATATTTTCCAGGTGATCTGTGAATACTGTAATAGCTGTCGTGACCTTGATTTATGCAGAGATCCTTTTATCACTGCACCGAGAGGAGACAGTCCGTAAGTATGCTTAATTGTTCTGTGAGTGTTCATAGTCTAACGTCTTTGCTTCCATTCTTTCGGTCCGCCTGGTCATGCTCAAAGCAGGTACAGCATTGGCTATACAAATGCTTTGTTTTCCACGAAAAGAGAGAATTCTTCAACCCTTCAAGCAATCTTAACGCAGGAATTTAACTTAGGACAAATTCTTGCAGGAAACCCATTTTTCTTATTAATATTGCTAGTATCTCTTAGATCGTATATTACTCTGCAATGGAGGTCCACAAAAGAAAACGTTTGATGGAGAAAAAGTTCCCACAAAAGAGTGCCTGTAATAGAATATACAGAGGGACTAAAAGCTAAGAGGCCCCAGTTTTCTTTCTTTGTTTTCAACTGTTGAAGTTTCCATATATGTTGTTGGAAGTGTCTGTTACCTTCAGTCATTTCTAGACCTTTTGTAGTTGACTTTAAAACGCCCTGTTGACAATTAAAAGAGACAGAGAGGCAAAACACAAAAGGACGCGGGAAAATGTTCCACCTCAAGCGATAGCACCAGCTTTGAAGAACGCCGGTCAACCAGCATCCTTTGCGGTCGCGCTTTGCAGAGTTGTTTATTAAAATGGCCGCCGCAGTCGAAAGGCAACAAGCGAAGCGCGCAAAGGATGCTGGTTGATTGGCGTTCTTTAACCGCTTCTTTTGATCATACATCTTGTTTTTTGTTGGCCTTAATTAGCTTTATGGCTATAATTTCTTAGCCAACTTTAAATAAAGAATTTATTATACCGGATGAGTCAGAAAAAACATTCCCCGTTTGAAAGGCCACTTCTCCCTGGATATCATAACGATAATATTGACAAATGCATTATTTAATGGTTGACATGTTTAAATACAATTTAAAATCACCTGACTGAAATCGGCCACTCCGCTCTGAAATTATAAGCGATTTTCTGGGGAGAGCCAATCCAAGAAACCTACGAAATAGGCCTAGAATCACGAGCAAATCCTCCAAATATTTCTGCCTTACAGCAATGACTTCCCGGTATTATAGTATTATTTGCTTCAGTTGCGTACTTATCTGTTACTTTTCCTCAGTTTCCATCAAGTAATTTATTTTTAACCAGATGGGTTTTCAAGAATAGTTTATTTACTTTACTCTATCTAAGAGCAATTACTTGTCATATTTCTAGAGCAAGTATCGAATGTCCAGACTGCCGTAACCGATATTCAATGTCTGCGATTGAGGAAGAATTGATTAGCATGCTGTCTAGGAGATCCATGACTTATACGTTACAAGATTTAAAATGTTGCAAATGCAAAGAGGTAACTCATATTTATGATTATTTTACATTATAATAATAAAGATATCAGCCATTTAAATCCATTTTAACATCTTGCTTTATACTTCAAGATTAAGGATTTTATAACTACTATTGTACTTAACTATGCCATTACTTTCATTTTAACTATGTAAATACTTTTATTTTAACAGGACCCTTGTTGATAACAGTGCCTTTGGCACTGAAAAGGTTTTAACCTGTATAAATATTTCTATTATTATTATTATTATTATTATTATTATTATTATTATTATTATTATTATTATTATTATTATTATTATTATTATTATTATTATTATTATTATTATTATTATTATTATTATTCATCAACACCAGGGCTTTAGATGCATGTCTTAGGAATATTCCGAATTGATCGGCTGTTTTTTTAGCTGAATTCTACCGAAAGTAAATTTGATCTGCAATTTAAGGGTGTGTTTGATTGGTACCAATTCTGAAAACGGTAGACTTGGTAGACTCGGAATTCGCGTTTGATTGACCCCAAAATTCTGAAAACGGTAGGTTTGGCAGGTTTGGAAGGCCTTCTAAACCTTCTGCTCCAAAAATCAGAAGGTCTGGCAGACTTTGGAGAGATCCTCGTTTTCATTAGCAAAACCCTGGTTGTGAATCCGAAACCTGCTGTTTTACAGATTTTAGTGTTTGATTGGCAAATAATTTCCGTCTCTGCGAAGTCTACTGTTTTCAGAATTTGGTAGGTTTGGAATTACCAATCAAACACACCCTAAGTATTTGGATATTGCAATTTTGGAAATCAGTTATTTAGCAAGCGAATTTGGCTGTTCAGCGAGGAGCAGCCGAATATCGACCAAAAAAAGATGCAATTTTTTCTTGATATTAATCGAAACATTCGGCACTTCATATATTCGGTCTAAAGTCAGCAAAATATTTTATCATTCAAATGCCGGTATTTAGGTAGTTGTATCACCAATTTTTCCACAACTTGTTGCTATTTAGGAGATTCAACTGTGCCAAAAGTTAACTGATCGATCCGGACATTCCCTTATTGCTCAAAAGATTCATTGCTGCCTCTGAAAAAGACCAACTATCTCTACTGTTCCTCAAGATTTGATCGAACACTGAGGCATTTGCTGGTATATATTCCATTGATACTGAAAGTTTAATTTCTTCATTTTGACGCAGGTGAAAGCTCGAAACATGAATATTTATTGTGAGTGTGCTGGTGATCACGTCACGACGATTACAAAGCAATCTTTTGTCGATAAACTGAAGACATTCAGGAACGTGGCCAAGTAAGCATGATGTAGAAAATATTCTTACTTACACTAAATTCTAAAATGTTTAGCCTGTCTGAAGTGTTTACCATAATGTCTTCCAGAGCCTGTTTAGCTTGCCAATTTGGCAGGGAGCTGATGAGGCCTTCTTGCTTCACTGCTTTATTCTTGAAAATGTTTCAAGTTGTGTCGTTTGCACGAGAGAGCACCGATTGCAGAAACAAAAGGAGTCTGGCGGTGGAGCACCCTGAAAAGGTTTTTGAAGCAATGCTACATTTTTAATCTTAAAAATCAACTTTTGTCTGATACGTTGAGACATTTCAAAATTAGCCTCTGTGTTGGACACATGAAACACAACCCTGCGGTTGAGTGAGCTTTGTGTAGGAAAATGCAAGAAAAGTAGATACCACCTTCAACACTACATATATTGCTTTCTCCCATGTTTTAAGCTATCTCGAAGTTTGAAATTGATAGATATTTTTTCTTCTCTTGTAGATATTATCAACTAACGAACTTGCAAGAAATGACTGACTTTTTGATAACAATGAACTAATGAATTTAAAACGTATGCCTCAACCTCGAACCCAGGGTAACAATCTCTGTATCATGTGCGCTGAAGAGAGGCCGAAGACACTGATAGCCCTGGAATCGAGGTTGCGTATGCCTAGACTAATTTTAAAGGGGCATAGGAATTATTCCGCAGCCGAGAAGGCATACATAAAGAGGTCACATCCTTGTTTTTAGACCATAGCATAGTAATGCTACGCTCTGTCAACCTCGTCCCCAGGGCCTTTTGTCATCGTCCCCAGGGCCTTTTAGCAGTCCTTATGGACTGACGGGGCTACCGTGCCTAAAAAAGTAAAAATAGAAAATAGAAATAGAAATCGTCCCAATATGACAAAAGGCCCTGGGACGAGTTTAACGCTCTGTGACCTGGTTCCAAATATGTGAGGAATATTTAGTTGGTCAAACGAACACTATCAAAGGAAATTCATGTTTTTAGATAGCATTTGCTTTTATAAAATGGCATCTCGGAATTTGACGATTTGAAATATACGAAGAATATTTTTGTCGATCTAAAGCACCTCTAGAAGAAGAACAAAAAATAATGATATTGATAATGATAACATTATATCTGGATTCTGCCATCTAAAAACCTGCGTAACATTAAAGAATAGGAGTGAAAGCTTGTGCATAGTATAATCGGTACCTGACAACTTTTGTGCTGAAAAAGTACTGCTTCACTTTGTCAGTTCCCCGATTCCTATGTCTGTGATGCGATGAAAATAATGTAGTTTGTCAAGTAGCATTTTGTACGTTTGTGAAATCTTTGTTATTAGTAAGGCCGAAAGTAAAGCATGATTCTATTTGTGTGTTGTCCTTACGGATGAATAGTAAGGCATCAATATATCTAAGGTACAGCGGTAAATCTAAGGATTTATGGCCGGAATTTGTTTATCTACTTCAGAAACTGATCACTCAGTGTTTGAATTACACACACAAGATATGAAAATATATGAAAATTGTAATGCCTAATTTTCAGCGTCTGAAATATATCAATGAATTTCCCGTTGGCAGTTGTTTAGTTTTATCCTTCTACATTAGATATATACTGACCTCTTCTAACAACCCCGTTTCGTGTTTCGTATGCAATACCAGTGAGTTAGCCACCCTGCATTTTATACTGTTTTTGCTGATTGCATTATTTACATTTTAGGCTTGACTAATCGGCCGTAGAAATCCTGTTTTGTTTGCGATCGCAAAACGTTTTGTACTAGCATGTCAATCGAAACCAACGAACACTATTGTTATAAAATCTGGCCTTGTTTATGGCACATAACGAAAAGTGCTGGACCAGTTTACAAAAGGGCTCGCTTTGTTCTCCCTTGTGCCCCTTTGCCCTTGTTTCCAAGAAGCACAAAAATTTGCATACTGCCTCGTTTTCGCTGACTCCAGACGCCATCACAACATCACAAACAAACTGCGTCCATTCCAGAAAAATCCAGAAGTGGCTGCAAAAAGGGCGCGATCACTGACTGAATAACATCGACTGTTTTGGTAGCAATTGAAGGTAATTGTAATTCATTTCTTTCCTTGCATACCTTTTGATTCAACTCACAATAATTAAAGATATTTTGCAAGAGATCCAGGGCCACGCAAAGCCATCATTTGGCGACGAAATCCATTTGCTTTTTGTGAATTGTGATTTTAGGCCCGAATAAATCTCTCGGCTGTTTTTTTGTCACGTGTAGTGTACAGGTTCCGTTGTACTGGATCAACTGGCAAATAGTCGTTTCAACTAAAAAGGCCTTGTTAGAATTCTTAAAGACTTCCAGGATTCAGAAGAATTCATATCAGTTCACAAGAATTCATATCAGTTCACAAGAATTCTTGCAAATTCTTTTGCAAGAAAATTCTTAATGCATGCATGATCTGTGTGAACTTTGGTGAATACGTAGCAATTAAGATCATGTTAAAAAACTCACCTGAACTTTCCCAGTCAATGATAAAACTTTGCAACCACAGGACAACATAAATTAACAAAAAAATATGCCATCAACGCAACAAATGCAGTGTGTTGAGAAACCCTAACGTGACTTAATTGTTCTACCTTCTATCCAGTAAATCATCCGGAGAATCAATCCAAGATGTCACAGAATCCATACTATCCAGTAAGTAATTTAACACAACAAGTTTCTACTTCTTGGAATCATGCCTTTAATCATGTAATACATATCATTCTATATAATTCTATGTTCTAATGTAGATAGCCAAAATTTGAAAATGTATTGACTCTTAAGCCCGTTTTCCACTAGGCGACAAATGTCGCGCGACGCTACAAACGTCGAGGATGAACTCCCTTGGGCATGCGCAATCAAATTATGTTTTTCGCGAAGCGAACTTTTTCCTGTCGCAAAGGAGTTGGACTTGATCCTACTTTTTTGAGCGTCGCTTGTTCGCGGCATGAAATCAACCAATGAGAATTGAGCACAAACACACAATATGGCGGCCAAAGAAACCAGAAATGATGCCATCCCTCATCGTTTGGACATTAATACGCTGTACTCCATTCTTCTCAGTCTTCCAGTTTCTTATCAGTCTTTTCAATGGCCCCAACTAGCAGAGCAAGCAGCACCAAAAGAATTTTATGGAAGGAGAGAATAATGATGTACGAGGAGGACAAGGCCTAGGCCCTTCAGCAGAATAGGCCCTTCGCTCCTGGTAAAGCCTTCAAACTGAAAATCTCTTCTTCTTGTTGTTATTTGCTCTCATTCGCTGTCTTCTCCTTATAATCATAAGCAGAATTATCCTTTTGAGAAGAAGTCTTCTGTTTATGGCAGCCATTTTGAATATGTATCTTAAAATTCGCGCCGTTAATGTTTTCTTGTGGACATTGAAGCCAATTTCGCTCAACATTTTTCGCGCGACGTTTGTCGCCTAGTGGAAAACCACCTTTATCTGTGGTTTCGATTGGCAGAAAATATTAGACATTAAACAAAAAATTCCCATTTTCTACCTTTCAGCCATATGGTGGACAACAACAACCTGGCTCCTGTCCATATCAACAACAACCACATTCCTATCAACAGACCCCACATCCGCATGCCCCATATCAAAATCAACCATACCCAACTGCTGCATCTACAGCCCAATACCAAAATCCCCCATATGGGCAGCCCCCTTACCAGTCGCAAGCTCCACACCAGTCACAACCATATAGACAGGCACCCTATGCACAGCCCCCATATGGACAAGCACCCTATGGACAAGCGCCCTATGGACAAGCACCCTATGGACAACCCCCATATGGGCAGCCACCATATGGGCAAAATCCACAGCAACCTCCCTATGGACAGCCACCATATGGACAACCTCCATATGGGCAAAATCCATATGGGCAACAGCCTTCTTATCAACCAGAGCCTCCCCCTGCCTACCCCCCAGCAACAACTGCAACTGCTCCACCAGTTGATTTAAAAATGTCAACTGCAGGTTTGTGTTTCTTTATAATAAGAAATTGTCCACTGATGGTCTTGATTGCTTCTTATTCATATTCATTTATTCGCACAACACATTAACCATGTATATATGTGGAATTTCATGTATCATCTCTTGGATGAAACAGACCCTTTAATAAATTTGATTTGTTAAATTCATTTCAATGAAACTTCAAAAGATCATTTGCTATAAGGTCTCAGGTGTCTAGCTATGCTTTGAGAATCTCTTTTATTGTCGATTTGCCAAGGCAAATTTAGAATTCTCTGAAGGGATTTTTCGTAACTCTGGTGTGCCTCCCGAACATGATTCTCAACATTCCTACTACCCAAGCTGCATTTTCAACTGATGCTTCAATTCAACTCGAAACGAATTTGTTCTAAGAGTCATTTTGGTCGTTTAGAACCTTCCTACAATTGAATGACCCAGTTGAAAGCATGATAATCCTATATTATATTGTTTGTCTCAATTTAGCGCAAAAGGGATGGAAGTGTTATACGACTCATTGCAACTGGCACACAAATGCATTCTCAACTCATTTTATGGTTATGTTATGAGAAAAGGGTAAGCGACAAGTTTCTTTAACTTTTGGTAATCTTGATTTTTAACCTTTATCTTGACCAGGAGTTTTAAATCATATTCTATTTTCAAATGGATCAATCTCTTGATAGAGACGTTCTTTTGTTTTGATTTTATGATCCATGTCATTTGTTTTCCAGTTCGCGATGGTTTTCAATGGAAATGGCCGGGATTGTATGCTACACCGGTGCGAATATTATCACGCATGCAAGAGAAATTGTCGAACAAATTGGGTAAGGCATCTCAGTTCTAATAAAGTCCTCTATTTTTTGTAATTTTTTGGTATGTGAATTCCCCAATCGTAGTTTTCCTTTGAATCTCGTAATGGTGGGCAAATTCCGTTTAAAACTTGATATCTAAAACCTGAACTGTTATAACCAACAGGACAATGACAGTTTTTGTAACGATAGCATCGATTGCTTTAAAAAACACAGTAGTTTTCATGAGCAAACAAAGCAATTTTTGTGGTCGATTAGTCCAGATGCGAATGCACATAACTCATGCCTCCCAACATACATTGTAATTTATCCAGCTAGAAAGGAGCTGCGTCCATCAGTTTACCTTAAAGATGTTTAGGGCAAATATAGCGCTGAGAAGTGATTTACTGCAAGATGTAAGAAAATCCCAGGGTCTTCTAAATTGAAACTTCTCCATTATTTTACAACTTCATAACAAAATTGTCTGAATGCAAAAATATCTGTTCTCATAATGATACAATTTTCTCAAATTGTTTAGGAGACCACTAGAGCTTGACACAGACGGAATTTGGTGCATCCTTCCAGCTAGCTTTCCAGAAAATTATGTGGTGAGTCTTTTTCAGGTCATAGAGGTCTTGTTAAAACTGTTTGTGTCTGAAACTGAAAACAGCAATTACAGAGGCACATCATCATAAGATTTGTTCTTTTCAACACAGTGAGGGACAGGGTTACAGCTGTCCCAGATTTGTTGAGGGCTGAGGTCAGACTTACTCCGAGCTTTGTTGTTACGCTATTGAATTGAATCGCTGGATGCGTGACCTACAGCTCATAATGTTACTGGGACCTTGTCGCTTCTTACGTCTCTTGGGTTCGGTAAAGTCATTTGTTTCTCTTCTAGGTTAAAACTACCAACCCAAAGAAACCAAAAGTAGTCATTTCATACCCAGGAGCAATGCTGAATTATATGGTCAAGGTAAGACGTGCATACTCTACCGGCTGAGCAAAAATAAATTAACTTGGGAATTCGTTTCTTTGAAATCTTGTTCTTTGAAATTCGTTCCTTAAATATTCCTGCAGGAATAAGCAAAATTAAATGACTTTTGTCGAGCGTTTGTTAAAAGCCACATCCGCTATGGACGTGTAATCTGCTGGGGGTAGTCCATCTTCTGATATTTTTTATGAAGGCCTTTCGATGAAAGCGTTTTACCATGAAAATAGGCAGCATTCAGTAGCAATGTTACAAACCGTAATGAAAAATATGTCGACCTTGAATTTGCAATTTGTGTAATTTTTCAGAAATTCTTCACGAATGATCAGTATCATGAGCTCACAGATCCAGAGAAATCAAAATACGAAGTTCGAAGCGAGAATTCCATCTTTTTTGAGGTAAATGTTTTCGTATCATTACATTGTCAATCGCTGTCAATATCAATATGCTTTATTGAATTGTGTACTAAGATATCTCAAGCGACTGTGTAATATTTCTGTTTAAGTATGCATGTATAGTAGCTGTACTTATATAGTTTAATAACGTGAATCACAAATGGAAATTTTCAGAAATGTTTGCCATAACTTTGAAGAGACTTTTCTTATTTGTGTGAATGCATTCTGGGTTCTTTAACAAATGGCTGCTTCCAATGGTACTATTCGCAACCCCTTCGATTATAGTGCACTCCCGTAGGTTATAGACTGTTATACCATTTTTTTTTTAATTAAAGGTTGACGGGCCTTACAAAGCAATGATATTACCAGCATCGAAAGAAGAGGGCAAGAAATTGAAAAAACGGTAGGATTTATTTTTCACACTGTGCAAACTTTTTCATTGCTACCGATTCCTTGTACACGATTCCCTTTAAAATGCTAATCAAAGTAGGCTCATCTAGAACGTATTTATTTTCGCCCCAATTTTAAAAACTAAGCTAAAGACAAAATTTTTCGAATGTTTTATTGGGGAAAAATTATATTTTTTAGAGCAGTTCGGGGGAGAGTTATTATTATATATTTTTTATACACGAAAAATCCCATTAGCAAAAAAACTTTAAATATACAAGCATACATGAAGATATTTAGATAAAAATTTACGATTCAAGGGTGGGGCTGATCTTTCAGGGTTGGCAAATTTTGAGTTGCCTGTACAAACTTTGGCTGTCGGAAGTTATTATTGTGAAGAGAATGGAAATCAAAAACAGGTAAATATTGGGCTAAAATTACTATTTTTGTGAAAGAATATTTACCACGGAATTGTTCATGAGTCCCCTTTTTGATAAAGCCCCTATTGGGAATAAAATGACTGCTGGTATTGATTTTGCCATCATTTTATTGCCAGGTGGCATTTATTTCTTGTCAGACTTTCGAAAGATTGAGATAAACTGTTTTGTTTATAGATATGCTGTTTTCAACGAAGATGGAAGCTTGGCTGAGTTAAAGGGATTTGAAGTGAAACGACGTGGTGAACTGCAACTAATCAAAATTTTCCAGTCATCGGTATTTGAATCATTTCTGCAAGGAAACAATTTGCAGACTGTGTATGAGTCAGTCGCAAAAGTAGCTGATTATTGGCTGGACATTCTTTTTACCAAGGTACAGTAGGCAACTCATTGTAAAATATTCTCATGGGTGATGCATGTTAAAGAGCCAGCAGGGCGAGTTCTATTTCCATATCCATGTACAACGGAGAAAATGTAGTGGATATCATTTGTTTAATTTTATATCTCAAATTCTGTAATGGTTATTCGTCCAACGCTGAAATACGCTCATTGATAGCGAAACAGAAAATGAAACTAAATCGTAAATACTGGACAATTTGCTTCACGGTTGACAAGATTGCAAACAATTTTCCAGCCGTCTCGTGTATATGTCCTCTTATAATTTCTTGTTATTCATTTTTACTTAATTACTTGCTTGCTTGCTTGCTTGCTTGCTTGCTTACTTATTTATTTATTTCATGATCTATGTAATTTCTACCAGGCACAAAACCTTCCCGACACAGAGCTATTTGAGCTGATCTCAGAAAACCGCAACATGTCCCGCACATTGGAAGATTATGGATCGCAGAAATCAACATCAATAAGCACAGCAAAGAGGCTTGCGGAATTCCTGGGAGATCAAATGGTAAAGGACAAAGGTCTTAGTTGCAGATTTGTCATTTCAAAGAAACCTGAAGGGGCGCCGGTGACAGAACGAGCCATTCCATTGGCTATATTTCAAACAGAAGACAGTATAAAGAAACATTACTTGAAGAAATGGTTGAAGAGTGCGACAAGTTTCGATATCAGGTCCATCTTAGATTGGGAATATTACATCGAACGATTGAATAGTTGTATTCAGAAGATTATTACGATTCCAGCAGCACTGCAAGGGGTGAGTAGACTGTTTACTTTGGGACGACTGCACTTTAGCGGACCAGCTTTATGTCATATCTCTCGGGAACGTATTTGATCAAATACCCTACTAACCCTAACAAACCCTTCCTTACCCTAATTACCCCTAACTTACCCTAACTAAACCTAAATTAACCTAACTAACCCTAACTAACCCTAACTTACCCTAAAACATCTTTTCCAAAACCTAACCCTAAACCTTACCCCATGACACATAACGTGCCGATCTTGAAAACTGGTCCGCTAAAGTGCAGACAAGCCGTTTACTTTTTGCAACTTGAAAACAAAGTTGCTAGAAAATCACTTGGTGAGATACTGGGTGATTCAAAAAGAACACACGAGCTAAATCACGTCCAGCACCCTGGAATCAACCTTATTCAAAATCCCTTGGAAATCTAAAGTCAGAGTCAAAAGCCAAAAATCATATCTATCTATGGAATTGTTTATCCTTCATTCCTCAAAAAGAGTAAAACAATATTCTATCTTTTCTATACCTCCTTGACAAGATACTATTAAGATCTAAATAGTCTATTGTTTTGGAAATCTATTATTTCTGTTTAACACTCTTAGTGGCCACGCTCTTCCGATCTAAAATTGCTTTTTCTAAGTTCCACCCGTGTCATTCTTGTTCACTTTACGATATTTATACAATTTTTGGTTACTGCTCGACAAGCTGACTTTCTAAAGAATGCATATTAATTTGAGATTAATACAATCCGTTGTTCAATTGCAAACAAAGAATCCTGTTCTTTTTTAGCAAAGAAAATGACGAAATCTAGTATGCTGTCTCCCTGATATTAACAATTCGAATGGTTCTTTCTTCAGATTACAAATCCTGTTCCACGATGCCCACATCCAGAATGGCTTCACAAGAAATTGCTTGAAAAGAATGATGTTCTCAAGCAACACAAAATCAGCGAGATGTTTGCACCCGCAAAAAAGGTGGATTTTAATATAAGAAATGTTTTGGATCTACCAGCCTAGATCTGATTATTGAGTCTGATAGAGCACCTAGCAACAACAAATAGTTTGTTTATCATCGAAAGATCTCAGTGTCCTTGACTAATGATACGAGACGTATTATAAGAAACTTTACAACCACAGCAAGGGACATACTGCTCTGTAATGATAATTATAGGACTCTTGCAACAAGCGCAAAGCGGTTGAAAGAAGATTCCATCTATCATCTTGATCTTCACAGCTGTGAATCCGAGGTGTTGGGTCAGGTGCCAGAATAGATCATCCCCACCTATCTCTTTGTTGAGTATCTTTCGTTGTCGGTCCTTTCACATTTTTAGTCCATCTACATAACAAGATGTTTAGGCAATAAGATTACCATCACCATCATCATTAGTTTAAAGAAATCTCGTGAAAATTTAAAAAACTACAGGTTCAGAGCGTCTAAAATTTGTTTGACCTATTTATTTTTAAGATGATCGTTGGAATTCCAATTGAAACAAACGACCAAGGAAGTGTACCAGATATTGAAGAAATGGGTTTTGGTAAAAGACCTCGCAGTTCTCCAAATATTCCAATGTCAACGAAACGAAGAAGACTTAATGCAAGAAACAAAGAGGACTCTGAATTTTCTGAGGAAGATTTAGCGAAGCCATGGAGAGATGTTCTTGGAGATCAGCCCCAAATGGGATCTTCAAAGGTTTGGGTGAATTTTGTTGTAGATCTTCTGAATTTTTGTTTTATTAATGGATTGGCAGGATAGGAAAGTCAAGGTTGTGGGAAAAATGCGAGCAATTTTATTTCGAGGTTGAAAATCTCGATAATTGATAAATACTGGATTGATAATTGATAAACAATGGATTTTATTACGAGGTTGTGGAAAAAATGCGAGCAATTAATGTCCACTGCTAGAATAAAGCTCTAGACAAAGCTACAGTTCGTGTAAAGTTCTCAAGTTGCGCGGATAGTCTAAGAGAGGCCTTTCCAAGGGTTTTGTGGAGCAATAAACATTTGAAATGTTTAAGCTTGGAACAAGGGAACTTTAATGAAAATAGTCCAGGAACAAGGGAAAAATTTGTGAAAAATAATATTTTTAAGAAATTTATGGATTATCTGATTCGTCTAATGTGGAACGAGAGAAAAATCGGGGGGAAAGGGAACTTTGACCGACCCTGGGAGGGCCTCTTAAAAGGTACTGCCTTTAGTAGTATAAATTCTTTATGAAAGTTTCTAGAACCAAAATAGATGTACGGTGTGGAAGTTTCAAATCGACATACTAACATCTGAAACTATCTTTTCGTTTCTTTAGACGGAGCAGATTGAATGGGTCAAATTTCAAAAGAAGAAATGGCGATTCCAGTCATTTCAACGAAAAGCGAGGCTTCAACTTGAGAAAGAGACAGGTTACGCAGCGCCAATTGCTGGTAGAGCGCAGTTAACTGGGTCTCAGGCAGGTTTAACTGGATTCTTCAGAAAACAAGCAAAGTCGATACTCGAATCACCTTGGCAAATTGTACAGGTATTAATTTCTATGTTAGCAAATTTGTTTATAAAATATACAAATTTCAAGGATAGTTTATGACTGTTAGGTGCCTAATTTTTGTACGGAAACCTTTCAGCTGATGAAAAAAAGTCAAATCCTCGGAATGCTTTGTGTTTAACCTAAAACTGGAGATTTTCTGGGCTACGATAAGACCCTGCATTTGAGAAACTTGTAGGTTTGGTTTTAAATGAAATAATCTGATACAATCGTTAAACATAGCTGTAGTAATGTAAATTGTAGCTTGCCTAAAACTTAATCAGAACTTGCTCTTTGGCAAGACATCTTAGTTATCTTTCACCTTAGGTAGTTTATAAGGAGCTCACAGTTGAGATCAAATCGAGTGATTTTCAAAAAAACTTTGTACATTTTTTTGTAGTTAACAGAAGGGGATACTCCTGGTATATTCAGATTGTGGGCAATAATTGGTCAAGAGCTTCATTGCATCAAAGTCAATGTACCACGAATCTTTTACGTGAATTCACGGAAACAAAAGGAAGGAGAGGGTGCAAGTAAGTCTTATTGATTACTAAAATGATTGATTGATTGATTGATTGATTGATTGATTGATGTATTTATTTATTTCATGATTACACTATTGATTGATTGATTTTTAATCAGTTCGATTATTCCTCCATTAATTGATCGATTGATTGCATGATTACCTTGTCCGCTGACTGATTCACTGATTCGTTAAGAGATTTTTGAATTATTGATTTATTATTTCGATGATTACGTTATTAATGGATTGATTGACCAGATGAGCGCATGGATGATTAATTTGTTGGATATTTGATTGTCCGCTGGCGCTGACTGATTAACTGACTGGAGACTGATTGATTGATTGATTGATTGATTGATTGATTGGATGATTACATGATTGATAAATCAGTCAATAATTTGCTTTGCTGATTCGAGGTTGATTGAGAGATTGAATCAGTAACCAACTGGCAGCCTCTTATGGGCTTTAATTATGGCCACTTTACCAACTAAACTCTGTCACAAATGGATTTTCATTGCAATATACTTTGTTTTTCTAGCATGGCGTCGAGTATCAAGGACATTGCCACGATCAAACCCATCATATTTCCTTTATGAATATACTGTCCCCGAAGTGGTTTTCAGGGAGCATATGAGGTTTGTCTTACTTCTTGCCCGAAGATCATTTGTCTGTAATAGATTGGTCAGAAAAGAAAGGGTTTTTGTCAAGAAGACGATCGAAGTTCTACTGATTTGCTTAGTCTTATTTGTATGACTTCACGATGTTCTAGTTCATGTAACTAAATTTGTGTGCTTACAATTATATTTCATTCCTTTACAGCGAGTTGTCAGCAGATCTGTCTTCACCTGATATTGAAGGAATTTACGAAACTCAGGTAACATTTAAACCTTTTGTTTCAATGCTTTCTTTGGGTGGAAAGTCACTGTCGAAACTTTTTACTATCAAACTGTTTAAGAGAACATTATAGCATTGAAAACTTTTTGTCTACGGCCTACCTCTCCGGGATCCAGATTGACTTGTGGAAACATAGGCGTAGAGTCGTAGCAAATTTTCATGAGGGTGTCTTGTCTAACAACAGAGAATGAAATATGAAAGAGAAATAGAAATTAAAGTATGCTGATATTGTGTTTCAGGTACCATTGATTAACCGTGCAGTTATGCGTCTAGGATGTGTATGCATGGTTAACAGGATAACTGCAAGAGCGTATGCTGGAAAGGTAAAAGACTTAATTTCTTTCTCTTACCACAACTTAGTGTTTGACAGTGTCTGATTGCCAATTTGGCTAATTTGAAGGGCTAAAATTACGATGGATTGTCAAGAATGATTGGGTCAATAAAATTTTGCCACTGTTAGACAAAGAATATATGCAACAAGCATGCTGTGTTTTCAAATAAGGAATCTTCTTTAGAAAGTACATAGATTCTGAATTTTATTTCTTTGTCTTTGTGCCTAATCCTACGTAACAATTTCTTTCTTATTCTTGATAAGCTTATTGAGTTATTTCCAAATTTTTGTGGCATCGCTCGTGTTTTTTAGAGCATAGGTTCCAAATTTTTAAAAAGGTTGGTGTAAAATTCTGTGACCTATCTCTTCGAATGGAATGGCTTGAAAGAAACTTTAGCTACTATGCTATAACTCTACCATTGGACTTTTCAGAAATCTTCAATATTTTCAGAATTAGAGTGTTTTTCTTCTTTTTTAAGAATTCAAGAAAATTTTTGGAAAAAAACTTAAAATCATCGTAATTTCTAAAATCTTCGAAGAAGCATAGAATAACTTTCAAGAAAAACATAGTTTATGAATGTCTACAATATGGTATCAAGTAAAAGTCTTTCACTCTTATGGTTTATGATTTAGAAATTTGATGACGTCACACCCTCAAATGAGTCGAAATATGAAATACGCTGTAATTTCGAAAATATTCAAGACTTCTTAATTAAAAGTCCAACGGTAAAATTATAGCAAAGTAGCTAAAGTTTCTTTCAAGCCATTTAATTCAAAGAAATAGGACACAGAATTTTTTAAAGATTTGGAACCTATGTTGTTTTTAGCACTTAGTTATGATTATGATATTTTATGTACATAATATTTTGAGCCAAGTGGTTTGACATTTCAGGAGCTGGAGATGTATGATTTGGATCAATTAGAGTTCAAAACATTGGCTGAAGTTGAATACCTCACAAAGGGACACCTGAAACACATTTATTTTTATCATTGTCAGCTGTAAGTAATTAGTTTCTGCTACTTTTTTCTCTTTTTATTCACGAAAAAAGAAGGTAATTATTTTGTTTTACTGACGATATAAGGCAATAATGTTGTATGCTCCAACAATGAACCTGAAGCTCTTTATAGTGAAAGTGATCTCCAGAATCCTTTAAAAACCATAGTTTGAGAAAAGAAATAATTATTTGACATACTGCTTTGTCTGTTTGTTTGTTTGTCACCTTATTTTAATTCGATTGATTTTCTAGCTATACATATATACATATATACATACAACTAATCTAAATCGAATCTGCTAATAAATTAATAAATAAGTAAATTAATACATCAATACATAAGCTAAATATTGTAAACTACATGGACATAAATGGACGAAATCTACATGATATCATTATATTTACGAGCGTTGCATTTACAGGTAGGGCCATCCCATTGTTTTATCATACTTTTGAAACTGTTTAGATTTTCAGCTGATTTTAGTAAAATTAGTAAAGATTTTCAGCTGCAAGCATCTTTTCGTCAGATACTTTACCTCTAATTTGCCTATGGTGTAATGAACAGGAACGGAATGGCCCACTCAAATGGTGTCCATTGCACCCATGGACAAACCTGTCACCAAAATTTAGATGGGATTCGTTCATAGGATTCAATTCAATTCAATTCAAAATTCAATTCAATTTTTTGCAGGGAAAACCGCGCTGTCTTCTGTCTGTTCTTTCCACCATCACAAAAGGTAATTATTTATATAACATATGTTAGAAAAGGCTTATTGTGCCAATAACGTAGACTTTGTTGTATCTGTTTTTGCATCTGCCATTTTAGCATCATTTTTCATCTCTAGTAAATGTTTTCGAAAACTAGCAATTCAATGACAGTATTTTTTGCATTAATCTCAAGTGCAGCGATGATCTCAGCGATATGCAAAATAATCCAGAAAATGTGAGCATAATTTTAATCATCAGAGCAACTGAATAATTTTGATTTTAAATTTTAGATTTATTTTTTTAGATTTATTTAGATGAGCATAATTTTAAATTTTTGCAATTCTTACTATAGAATTAAGGTTTGTTGTATTTCTTGCAGGCATCAGTCTTTGTTCTTAATACCGTGAGAAGCAATCAAATGCCAAACTTGCAATCCTTATACCAAGCAGAAAGAGCAATCAGGTAAGCAGGCATAATTACGAATTTTTTGCAGACTTTGATTGATGTACCGAGCAGAACTAAATTGTTTTATGTAGATGTAAATGTACAATTAACTATAATGATTTGGTTTTCTGATTCTTTATTGCAATTGTTAATCTTAAGAATCAAGTAAAGAATTTCCTCATCAATGGACAGAAAATTAGACACCTTGCTGAACAGGCAACCCTCTGATTTCAAGGAACCGAATAAGGCTTTTTGGCTAGCATTTGATGAAAGGAACTGACAGCTTGATAGCATTATGTAAACAATACTAGAGCCATGTCCTGCGCAGCAGCTTGCTTATTCGAAAGTTTTACTGTGGTTACGAGCAAACAAATCTTTGGGTAATTTTGCTTTCTGAAGAACTCAGCCCTTTACGTGAAAAAGGTTCCCCATTAATTCTTATTTGAACTATCAAGATAAAAGATGTTGCTTAGCAAAATTACAGAGTGAACCCCAGACGGGGTACAACTACACAACTCAATAGCGGCTCAGCACTGCCCCTCCACATACTCCTGGAAGTATTTGAATACCTCGAGATCAAATCCTCAAGGACAAAATAAATTCAACCGTTTTAATTTTCGTAGAATTTAAACAACAGATATCCCAAATTTATTCTGAATTTCATCTTATGTATTGCTCCAATACAGAGTGCAAGAAGCAGAGGATCAGGGTGATGAATTCACCGGACCAGCCGAATCCTACTCATTTGAAGTCAGAGTAGAAACAAATCCGAAATTGGTAAGCAGTACGCAGTACCTTGTTCTAATAAATAATAACTCGCGAAACAGAAGCACTATCTTAAAGCTACAATCAGTTGCAAAAGTGTTGAGCCCTTGTAAAAAAGCGATTTTTCTTGCTTTGCGTCCCCCCCCCCCCCC